>CAJOBZ010000016.1:80000-680000 GCA_905332375.1 Pieris macdunnoughi
ATCTTACCTTGAGTATTGTGAACATCGTAGTATTTAGTCGTCAGCCAACACTATGTTAAAATATGTAAGTATAAATAACTTTCTGTAAGACGACAACACTTGAAAAAATCAATAAACACCTCCAATAGATGCTGCGAGGTGATGTTGCGCGAAAAGTTTAAATAACATACGAAATATAATGAATGTTAGATAATTAATGGCTTCAAAGACATTTTGCTATTAAAACCCACTTCATTCAAATAAATAAAATATACAGTTTAAGCTTACTTTTATCGTATCTTTTTTGCCGTAATACTATTCAAATTAAACGTTGAGTTGTTGCCAGTAAAAACTCATTGAAAAGTTAATAAAGCGCAAAGGGTTGTTAGTTAAAAATATAAAGCTTTGTGGCGTGCTTAATCACGTAAAGTCCACACACTGCCCCATTTACCTGCTTGTGACGGCTCTATAATAGGTCAGCGGTATTTATAGAAAGGGATACTTGTACAGAAAGGTTATAGACGCAAGACATTCACCAATATTCTTAGAAATTTAAAACAATTTTTGAATTATGATTCGATTCATACAGCGACACATTGCTAAATACGTTATAATCTGTAGAATATTAATCATCCATATAGGTGAATGATATGAAGACTGAAGTGGCGATTTAGTATTAGGTTAGGCAGTTTGTTACCTAGAAAATACGCCAAAACTTTTTACTTCCATTATTATTTCTGTAAAGTAAATAAGACTTGGAAAGTTTTCTGAATCAATAGTTTTGGATACACCCAAGCTCTGACAGTGAGCCTGGAGTAGTTCGTGTCGACTCCCAAACAATTTCTAAACTATGACGTGAACAAAAAGGTTGCGTGAGTGCGGATGATGCCGCCCCATAAAATGGCGTTTGTCGCCATGTTGCAATATTGAATTAATTTAATCTTCAAAATTAAATTTCTCTGCGTTCAAGCGCAAAACTTTCGTAAGTTCTATGCAAATCGTGAAATTCTTGATGAAGCGAGATGAAGAACTTTGGAAAAAATTAACAAAGTTTTCACCGGGGCGACAATTGTCCACTTATTTCCGCTCATATCTTCCAACTTTTTACATTTTGTGAAAACGTTTCTATCGATTATAATAATTTTAAATGATAGACAGATTTCAAATTAATAATAAAAAAAATAAAAAAATGTCGTTTAACATTCACGCATAGTCATAGCACGCTTCACAACTTACAATTTGAATTTAAAAAATATACACAAAACTGTCCAATTACCGGTATATGTTTTGAAATAAATTCTATGTAAATTTCTCGTAAAAAAAATTATATGTAAAAAAGTCTTAATCTTACCAATGTAAAGTTAACGCCAAGTCATTAAGTATTTAAATTAACTTAGGGTTCTGCGCTTGATTGCGTTACCATGGTGATACTCTGAATAGTAATAAATGTAATTTAAATACAGTTTAATCAAATTAACCGACAAGGTTTAGTGATGTTCAGCGTTATGAGCTTAAATTTTAGTTCATAAAAACAAAAACATAAATGAAAATATAAACTCATGTAACAATTGACATAACTGAAGGACACATCTTCGACATCATCTCCTTCTAAAGTGCGTTTTTGGCTCAAGTTTAAAGTTTAAGCAGTGTTATTTTGCTGATGTGATTTGTAAGAATACGGTAGTTTTCTAAAGATAATTTTTTTTTAATTCGACTCTTTGCTTGCCAGTCAAATATGCAAATAAATACTAAAAAATTATGTTTTTTTAAATTCCTATAGTAAAATAATTACTCATTGTTTGTTTTGATTGGGGTTTTAAAATTGTAACCGACTAATTCCTTTTTGATGCGTAACTTCGTCGTATATAGTTCAAGAAAAGAGGACCTAATTTTTAGTTTGATACGTCTTGTCGTCTAGTGCCTGATTAAAGTATACATCATAATGCCGAAGAGGTATGCACGTAAAGGTCTGGAGACTAAGATTATTTATAAAAAAGAGAATACCCAGTATATATAGGGAAGGTGGGGACCCTTCTACAGTTTTCACATTTTATTTTTTAATTTTTTTATTTTTCCATAATCAATCACCTGATAGCTTAAATTTATAGTCTAACTATCTGAGATTCAAATAAAAAAATGACAAATGATTTCATCCGATGTTTCAACCATAATTATGATTTAAACTAAATCTGGAAAAGTACGAATCTGCCCCATCAACGGGGCACCTTCGTACAGTGTTTGGGGTACCTTCTTACGCTGTGGGGTAGTTCAAAATTCATTTATTAGCAATGAAATTAAAAAAAAATAAAATTTAATTTCTATTAAACAATAAAATACTTTTCTTATGTAAAAAAAATTTAATTAGTTAGGTATCTTAAATTTAAATTACATTTTTTACTCTTTTGTGTGGATTACAACTTCTTATTTTCGGTGTGGCAGTATAAATTCGTGGTTTTCCTGGCCGTCATCGTCATTTTGCTTGTTTTATTACTTCTTACAGAATGCGAATAGGGTCGAAATGCCTCTGGTTCAAAACTGACTTCGAAGGAACTACTTTTGATGGATTGGTAAATTATTCACACTCTGGTTCCCATCAAAATCAACCTTAGTCAAGATCCTTAACATGTGTAATTGTAGAAAGTCGAAAACTTAATTTGTATGAAAAAACAGTTCGCGTCGACAAATTATTATACAAATTTAGTTGTACAATTCGTACAATGTGCCCCATCTAGTGCTGTCCGAATGTACCCCAAAATACAACAAAATATAACTTATTTTAATATTAATAGGAAAAGTCATAAATTAAGTATTGGAGACGTATCTTAAGTATATTTTGCTAGTTACTGATAGAATACTCTACACGAAAACTTATTTTATCTACGGTAACAAAGATAAAAAATAGATCAAAAATTACTACCAGCGCGAAAAACGTCTATGCCTGTAACTTCACTCTCATCGGTGCGAATTTCACGAAACTTCGATGTATAGTTGGTACCTCGACTCATGCACACATACAAAAAAGACTGTACTTTATTTCGTTCAAGTTTTATTTTGACTGTATGAATGTGCCCCGCGTACGAAGGGTAACGATCTTCCCCTATACCCATACCAGTGTCGGGATACACATTATCGCATTGCGCACAATATTTCATACATTGGCACCCACACACCAATAATATTGACATAAATACGTATTGTCAATAATATTGTGTGTGTGCGGCCTTATTGCGGTATTGTTCAATATTATTGCGAATTTCCGGAAATTCTGAAATATGCCGTCAATATTCAGGGGGAGGCAGGGTTATTGTCAATATTATTGTGTGCGTGCGGGCCTTACTTCAATATTCTAGATTTTTGAAGTTATACTTCTTTAGGCGCGTTATGAAAAATTTATGAGAGTGAAATTTTACGATGCCCGCACCTACACAAAATTAGGAGTGTGATTATAGCTCCGACGAATAGGATAAACAATCTACAAGTAAAAAGAAATAGAATATGCGTGAAGTTCGTATGCCAAGAATTTTGAATGACCATAATGACATTTGTCATTTACCTTTTAAACAAATAAAGGAGTTTTAATTATTTTTTCAAAGAAATTTAGCAATGCTTTTTGAATTATATATAATCAGAAGTGATTTAAATTGAATATTGAAACCAATACTAATTAATATTTGTGAAAAAACTGTGCTCATCAACCTTCCTAAGTGCTTCATTACAATTGAGGTTAACTATCAGTTTGTATTATTATTATCGAGTAATGTTTTGATTAAAAAAATTACCACATTGTTTAATCAAAACATGTAATTTTTCTCTAGCAAATATAAGGACAAGAGACAAAAAATTGATGAATCAGTGTAAGTGCACTAAATTGAATAACAAAAAGAGTTGTCATCTTATCCTGTGAAACATCAAAAACTGGAGGTCCAAACTATTTTTAATAATGCCAAAAGTATAACTTCTTACGCGCGTACATAAGTACACGCACCCTTTTTTTTATGTATGGTGATATTAAAGACAAAATTTTTTGATAGCTTCTTTCTAATAATTTAAAATAATTTTTAAAATCATCTTTTTCTGTGAGTCTTAATTCATTAATTAATTGGAAGTGGCTCAATTCCGTTCTTTTTCGCATCCATTCTTTAATCCATAGTTATTTTTGAGTTCGCGGTTTCTTATTTAACAGGCTTATTGCCATACATAATATGACACATTTTTTTTTATTATCCATACTTCCGCGTAGATCAAGGATCAGTTCGTGACTGAGCCTTTTAAAATTAGTAAATATTGGCAATAATATTGAGAAATATGCGGAGGCATATATTGTTAAAACAAATTGACAAACTTGATTTGACAATATTATTGCGTGTGTGCGGCTAGCCATTAATAGCCAATCTTAGGCATAATGAAACTCTCACCACATTGCACATTGGTTCGATTTTTAAAAATTAATTTATGGTAGGAGATACTAGTATTATATTTATTATTTTTTATATCAGTAAAGGAGGTCTAATTGTGTAGTAGGTACTCTCGTAGTGTATATATCTTAAATAGTTTTAGAGTTATTTATATATAATTGACATTTTATATTGCGTGTGTAAATTTTGGTCCTGTTTCACTCCAGGAAATCACCAAAAACAATTTAGTCATAAACCCGGAGAGACTGTTCGATGCGACCATCGGTTCCAATATCAATCAGTGGCTTACTCGTAAACTTAAATTCTCCTACATTTACGACCAGAGACAATTTATGACGACGAGCGAATTGGACACGTTCCCTACTAACTTTGAATTTTCTGAAATCTTTATTGTGTAATAGAATATTTGTTTAATTGTGTATTAATTTTGTACTCTTAAATTATGGTAAATTATTATACTCTGAAATGGCGGAATTTTTAAATTAAATAAAAGCAACATGTTCATAAATTAATACAAATAAATATTTAGCTTGGTCCTTGTACAAAAAAAATAGGAAGAAATATTTGTTTGATTAAATTATATATATTCATGGCATGGCATAAAAACAAGGGCCTAGGTTGTTTTTCAAAATTTAACGTTTAATATTATATTCAACAATTAAACGCGTTGTAGTCTTTTAAAGTAATTTTCGCCCTAATTAGCTTCCCTTAAGAAGTTAACTTTGTGTATTTATTTCATGTAACAACGTTGGAACATCACTAACGTACGTAGATTACAGTAATAAAATATAATACCGCTGGCCCCATAAACCTTGTCAGGGGAGAAACAAGGTCACAGTGAGTGGAAATGACTGCTCCATAACATGCTAAATATCCGACATAATGACGGCATTGATTGAGGAATTTAATTAAACTCCAACCTTCTGTGTAAGCTTGAAACGAGTCAAACTGTTTAATCATATTTCCGTACTATTTGGCACTGCAAGCAAGCCAAGAGTGACCATTATGGTATATGAAATGAGCAATTAGCCTAGTGGTTAAGCGCACTATTGCCAACTCTAAAGTCAGGCGTTTGTTGTTGGTTTCATGAAATTTTTTACGTACGCAATAACACTTTCTCTTATAAGGAAATCATCTCATATTAAAGAGGAGAAAATATTATTTTATTTCATTATCAAATGTCGCTTGTGAAATTTTTCCAATTTCCTCACAATATATTTTTTTTTGTAGAGCAGTGTTGGCTTCAGCGTGCGACTCTCATACCTGAGGTCGTAGGTTCGATCCCTGGCTGTGCACCAATGGACTTTCTTTCTAGGTTCAATTTAACATTTGCTCGAACGGTGAAGGAAAAACATCGTGAGGAAACCGACATGTCTTAGACCCAAAAAGTCGACGGCGTGTGTCAGGCACTGGAGGCTGATAACCTACTTGCCTATTAGATTTAAAAATGATCATGAAACAGATTCAGAAATCTGAGGCCAAGACCTAATGAAGTTGTAGCGCCACTGATTTATTTTATTTTATATATTTTTTTTGTAGAATGTTACAATTTGAATACTTTTATATTTTGGATCAAGTTTCAAAAACATTCACCAATGGTCACATAAGAATTTTAAAAGTAATGATCCCTAATATAGAATTTAATGTGAATGTTAATCACTGGTCTCAGTTGTATTATTTATTAAGGAATATATTTTGGTATCTTCATGTCGCCATGTTGACTATTCATTAATCAATTACTACTTCACTGACTAAGCCTTTTTGGTACTCAAAGAACGCTTCGAAGAAATCTTCATAAATCTGCTAAAGAACAGCTTACGACATTTTTGCAAGTCCGTTTTGTCTAGTAATGTTGTTTCGCGGTCTGGCCGTGTCTTCTTACTTTGATTGCTTCTTAGACTTACAAATATACTTTAACAGAAATAGCAGCTATTCAAGACCTTTTCACTCAAATGCCATAGAAACAAATTTATATCGTAGTAGTAACGGTAAAATGTTACCCTTAGTATTGTTCAAAGAGAATGCGATAAAGTATACCATATTATGTAGTAATACAAGTTTAATAGGTTATTATCGCCCACACGAGTTTCAATTGTAAGTGAAATCCCAAAACACATACCCACGCACTTTACTAAAATATTGCACACTAAACAATTTACTTGAAAGCTTGATTAAAAAGCGTTGTATAATTTAACCATGCTGCTTTTTATGTTTTTATAGCGGAAACCTTTGGATTTTAATTAATTATTAAATGGAATACAACGCAAACATTTTCGGATATCTGCTTAAAATTGTTGCAGATCTTAAAAATATACATTCTGTATCGGGACTAGGTTAATTTTATCTTATTTCTTTTTTTCAAATTTATGTACAAGTATGTATCAGGCTTGCGGTTCTGTAACTCACTTTTCGAACTCTCACAGCGGTTTTCGTAGTGGCGTCCGTGTCCGTGACATATGTCTTAAATTATATGTTCTATGGAACAACATAATTGTCATGATATTTATGACATAGAAGGTTTCCTACAATTTTTTTTATTCTGTGGTTTCGTGCTAGTCTCGGCCATTCCTTTTATAACCGTTTTGTAACGATTTTTCAAGGCAACCGCGTTGGCGAGAAACTGTCATTTTTTACAATTTAATCTATATATCAACCGTTTGTCTTTTACTGCCTAACGAATGGGTATTATATCCAATTATAGAAACCATTTTTTGTGTTCTAGGACATTAGAACTCAAAGCAATTATTATTTTTGTTTAAATACCGGTTTAAGAAAAAAAAAGTAGTAGTGCTACAACATTTTTAGGTCTGGGCTTCTGATTTGTAAATCTGTTTTATGATCATTTGTCAATCGACTAGCAAGTAGGTGATCAGCCTCCTGTGAATGACACACACTGTCGACTTTTTGGGTCTAAGGCAAGTCGGTTTCCTCACGATGTTTTCCTTCACCGTTCGAGCGAATGTTAAATGCGCACATAGACAGAAAGTCCATTGGTGCACAGCCGGGGATCCAACTGAAGACCTCAAGGGTGAGAGTCGCACGCTGACGACACAAGGCCATCACTGTTTAATAAATAATAAATAACCAACATTTCAAAATAATATAGATTTCTTAATATATAGAAATGCTATTTTATTAATATAAATACTGTTTTGCCTTCAAATTTTTATAAACGAGTAACAAAACCAAGTATAACATGAGGTTCTATATTTTTTTTATATAACATTTGGTTCTGCACTTCGCGCACTCATCATGTTTATTTTTTTAGATTTTCTCTTTAAATAGGGTTGCCTGGAAGAGATCGCTTATTAGCGATAAGGCCCCCTTTGCATCCCTTATAATTTTTATGTATTGTGTTATTTGTGTTTCTTTTATTTTTATTGCAACGAAGTGTAAATAAATAAAAAATAAATAAATATAACTCGAAAAATAACGTTTGTATTTGACTGCAGTTAAGATCATATGACACTAATTAGTTTGCCTTATAGGTCTCAAAGCACCCTTGACTGTTCAAGGCTGGCTTAGACCTTGTAAGCGTGGTTTATCTAAGTCATCTTTTTATGTTACGGCTATAACTATGTTAGCGTTTTGTTTTTGTATATAAGTTTTTATGATTTGCTATAATAAACCAACGGATGTTATGTTTGGAATATCGTTTTATTGTAAATGACATTTAGAAGCATTCATTTTTTCACTGACGTTCATAAGCTGACAATAAGTTGCCTTCATAAATAAATGATATTTTGACACGGTATGTTGAGGAAGAGAAGTGTTGGCCTAGTGGCTTCAGCGTGCGACTCTTATCCCTGATGTCGTAGGTTCGATCCCCGGCTGTGCGCCAATGGACTTTCTTTCTATGTTCGCATTAACATTCGCTCGAAAGATGAAGGAAAACATCGTGAGGAAACGGACATGTCTAAGACCCAAAAAAAGGGTATGTCAGGCACTGGAGGCTGATCACCTACTTGCGTATTAGATTAAAAAAATATCATGAAACAGGTTCAGAAATCTGAGGCCCAGACCTAAAATGGTTGTAGCGCCGCGCCACTGATTATTATTATTATGTTGGGGAAGAAATATGTAGATATTCATACGTAAAACCCTAAATAATTTAGTGAGGCATATTATTAGAAGGTTATGTTTTTGTAAATACAGCGTAATCCCTTATAACGAATTTCAAGGGACCAAGCATTTTTTTCGTTATAAAGACTTTTCGATATAGGGAAAGAAGGGAAAAACAGCAAATTTAACCAATTACCATAATTTATATACACATCTTCATAGTCGTAAAATAGTGACTGATCTGACAAACAGTAAACTTTACAGGGCAGCCATTAGAAAATAATATAATCATGTTAGTTTTTATCATTTTAATTCATATTCTGTTATTATGAATATTGTCATACAAGCAAATATAATAACATTAAATTACACAGTTTTTTAGAAAAATCACATGTTTCTTTCAGGGATTTTGGATTTTTTTCGAATCCGACATTGTTCTACGATCATGACGATATAATAGATACGACAATGGTGCGTTTAGTAACTGAGACCAACATTTCCTACAGGCAATGTAATCTAAAAATAATGGCACTCGTGTTAATGCAATTAACAATAACAAAGGCGAGACGGCTGTTTATAACCTCAGGTGCCATTTTAGAAATTTCGTCACCTCAATAGGTTAGTTTTGTAATCTGATGATAAAAACAATTTTGTTGCGTTATAAAGAGTGCATTAATGTATGGGTTTAGTGTTAAACCAGCCAAATTATATATTTTTGACGTTATAGCGAACAACGTTATAAAGAGTTTCCACAGTATTGTATTAGAAAATAAGGCGTGCTTGAACAGTCTCAACTTAAGCTTATACTACTAATAATGTTTATTATTTGAACCTGACTCAGCCACTGAACATAGCGCGAGCGAAAACGCTCACCAATTCCTTTGTAGTCTTTCATCAGAGCTCGAGAAATTTAACGTTCAATTTGCCCCATCGCTGCAATTCCAGTTAAGATACTTGCATACAAAACCTATAGAACAATCAAAAGGAATAAATTATATCATCAATTCTCAAATTTCCAACAAAGACTCGAATGAACCGGTTCACCTCAAATATGGCGCGAAACAAGGAAGCCAATAGTCGAGCTAGTGGTGCATGATATTAAATTTTCAATTAAGCTGTGAAACATCGGTCTTGCTTATTACATGTTATATATCATAACAGTCACCGACGTACATACGTCCATGTACATGAACATAATATAATATATAGTTAAAGTCAAGCTAAAGTGAGTATGATTGTTAGCTAAAGTCTGTATTTAGGTGGTCCAACACTAATAGGTGGTATTTAGAGAAGTTTTGTCTTCAAAATAACTATACTGAGTCGACATCCTCTTTGGGCTTACATTCTTTTGGCCTATATATAAAGTACATAATTCAGTCTACAATTAAAGTATCATGTCGCTTGTTACATTGATGATTTACTGTGACAAGTAAAAATATAGTTAGTGGTGATGGCGTGATATAAATTTTGAGAAAATTTTATTGAATCAATATTAAATCCGAACAATGAATTAATTTAACTTTGAATGTTTTGCGTGTATTCTGATTTTATGTATTGTTTTGTTTTGTAAAATTAAAAACTAATAATCATATAAACTAATATTTTATATGATTTATATTTCGTATATATGCGCGGACTTAATTTTTGTTAGCCTTAAACCTACTCAAATATAACGTGGTCATTGATTAAAAGCTTTAAAATAAACGTTTGTTTTGAGGTCAGTTTGTCGAAGGATTTTCTTTCAATGAAAGAGTTGTTTACTGAACTTTGAACTCTTTGTCTCGAAGGCGCCGTAATTCGAGAACTTCACTAGAAAGTATTAACTCTTGATCTATTTTAATTAAATAACAGATTATTTTGAAATGTTTGCCTGCACGGGTGAGTTTTTTAAATAAATTTAGTAAACTTTATTCGTTCCTAGTGACAAAATGATCTGACGCTAGTCCCCACACAAGGACGCTTCTGTGATGTAAGTCCGGGACTACAGTTATTCCATGGTGCATTTTTAAAACAAACGAATAAAATAATAAATGTTACATATAACTAAACAGAAAATCGAGTAACTTAGAAGTTTGTGTAGCTTAGATATGTTATGAGCGTGTGTGCTATCTATACATTGTAATTTATGTAGTAATTTATACATGTTTCCATTATAAATTAAAACTTCGAAAATTATTTACTTTTAAAACCCCTTAGTGGACAGTAACTTTATTATACATGTCCGTTCCATACACGAATGCTTAGATTATATTATGCGCATTCATTTAGCATCGCAATTAGATAACGCGGATATAAAATGGCGATACACTGAATGTAATAAAAATGCAAAGTGAATCTGCAGTTAACAATGACACGATGTTATAATTAATTTTGACTTATTGTCATACTATGAGAAAAATTCTTTATCTTTATTTGGCCTTGTTATTTTTTTAGGTATGTTATATATTATGGTACATATTTAGAATGGCGGCTCTGTGCTAAGTATGAGTTGCGTATATAAAAACATATTAAATTCTACTACTACTACCACCGAAAGACTTTAGATAATTTAATGAAGTTTAGTGGAAATTCTACTATTATATTTCTTGTTATATCTATCCCTTTTTTTAAAGATAAAAAAGCTAGAGCGTCGCCATACTGTAATTTCTGTATTGTATTTGATGATGGAGATACATACAAAATTAAATCGATTTATTATTAACGAAGCTAATTCATAGTAGGTTGTGGATAAATTATATACGGGCTATTAGTGGGGGGAGGTAACATATTGATTAAACTGAAATAAATTATGGCGATATTCTTTTCATTTCACGTATTTAGGGAGAAAGCATTTGATGAACCAATACAAACTAATGAAGGTAATTTATTTTCAGGGAGGTTTCTTTAATTTAACACTTTTTGGCATGATCGGTAAAGACGTACAAAAAGAAATTGGGTCAGACCGGTCGAGGTTATCTTGGTAGGGTTACCGATCAAGAATATATTCACGTAATTTGAATTTTCCGCTAATGGCTTCCATTATCGGTTTATAACACTGACAATATATGTTCTAGCCCCGTTCCACGTCAATTCTCACAGTTAAATTATTTCTGTTAATTAACTGTAAATTTATATCAGCGTAAAATATAGCAAAACATTGGTGAAATATGGATCACTAGCGACCTGTTCATATTGCTAGATATTTATTTTCTAAAATATTTTTGCTTATGCAATATGTGTAAGTGTATAGTTATACACTATTTCTAGTACATACAAAAATACAAATGTTTCCTGGTTATTATATTATTTAAGACTATAACTTCTCGGATATCCTTAAGTAGACACATTTTTGGAAGATGATGTTACGATTTGTTAGCAATTTCAAACCTTGGGAAAATCGAATTGTTTGTGAAAATCTGCACCGTTATTCGATCGTTTCTCATATATTTATTCTTTTTTAATTCACTTTTTTCATAGGATTAGATTTCGGAGTAAATAATAATAAAAACCTCGTATCATCTTTACTTCGTACATTACTACAAAATAAACTGTGATGTTTATTTTGTTCTGCAAATTGATATACTATTATTTGCGAAATATTTCAAACAGTTGTGGTGTGAAATAGCAAAGTTATGCCTTTATATATTGATTAATTGTTCGCCAACGGTTTGTCTGCTTCCGGCCACGCACAGTGCCGTACACGGAAATGTGGTTAAGCCGATTCTGAAATTCGTGAATGAATTGTGTTAAAATTTAAATCTGGCGGAATTGAAATTAATTATAAATGACAATTGGTCTTCGTTTGAGGCTCCTTCCCCTACCACTGACTATCGAATCATGAAACTACCACCATTCGATGCGAAATTTTTCCTAGTGGTTTATGGCTATTTATTTATTAAATTCCAACGTTCCTTCATTTTTTTTGTGTTTTACTTTTATGAAAATTTATCCATACGGACTTCACCGCGGAAACATTCGGGGAGGCTTCCTAGAACCTCTAAACGTCAACATCAACTCGATTTTCGAAATATTTCAATTTTCTTAGCGGGAAGTTAAAAAGAAGAATAATATAAAAAAAATAAAATATGAAACATAAAATTTTTTTAATTCGTCAGAGGGGAAGTTAATTATAAATGACAATTGCTAAGTGATGAACAACAATTATTGTTTTATTTTAATTGTGTTAAGATATTAGAGCGACTCATGACCATGTGTAATACCTTTTCAGAATCCCTATTAAATGCGCCAAAACTTATAATACAGGGTCACTTTTCGGTAAAGTAATTTTTTTTCACAGTGGGGTCCGAAGTAAAGAAAAGTTATGATTTGAGAAATTGTTATATCGTATAACTTAATATTATCTTCAATACACTCAATAAACAACTATAAATAGTATATCTAACGCAAGGACTCATCAGTATCTAGTGGATATTTTTTCGAATTTTAATAAAAATTAGTAAAAAAGCCAATTTTCTTATAAAAATGCAAAATAAATTATAACTCTGCAGGGGTTGTGAGCTTAGAGACCTACCGTAAAACAATTTTTTGCAGCTGATGACCTCATCTATCCCCTATTTTTACAAACCACTTTCTTCCCAATTTAAATTGCTACGTTTGCTAATATCTTTACATGCAAACCTATACTGCACGTATCTCATAAGTTTTTTTAAACATACATATTGTTTACGCAGATGTGAGCGACGAATAATTTATCAAATTAAGCTCTTTCTTCCAATCTCACGGTATCTCTACTAGGTGTGAGAGTTATTATGCGTTACTCATCATATCTACAATATGGTTATTTAGGAGGGACCACAAAGCTGGTACTGCATCTGCTGTCGTGTCGATCATCCTGTCTATCGGAGTAGGGCAGTTTTTGAATATAGATAAAACATAATTTTGCACATGTATCTAAGGTCAATGTGAACATTATGGTAATTACATAATGTCAAATATTTGCTTAAGTAAAATCCGATTATTACTTTTTGTAAGTATTGCTTTTGTCTATTTATCCTATGAAAATTTCCGTACGGCAGTACCTCGCATTTACATATTCTATATGCATGCTGCTTCAGGAATATCGGTTTTCACATTCTCATACAAACATTATTGGCATTTGTGAATTCCTGTTGCACCTGTCCTATCGAATTGGGGTGACAAATTGTTATATTATGGTAGGGGAGCCCAGGGGGGGTTTTTTGTTTTTTAACGGGGGGGGGAATTTTTTTTGGGGGGGTTTCCCCCCCCCCGGTTCCCCCCCCCCCCAAAAGGGGGGCCCTTTTTCCCCCCCCGCGGGGGGGGGGGGGGGGGTTTTTTAAAAAAAATTAACCCCCCCAAACCCCCGCGGGGGGGGGGGGGGGGGGGGGGGGGGGTTTTTCCCCCCCCTTTTTTTTTTTTCTCCCCCCCCCCCCCTTTTTTTGTGGGGGGGGGGGGGGGGGAGAGGGGGGGGGGGAAAAAACCCCCCCCCCCCCCCCCCCCCCCCCCCCTTTTTTTTTTTTTTTTTTTTTTTTTTTTTTTTTTTTTTTTTTTTTTTTTTTTTTTTTTCCCCCCCCCCCCCCCCCCCCCCCCCCCCCCAACACCCCACTCCGCGGCGGGGGGGCGCCCCCCCCCCCCCCCCCCCCCCCCCCCCCCCCCCCCCCCCCCCCCCCCCCCCCCCCCCCCCCCCCCCCCCCCCCCCCCCCCCCCCCCCCCCCCCCCCCCCTCTTTTTTTTTTTTTTTTTTTTTTTTTTTTTTTTTTTTTTTTTTTTTTTTTTTTTTTTTTTTTTTTTTTCTCCCCCCCCCCCCCCCCCCCCCCCCCCCCCCCCCCCCCCCCCCCCCCCCCCCCCCCCCCCCCCCCCCCGCGCCGGGGCGCCGGGGGGGGGGGGGGGTTGCCCGCCTGGGCGTCCCCGGCGCTTTTTCCTTTTTTTTTTTTTTTTTTTTTTTTTTTTTTTTTTTTTTTTTTTTTTTGTTTTTTTTCCGGGGCGGTTTTTCCCCCCGGCCCCCCCCCCCCCCCCCCCCGCCCCCGCCTCCCCCCCCCTTTCCCTTTCCCCCCCCCCCCCCCCCCCCCCCCCCCCCCCCCCCCCCCCCCCCCCCCCCCCCCCCCCCCCCCCCCCCCCCCCCCCCCCCCCCCCCCCCCCCCCCCCCCCCCCCCCCCCGCGGCGGTTTTGGGGGGGGGGGGGGGGGGGGGGGTTTTTGGGGGGTGGTTTTTTTTTTTTCTTTTCTTTTTTTCTTCTTTTTTTTTTTTTTTTTTTTTTTTCTTTTTTTTTTTTCTTTTTTTTTTTTTTTTCTTTTTTTTTTTTTTTTTTTTTTTTTTTTTTTTTTTTTTTTTTTTTTTTTTTTTTTTTTTTTTTTTTTTTTTTTTTTTTTTTTTTTTTTTTTTTTTTTTTTTTTTTTCTTTTTTTTTTTTTTTTTTTTTTTTTTTTCCTTTTTTTTTTTTTTTTTTTTCCCCCCCCCCCCCCCCCCCCCCCCCCCCCCCCCCCCCCCCCCCCCCCCCCCCCCCCCCCCCCCCCCCCCCCCTCCCTCTTTTTCTTTCTTTCTTTCTTTTTTTTTTTTTTTTTTTCTCCTTTTTTTTTTTTTTTTTTTCTTTTTTTTTTTTTTTTTTCTCCCCTTTTTTTTTTTCTTCTTATTAGAACATATTTTATGTAACTAGCTGATTCTTTGCAATTTTATGAAATAATATTATTTTTCTTCTAATTTTTAAAGTGATAAATACATCGAAATATAGGTTAAAGTTTGTAAAGGAAGCCAGTTTAGCTGTTTAATATTTAAGAGTAATGCTAAGTAAGCCATATTCTCTGGTGTAAAGAATTCATCAATAATATTAGTAATTAACAACAAAATATTTTTTTTAACGTAATATCATCTATAAACCCAATAATTAGTCAATTTGTCCTTCTCAACAATCCTAGATATTTCTTTGAATTGCAACGCTATCTTGCAAGTGATGGCAGAGACATGCATTTAATAGTAATAGCCATGCACCAGATGCTTACTCTATTCGAAACTTCTTGCAATACGTTACATGTAAAATATTGCCACTTTGCTTAAGATGTCGTCTTCATATGAAAAATGTTCCTACATTATGGTAAAAGTTTAATGTGTCGTTAGGTCTTAATGTTAATTATTGCGGTGACTTTAAGTGCAAATGCATTTCTTTTTTCTTTGAAACGATTATCATTACGGGCTTGATTATTGTTTGACACTATTTCCATTACCTCTCTTGCTGCGAAGACACGATAATAACTTTCATTTTTGTAAAAAAAATTTAATATTGTAAACATGTTTATCTCACTCACAAACTCTTGCTGGTTCTCTTTGCCTCCGAAATCAGAATCTTCCAGCGCTCTGGCATAGTCTTGCTCTTTCGCGAATTTTGTAAACGTTTTTGACATTCATAAGCACGCCCTAAGACGCATCTAAACTGTATAAACGTATTTTGTTTGATTGCTCCCAATTGCTGGCTTTCAGCTGCAGTACGCTGCGGTTCAGGTAAGCCTCTTTCACTGCCCGATCTTGGCCCATGCGTTCATGATGCCCCAGACAATTGATCGTTAAAACAAGTTTCAGATAACTTCAAACAAACAAACTACATTCAAATTGTGAAACTGGATGAAAATGAGTAACTAAAATTTAACAAATTGTGGTGACTTAAAATTCTTTTTATATATGGGTAGTCTTGCGTAAGAAAAATGATTCAAAAACATTGAAAGTTTAAACTTTACAGTTCCAAAAGCTATCCAACCGTAGCGTACAAATGAGAAAAGAGGAGTTTTTATGAATAATTAATATTTTTTAATACCAGTAATCGTAATAAAGCGGACAAGCCCACGCTCTTCCATTCGTTTCATTTCCTTTTTTATTACAAACCGCTGAATGTAATAAGGATCCTCATTTCAACATAACGAAAATATTCTTGTAAAATTTGTTTTAAGGAAATTGTTTTCATCCGAGTTTATCAAGCAAGTTTTAGGTTTTTATTTTATTTTGTTACACATAACAAGGCGTGCTAGCAATGTCTTTTTTTGTATTATTTGCTTTCCAAAAAAAATTATAAACGGTAACAAGAAGTATATGATCTGATCACAAGCCGGTAGTAGTGATAACAAATGATAAATTTAGAATTTATTGCAATATATTTAAATACATAAATAGCATAAATAAAGGTTGAAGAATGTAATTTATAACTAGAGTTCTCCAAGTTAAACTTGGTATAAGTATGGGTGTAATATTCAAACTTTTCACTGCTTATATTAAATCAATTTCGTGTTCTTTTAAGCATGGTGAATGCTAATAAGTTTATCTTCATGCCTGTTATTAATCGAAAGCTATTTATAATATTAAATTCAGTTTTCTTTTTACTGAACATTTTATACATTTATTATTAATTCGCCAAACCGATGTGACGTCTACTAAGTAACCAAAATATATAACGCATTCATTTAAATAATACCATAAACCTTAGACTACCATTACACATTAAGATTTAGCTACGACAAGGGTACCTTAACTTTGCTGATCGACCAACCTGCGCTGTCTCCACATACCCTATTAACAAGTTTTGTATAAATTCTATTTTTGCGTATCTGTGAGCTAAAAATTTTCATGTATTAGGCCGATAAAACTAGACCCTTTAAAAATATTGGTATCATCGTTATTGCTTCAACTTTACGCCCCTCAATGTTTCAAATACAACCTATGAAGTGATCGTCTTATAGTTGGCACAATTCCAATGTTCTTTTATAGCTAATAACGCCTAGTAATTAATCACTGCTGCAAACCGCCACGGCTAACACGATAATGCAAATTGTCTAATTATGTTAATTACTGTTTCGTAGTACGGAAAATGAGAAATCTCTATTATAATGATTATGTTCAATTTTTTATAAATACTCGGTAGAAACCAGTTGATTTAACTACTATAACCGATATTTGACATGTGCTCCTACATTGCCCTATATTCGCATCGTCCAGGCACGACCTGGAGCAACAAATGCAGATGACTGTAGACCGTAACGGCCTACAGGACATGTTAATAAAGCATAGATCGTGCCTGGAACGGTTCTGCGAAAAAATTGTTAAATATATTAAGGCGGCAAACAAAACTTAAAGAACGGGTCTCGCGAGGAATTGCGTCCCGGCTCGCCCATGAATATTGAAAACAAAAAAATTACCGATGTAGCCGTGTAGTTGAGACGTGTGGTGTGAAGTTTAGAGATAGAAAAAGTCCCTGTACACAATGGCAGGGGAGTAGAAAAGGTATTATTTATTAAAAAAAAAAAATATTTTCTTTCATAAAAAGTTCACGTTTAACTATTTAGCGTATCTGTCATATGATAGTATACGGCAACTCCTAAAACCAGTGATACAACAATAATTTAACAAAAATATATAAAAAAAAGTCTCTTAAACGAAAATGCTTCAACGAAATTTGGGCTGCCAATTAGGGTTGCCGTTATTTACAAGATGGCGTCACAATCTATTTCAATGTGGAGATCCTTTGATCGACGGAGCGGTGGTTTTTACAGGCTCCATGGTGCACAGCGACCTTCCTGAAAAGTATTGTTTCGTATAATGATCGTAATTTATATTGAGGATAAAGGGTTCTTGGTAAAATAATGGAGTTTTTATCTTCGTGGCGCAGAAAATATTGTTTATATTTTTGTGATCTTTAATGTTTATTATAGTCTCTTACGATAGTTAAAAACTTTTTTTTTTAAGGTGAGGGCAAAAAATAATTATAATTTTCATAAAAAATATTAATAAAACACTCAAATACTTCAGACGTATGTAAAAGATTTTTACCTATTGTACTTATAATCCTATCAATATTACATTTCATTAGGTTATTCACTATATTAGTTTCAATAGGTAAAACGTATTTATACTTCTTCGTTGTAAATACCTTTGTAAAAGACCGTGGACGGGTGAAATACCAACGGAATTAGAGAACCGCAAGTCGGCTATTGCATTTGGTATTGCTCTTCGAAGACATTCCATAAACCCAACTATTCATAATTAACGCATATATTACGTCTGTGTACCAGTACGTACAAGAATTTAGCGCTTATAACTATTAAACCCGTGAAACTGTCATTAATTTTATTTAATTGTGAAATCACCAGTTATGTAATGAAATTAATGTAAACATAAATTTTAGAAAAATCGTAGAATAAATAAAGTAAAATACTGTTTTGTCAGCAGGCGCGCCCGGAGCCGGCGGGCGCACGAGCGGCGGCGGAGCGGGGGCCGCGGGCTCGGCGAGTTGACGACATGCTAATCGCGTTCAACAACACAGCCAACCTCACAGACCTGGCGCTCGGCCCAGACCTCCCCACCAGCCCCTACAGCCTCGCCCAGAAGATTGTCATCGCCATCATCGCCAGCGTCCTCTCAGTGCTCACCGTCGTCGGCAACTCCTTGGTCATGATCAGCTTCAAGATAGACAAGCAGCTGCAGACGATCAGCAACTACTTCCTTTTCTCGCTGGCGGTAGCCGACTTCGCTGTCGGTCTCATATCGATGCCCCTCTTCACGATGTTCACAATTTATGGCTACTGGCCGCTCGGGCCGCACGTTTGCGACACCTGGCTCGCGCTGGACTATCTCGCCTCCAACGCATCAGTGCTCAACCTCCTTATCATAAGTTTCGATAGGTATTTCAGTGTTACGAGACCTTTAACGTATAGGGCTAAAAGGACTACACGGCGCGCCACTGTGATGATAGGAGGGGCGTGGGGATTCAGCTTATTACTCTGGCCTCCATGGATTTATGCCTGGCCGTATATAGATGGCGAGAGGAAAGTGCCTCCGAATGAGTGTTACATCCAGTTTATAGAGACTAATCAGTTTATTACGTTCGGGACGGCCATTGCGGCGTTTTATGTGCCAGTGACAGTTATGTGTATATTATATTACAAGATTTGGAGGGAGACGAAAAAGCGACAGAAGGATTTGCCAAACCTTCAAGGCGGGAAGAAACACGACTCATCGAAAAGATCGAATTCTAGGTAAGTTAATGAATTAAAAGTTTTCTAAAGTTATAAAGCTTGTCCATTCCGTAATAATCAACAACTTGTAATATGAACATTACAATATTATTAAAATTAAATCATAGTGCATTTCTTCCATTCAAGGCATAACATCATTAAAGTGTTTAAAATTGTTCATTGCGCAACAAAACATTAGCGCAGCTGAAAGGAATGAGAATTTATTCTTTATATATTCTTGCAATCCATTTTAAACCTTATATCTAGAAGAGGAAATACAAGGCTGCACTCTGGAAAATTTTTGCTCCATTACAAAGACCGGCTCCGCCCATCGCTTGTAGACGAAATGATGACATTCTTCTAACTTGCCATAAACTTCTTAACTTTTCCCTATTCCTTTTTATTACTTTGGTCTGTTACGACAGTGAGAGATGCCCGTAAAATTTATGATTGGATTGCCATTGAATATTAACGGCATGCCATTGATTTGTTCAATACGTTGTTATGGCTGTATAAAAAACTACAGGTTGTAGAAAAATTGACAATTGAATAATATCAAACAATACGAGATGTCTTGGCAGGTGTCAAGTCGCAATTAGTCAATTTACAACATATTATTGCGTATTGATAGTCCTAACATTGTTAAGTGTTTCACACAAAATCAACATGTTCTTTCTATTGTTAAGTGTTCAGTTATACGTATGCACAACGTAAGATACGTCTATTTCAGCTCATTCACTCCCAGTCCTTAACAAACAGATTGTTGTTCAATTCTCTGTGGAATATTTCAAGCTCCATCTAATGAGTTTCCATCGTTAGTATTCGTTATACAGATACTCGAATGTATATTCATTCGAATCGATAAGAACAATTCCATTGAATTCAAATGGGAGAATTGTTGAGACCCTTTTGGGTGATGTAATAATGCCCACCGTATTACCATGCCAAAGAGTATTTATCCTATGTATATTAATTAAAATAATGAACGATGTTTTTTTTGTTTTGTAGTTGGTGGAATGTAATCCATATTATTATTATTATTTACTTAACACACTGGCAGCTCTTAATAAGCTGATGCGCGTGTGTTATGAGATATATATATAAATAACTATGGGCATATTAACTGTGGGCACGCATGAGGCCGGCTACTGGCTTCACCTTACCCATCGTCAAATACAGGAACTTTTCTTAGCCTGACACCTTCGAATCGCAACCTGTCTACGGCTTGGGGTTCCGGTCTGCGCTCTCATATATGTCCCTTGGCAGTGATGTCGACAAGTTAGGACATCACGGCCTGTCATGCCAAAAAAGTGCAGGCCGCTTCTCGAGACATGCCGCACTTAACGATATCATACGCCGTTCCCTTGCCACCGTCAACGTGCCAAGTCTTCTTGAGCCAAGTGGTATTGCAAGAGACGATGGCAAGAGACCGGACGGTATGAGTTTGATTCCATGGAAGATGGGTCGGGTACTGGTATGGGATCAACCTGTTCAGACACCTGGCCCCTTCCCATCTACATGGAACCAACTACAGAGCTGGTGCGGCTTGTGAAGCGGCTGAAAAAAATAAAGCAGGCAAATACAGGGGTCTGGGCTCTGAATATGATTTTGTCCCATTCGTGTCGAGACCCTTGGTCCGTGAAGTCCTAGCGCTTTAAGGCTTTTTAAAGAAATTTCAAAAAGGTTAGTCGACATCACAGGAGACCGAAATCTGGCACTACCTCGGACAAAGAATTAGTCTAGCAATTCAAAGGGGAACGCTCAGTATCTTCGGAACCTTGCCTAAAGGGACTCCTTTTAATGATATATTTTAGTTTATGTTAAGTTTCGTTATTTATTTCAATGTATATTATTTTATTATTATTAGTTTATGTTTATAAGTTTAATTTTATTAATATTGTTACCATTACAATAAAATTAATATTTACATTATAATTTATATGGATAGTATTTTTTATTTTGAATAGGCTTTTGACTACAGCCTCGAGTATATTGCATATAAAAATAAGTTTGTTTAACAACTTTCGTATACATTTATTTATTTAATGATATGACGCGTTTTGTATTTTAAGTTTCAAGGATCACCGTTATCATGGAAATTTTTTTGTTAAAAAATTATTTATTTGTTAAGTTATCTTAGTAGATTAAAATAGATAAGTAGCTAAAATTGTGGGTGTTGAATGATTAAAAGCCCCTTGAAATCTGCCGATACGAGACTGTTTACGAAAAATTCCCAATTGACTATGTTTTATCTGAACACAGATCTAATAAAAATATCTCCGAGCTCTTAAAAATCACCAACAACAACACTTCACCTGAGCGCAGAACTCCCCCTACTCCCAACGGCCTCGCTCATCTAGGGTTGTCTATTGACTATAACTCATTGCTAAGTCTTCTAGCATTAGTCAGAATTTAGATTTTTTTAAAGTTACTAGTATTGACTTTAGCGTATCAATTGTTTATTTTTATTTAATAATAATTAAGGTGCAGTGATGGCAACACAAATTATGTCGCCTTTTATATTGCTTATTACGTTAAAATATTATGAATTGTTCTGTGAACCCTTAACCTAGCACCAATCAGTGATTTAGACATAATTTTGACACCCCTATACAGGCCTTTACTACGGAAGACATTACTTCAAGATGCGGGCAAGATTTACGCTCTAACGAATCTAAGTTGATGCAGGCATTTATTTAACATGCGCCTCTGTAAATCTCCTTCAATTGTCTTGTTTTCTCCTGCTTTGTTCTTGTTTTAGCACGGCAATCACTTGATTAATCTCGTTCAACAATGCCCTACTTAGAAGTAGACAGAATTAGGTTAATACCTTTTTTATAGAGGGCAAGCTCTTTGCTCACCGGAGAGAGGAAAGTGTACGTGACTCGTAAGAAAGTTTGTAATACATGGTGCTGACTCGAACACTACAAGCTTCCTTACAGGAAATGAAAGGACTTGACTGTGTACGGCTGTTGTATGTTATTTATTTAGATAAACGTATAACAAAGAAGGACAGAATTTTCAATAATCTGAATATATTTTTGTATGTGTCTAATTACAGTTGTTACGATCCTTATGTCTTTGGATATAAAACGATACCTAATAGAAGTTACAATGTCATTAAACGAAAAAGGAAACTGAAAACAGAAATTATTATGTACATATCAAGTGTTTGAGACAACGAGAATAATTGAAATATTTTTGCTTCCTCAATTACGGACGGAACGGTGTTGGTAATTTTTAATTAAAATTCTAAATTCTTAACAAAATTATAATTAATTTTAAGGCAGAATGTTTACTCAATCAAAATATTTTAACTTTTAAATTAGATGTCGTTTCAAACAAGGTTATAGAAGAATACATAGAATTTTCATAATGCAATTTTCTTTATATAAAACCAAACCATTTTTCGAATACAATTTGAGCGTTAGTTTATTGTGTCAATTCAAATTCAAAAACCTATTTGCGAATGCATTGAAAATATCTATTTTCATAGATTTATTTGTTACCATATATTTTTCTGTCAATATACATTAATTCGACTGGTTTGAACTATTTCAATCGTAGGAAAAAGCTTAGAATAATATCTGTAGTTAATGACGAGGTAAAGTTCCGGACTATCCATTAGAGGGTTTAAAGTTAATTATTTATGAGTTTTATTTTTGCATACTTGTTTCTCTCTCACTGGGATAATGCAAGATTTTTAATGTAATACGAACAATAATGTATCATTACTTTATATTTTTTAAAATTGTTTATAAGTCAGGTAGTTATACCAAGAATTATTATTTTACTTTGTTTATAATTTGATGCAATTAATATAAACTTTTTACTACTGAAGTAAATACTCCATCGAGCTTCAATAGTAAAATTTTCATTAACAGAAGGATTCAATGACAAATTATCCAGATATTTTGAAAAATATATATTTTGCACTCATAAGCTTTAAGCATTAAGCAGAATTTTCCCAGTGAAATGGAGGGTAATTAATTAGTGGTGTTCGCGAGTTGCCATCAATAAATTGTCGCTGCGGTGGATGCTAGAACAATATCCATCCATCTTTGTCACTGCACTAGAGCTGTGTATATTATTGCTTATAGGATATTATTGTTTGTAATTTATTAATATGACTACGGATCGGAACGTGACTTCTTTTGTTTGAGAATATCAGATAAATACTAAACTAACTGCCTAAAGCACTCTTCACACAATCAGAAGAATATCGTTTTTTTTTTAATTCAGCCGTATAATTTTACGAACCCTGTAGATACAAAAACAAGAGGATTTGATTTTTTATCACGATTGTTAGAAATGGGCGGAGGCTGCCTGCCAAAACATAACCATTATGACGCATCGTAAACCGCTGATACCGAAGTTGATGTGTTATTATGTCTTAGCTCCAGTCTGTTTTTGTCAAAGGTTATTGACCTTATTATAATAATTGCAGAATCAGCCATTGCTGATTCAACAACACAAAAATGTTGTGTGACTAACGAAATTGTGTCTCTTGTAGAAAATGTGAGTTATTTGATTCCTATCATAAACGCGACACTACGTTTAAAGTATGATGGCACTTTTATATTGTGAGCTTAAATTAGCTCTTACATTGTTATCATATAAAGAAAATAGCATAAAGATTTTCTTCAATGGAATTTTAACACAATCCCAGAAAAACAACAGACCTATAAAATTATAAGATTGTTATTTAATGTTTATTTACAAAAAAATATTATATGATAAACGAGACTGCGTTATTTCATAACGCCTAGCTATGTACATTGTACATATTGTTTTCTGTAGCAGTGCTACGCCGTAGTATTAAAAGCTCAATGCTACGCACGGCATTAAAATCATTTAACACAGCCGAGGTATCTTTAACAAAACCATAGAATATTAAATAGAAATGGGCCAGACTATTCATTACTAGAAACAGAGAAACGCTGACATACCATGACAATAATACTATTGAGTCCGTGCTGAAACTGTCATCCTAGTCGATAGTATCTCGCTAAGGTAAGAGACAAACGTATACGCATATCTACAGAGCGAAAGGGAAGGACGCTTGTCATTGTGCTCCGCTTCGATTGTAACTTCGCATGCGGAAATCTTTTGTTCTGTACACGTGCGCTTAGGTTAGTTTCATTTTGTAATTTTTGTTTGATTTAAGTGAGGTGTAACGTGGTTGCAGTTGTAACAACTATAAAAAAAAAGGGTGCGTGTACTTATGTACGCGCGTAAGAAGTTATACTTCTTTGGCATTATTAAAAATAGTTTGGCTTTGTTCCACCTCCAGTTTTTGATGTTTCACAGCGATAAGATGACAACTCTTTTTTTGTATTCAATTTAGTGCACTTACACTGATTCATCAATTGTTTTTTGTCTCTTGTCCTTATATTTGCTAGAGAAAAATTACATGTTTTGATTAAACAATGTGGTAATTTTTTTAATCAAAACATTACTCGATAATAATAATACAAACTGATAGTTAACCTCAATTGTAATGAAGCACTTAGGAAGGTTGATGAGCACAGTTTTTTCACAAATATTAATTAGTATTGGTTTAAATATTCAATTTAAATCACTTCTGATTATATATAATTCAAAAACTAACTAATTTCTTTGAAAAAATAATTAAAACTCCTTTATTTGTTTAAAAGGTAAATGACAAATGTCATTATGGTCATTCAAAATTCTTGGCATACGAACTTCACGCATATTCTATTTCTTTTTACTTGTAGATTGTCTTATTCCTATCTCGCTCGCGCACGCTATAATCACACTCCTAATTTTGTGTCACGGTGCGCGCGCATCGTAAAATTTCACTCTCATAAATTTTTCATAACGCGCCTAAAGAAGTATAACTTCAAAAATACAGTTCAATCGACTTCATACACAGTATTGGTAAATTTTCAAAGTGTACATTAGTAAAGATACAATTGATAAATATAGTGATGTATTATTCTCTCCTATGTAAATAATGTTGATTGTTCCACAGCACTTCTAAAGTCGACTTTAAAACATATTTGCTCTAATAGATAAAGTTATAAATGTAATTTACAAGCTCCAAGCAAGTATGTATTGTATAAAAGTTTCAAATGCTGTTTTAATTGTTTCTTTTCTATGTTTACAAAATGTTTTGACAGAAATGCCAGAAAATTCCCAAAACTTCATTTAGAAGTTGAAACGGTTCATTTCATAGCCCCTTGAGAAAACCGACTGCTAGTTTCAGCGATGCAATGCTTAAGGCGTGGGTCCTATTTTCTTCTCTATTGTAAAGTTGACTAAGCTCATTTTAGCGTGCCCCTAATAGCGATATGAAACTGTTATATACGTGGCCGAACGATTTTTTTCGGATACAGCAATTTGCTTAGTCCGTTTTCATGTTCATGTTTTGTTCCTTTGAAAATCGGTTTTTGAGGTTTTAGTAATCTTTTTTGGCGGTGAGGATCCATTATTCTTATCCTTTTAGTTTCACAATGTGTTTGTGTATGATTGGAAAAGAGAAGAGTTTGCTTTTGTGAAATATCTTGAATTGAATTTGTTTAATGTACATTCAATTTTTAATTCAAAAATTCTTTCGTTACATACAATTTTTTATCGTTACATATGTAGTGTACATTATTTCCTAGAATGTAACAAACTTCTAAAACTAAACAAGTTTTTAAAGCCGTTTTGCTTTTATAAAAACTTATAAAACAGTGATAAATTGAATTGAATGTACATTGTTAATATTCTACAACGTAGCGATTTGTAAACTAAAAAGGTAAATATGTTATGGAACAAAGTTATTATTATCTGATATCTATTGTTGATCCCTTTGATCCTAAAGGAAAAAATATGGAGACTGTGATAGCGACCTTAGTTATTATATCCTAAAGTTTATCATAAGGCTGTTACGATCTTATACATATACACAATTACCACTCTTTACGTATTTATTTGCGTATTTATAGTACGTATTTATGTCTTATAAACACATTTAAAAAAGCTTATCAAAAATTCTAATAAACTCCTAAATCTCAATACATGACAGTTGTTTTAATGTAATATCTAGATTTATATGTTTGTTTTCCAGAAATCCGAACGTAAATGGATATTTACGACAGTTTATAATTGGAAAACGTTTTTGTTGTTGACTTGACTTGGGGTTTTGAAGATTCTTGGAATTATAATAATATAGAACGTTTTTATATGTAATTGTCATACAATAGTTCCAAGTATTCCACATAAATAAAGTACATATTTTTAATAAAACCGTAAAAAGAATTATGGAAACAAACGCGAATTAATTATTTAATTTACGTAAATTTCGCAGACCATAACTGCGTTAAATAATATAATATTGTAGTATCCTTATGTATGTAAATTATTTTATTTCTGCCAGATTAACTTCTATAGTGTATCCGTTTTCGGTATTCTGTATGGATTATTTCAAGCCAATATAGAATTAATATTAGAATTGCTGTCTACAGAATTATCAAACAAACCCATTTCCGCATATAACTAAAATGTTTTCCATTTTATTAACAAAGCGTGCATGTTATTAACAACAAAGCATGTTTGCATTGAATTATATTATGTGTAATAAAATTAGGATTCTGAAGCTTGCACATAGAACTAATCTGTTGGCAATTTAGTTCTGATTATTCCTCTCAAATCGTTGGAAATGGTTTAAGTTATAAGCGTTTTTTGTTGTATGGATCATTTGGCTATGACATATACAATTTAAAATAATTAAGGAGATCAAATAGAAAATATGGACATGCGGCATGGTGAATTACGATTCTTCACATGCTTTATAGATATTTATATTTATAGGCAGGTAATTAAGCCGAAATAATCATTAACTTATAATCAATTACATATAAAATATGCACCAGGGACTAGTTCTCGACACTGAGCCGTGGTTCGAGTCAGTAATAAAAAAACCTAAGAAAAATCTGGGTACATAAGATATATATTAAAATTAAAAACCAATAATTAAAATACACAAACTATTATTAATACATTGGGAATGGAATATCGTTTATATTTTCAATAATTAAAAGTTAAAAGCAGTCCATGTTCTGTCTGTTTTTTTTAAGAAAATTTAAACGTAGAATGATTTTGTTATTTCAAAGAATGCTGGCAACAATTTAATGGTTTCGGCTATTTGAATCAAAGCGCTGAGCAATGTGCACCTACAAACGTGACTCGAATAATCTTATGCTGCTAATCACTCGTACTGAAGGCCAAACGCATGCACTTTGGCACAACGCCAGTTCCAGTTCCATGGACATTCATCTCACTTTATGAGCCTTTGATTAACCCTTTCAAATATTTTCGATTGAATATTGCTTTTCCTTAACTGAAGGGGTAGTGATTTTCATTTGTTTTGCTGTCAGAAATACTTGAAGAATTCGCATGATTTATCGTGTTCGTATTTAGTAATAATAAAAAAAGTACTATTAATGTTTTTATAAACTGTTATTTGAACTATACATTTTTGTTTTTAAAACATATTGTTTTCCGATAGTGATATTGTGGGCACTAATGGCTTATAATGGATGACTGATGGCCTTAGACTGTAAACATGATATACAATGACAAAGAGGATAAATGATATCCTTGTATGTAGATATACCATAAAAATAAGTAATATATTTTCCGAAAATATTGTTAAAATAAACAATATGTGGTTCTAAGCTAGATAAAAAGTTACTTGCATTTAAATAAATAGCAACATAGCATTTATACTAGATAATAAATATGGAATATATTTAATACATGCTTAAGAAATTTCGTAATATCTCAAAATTGTCTATAATAAAAGTAATTTATAAAATTAAATCGACTTATAAAATCAGTCAAATCAAATCCTTAGCTACATATTAAAAAGTTTTACCTAATTTAGTTGTTGTTTGTATAGTGATGAGACACGAGAAATCGACGCACGCGCCCGCTCGGAGTCTGGTGATGCGGACTCCGTTTACCACGTCAGAGGGGCTTTGGATCCTCGATGGCGTGATTTTCAGGTAATATATAGTTAATAGTATTTAGGTTAAGATTTCGCTATAATTTATCCAATAACATAAGGTATATAAAACTATAATAAAAAACAAATTGAAAATATAGATAACATATAATAATTCCATTAATTTAACATATTATAATTCCATTAATTAGCATTCTTTCTCAATTTTATTTTAATATTAGAAGTCAAAGGTTGTCAAAATGATTCCAGCTTCCAACTTTATTCATTTAAATTGTAAAACAGTTGAAAAATCTTAATTTTTACAATGAAATGAAGTTTGTAAAACTTACAAATTTTAAAACAGATAAAGGTTCAATCTGCATTTTTTACTTTGATTGTTATATTAAAGATAATCTAAAATAGCCTATAAATTATTACAACAATTATGTACGACAAACTAAAACTTCTTTAATAATTTTAAATGAAATAAAATCATTTTCACAAAAATATAACTATAACACAAAAATATAATATAATATAACCGACTCCAAAGTGCACTGTAAATTAATTTATTTACATAAAAGAGGTCAGAAGATCATTTTAGGAAGTCGTGGAGGCGATTAAAAGTCCCAGTGGCTAAGTACCATTAATGCTAGCAGCATACCCGCTGCGATGCTGAACGGGGAACTAAGTTACGACAATAAAACAGAAAATTCTGAGACACCGATACTGCAGCATGGAGTAATCATTCTAGTACATTTGTTCTATGTATATCCCAGTACACCAGAAAGGGGGAAGTAAAATGAAACAATATAGCGACGGATGTTCAAGTTGCAATTTGTAACTTAGTGCAAACTTTGACAAGGCTTCCTCGACGGACTTTGCTTAACTTTATTGGTTTACTTCAGGAAATTTGCTTATTAGTTTAAGATAACATGTGTTTTCAAGGACAGTTAAGTTTATGTTACCATGATAGTACCATGTAAGGTTTTTTAAATTATAACTTATTTTCTCTGTGTACTATAAATAGCACCGGTAACTTTGTCCTAGGATTAAACTTAAGTTACATGGGAATTTGAAAAAAGATAAAGGTTTATTATATTTTTATTTAGACGAATTTGTAAACATCCTTATACGCATACAATGTATATATATGACCTTTAATTTTTAAGAGTCAAGAAATACTCAGTATTCGTTTCTCAGTCAACCTCTTCAAAAGTAACTACTATTTGTAACAAATCAATATAAATATTTATATTTGGCACAATGTCATCAAAATTCCTTATAAACTACACACGTATAGTCGGACACAGAAAATACAATGTATATATAAATGTATTCTATCATATTTAGGCCGTTCATGGCACTAATATGAATAAAACATGAATGTTATTACTTTCAACTTAAAAATACATCTGGACGTCTAACTAGTACAATGTTTTGTGAAATAGTTTTTTTTTTCCACAAAATCAATATTTTCCTAAAAGGCTATAAAAGAGTTGCTACGTCGTTAAGAACGGGGACTCACTCGGATATCACGCCTTATCGCTAGTATGCAGTACTACTCGATTTGGACGCCATATCCCATTTAACGACATATTTTCTTGCCGAGTTTTTTCGTAATCTATTTTTTACCGTGTACCAGAAGACTGTTTAGTTTGACATATATGATTTAATGTGAGATCTATTGTTCGCAAAGTTGAACCGATTTTGATAAAAGTCCCAATACTTCTCTATATAAATTTATATTATAAATAAAGACAGTAAAAAAGTAAGTAGAAATTATAAAGTAAAGTACCGTTAACATGTCAAAAGGAAGAGACTGGCTGCCCACAGGGAATCCTATTTTGGGGGCTAGTGCACTTTGTTTTACCTAAATATCCTGTTATTGTGTATAATAATTATTATTATACATAATATATATAATATTGTTATTTATTTATTTCTCTCTTTCATATAGCGAATTTATGCACTTTACTGGAAGGCTAATACATTTTACGGCCCTCGTGTGGGGTATCAAAAGGTGGTTTTACTCTAAAAGCATTTTATAGAAAACAAAATTATATTAATACATCAATTATCAATTAATTCAAATTTAGTGCAGTCAGGATTTTATTTTTGTTATTTTACAAAAGAATATCGTCTCAAATGTTTCTTTCATTCATAATTTCAATAAAAGTTCCAAGTATTCCCGATGGATTGCAGCGTTAAGTCGTGCCTAATTCGACGCATATGAGTTTTGACGCAAACTTTTGAATGAGCAAAAGTTAAAGCAATTTGTTGTGCTTTCACACTCGTGTACAATATAAAACTTGGTAAATTTCAGCATATTCTAGAAATTTCTGTGATTGTACGGAACTTTTCATGCATATTACGAACTAAGTGCCTAGTAAAGTCGAGTTTACTGCAGCAAGCCTGTACTTGACTGTCTTTAACTATAATTTTGTAAATTAATTTCAAATCAATTGTAAAATATAAAAAGTTAATAATTGCTTTTGGTATCAATATATAAAATACCAATAATGGATGAGACAAGACCATACGAAATTATAGCCTACAACCGTGTTAATTATATTGATAAAACAAAATTCCGTCAAAATATTAAGTTAGTTATAAATAATTGCAGCGATGTCCTTAAGTTAATTATTACATACATACAAACATACATACATCCCGACTACTACATACTACAAAATATTTAATATTTAGGTAATTTTATAAACTATTGGGCCCTATGCATATTTACGTATAACATAGGTTTTTGTGACCACTTTAGAGTTATATAAAAAAACTCTTAATACATAAAAAGTATAATTATTTAATATTCCCTTGTTTATCCAGATCGCTTAACTGGTGACACTTGCAAAAATGTACCTATGTCCTTGGATCGTATCGATTTGGCATCATTCCAATCATTGTAATGGTAACCCAAGTTTGGCAAATACTGTTTCCGGCTAGCAGCACAGTTGGCAATAGTCTAGTAAATTATCTGATTGCCAATTTATACAGGTGACAGTAGCAACCCTTCGTATTTTGTGGCCTGTGTCAAAATTTAATGGGTTAAAGTTAGATTTATGTTGTAAGAAAATGTAGGGCATTTGTTTATTTAGAAATCCAATTTGAATAAAAAAAAATCATATTCAGAAAAATAAGGTTATTTTTATAGGATGAGATCATGAAACTGACAAAAATGTGAAGTATTTCACTTGCATTTAGGATATACAGTACTTCTAGATGTAATAGTGAATAACTCAAATTCATCTTCATAGAGCGGAAAGTGTCAAAGTCGTCTACGCGGATGGGCAGCAGTCACAAACTGGTGCGTGGCGTGGTGGCACTCAGGAAGAGAGGACGTTGAAGACACGGAGCCTGAAGAGGAGCCTTCTGATCTTGGCTACGCTACTCCTGTCTCTGTAGAAACGCCACTACAGAGTACGGTTTCTAGGTAAATAGCTTAATTTTGTAACAATACTTCTACAGTCGTTAGTGGTTCTCTTTCCGCACAGACTGACTAGATGTGACAGACATGACGGTATATTAAATAGGTTTTTATTTTACATATTTGCACATTATGCAGGATGAAACTCGTACTCCACGTATCGTAACGACTATCGAAGACCATTATAATCTAATTAGTAACCTCGGTGGGCAATATTTATTTCTTCCTCCTTTCAGATGTACATCGTTAAATGTAATCAGAGATCCCTTCGCGGGGCGAGGAGGTTCCGGAGGCTCTAACGCAGATGGTGGTACTTCCCCTCTTAGACGAACTTTTGAGCCTCCAGCTATTCCCAGCGCACGGGATAGTCGTTCCTTGCCACCAAACACTAGAATCAATACAGCTACCTCACCAGCGCCAAAATCTGCGTCTGCTGACTCAGTCTACACTATTGTTATAAGACTACCAGATGCAGATACAGAAAGACCCAGCATCAAAATGATCACGGAAGAATCCCCACCTTCCAACGCGCGAGTATATCGTCCTCCCGCAAGAGGTGATTCCGAACTAAATCTACACCCAGCTGGCCATGCTGGTCTTTCAAGAAGAACGTCTCATATACAAGACGTTAGAATACCCTTAAATGCCAAAATTATACCTAAACAATTAGCCGGTAAAGGCATTACAACGAAACAACCGAAAAAGAAAAAGACACAAGAGAAAAAACAAGAAACGAAGGCTGCGAAGACATTATCCGCTATTCTTCTATCGTTCATTATAACGTGGACTCCTTATAATATTCTTGTGCTATTAAAACCTTTAACGGCGTGTGCTAAGTGTATCCCGGATGAACTTTGGTCATTCTTCTATGCTTTGTGTTACATTAATTCAACTATAAATCCCGTGTGTTATGCTCTGTGCAATGCAACGTTTAGAAGAACATATGTTAGAATTTTAACATGTAAATGGCATAATAGAAATAGAGAAGCAATGACTAGAGGAGTGTATAACTGAGGAATATGAAAGTGGTTATTTTCTTTCTCTAAAAGTATCAAGATTCAAATTGCCCAATCTTGATACTTGATAATTTAATAATTTGTAAAGTTGCTCTAAATCTTTAGAGTCAAGTCAAGTTTCGTACATTTTGAATCAATGAAAGCATTTATTTAAGTACCTGTATTTTTATTTTGTTAGTGTATTTATCGTCCCGTCCAAGAGCAATTTGTTTAAAGTTTGAATATTAATTTATTAACTATATTCTTCTGTTATAAGAATATGGATTTTGAGGGAAAGTCAGAAAATGTTAGGTAGGCAACATTTAAAGATCATTGTAATAAGTAATTTAAATCTAGTCTTCTTTTTCTAGTCGAATATTATGGTGTCTCGGTACTGCGTGAGCTTTTAGAGTAAATGTTGACGAATTTAGAAGCAAGTACTTTTTGTAAGTTTTACTACATTCTTTTAAGTAACGAGGAAGCCAAATAACCGTATTTATTTTATATAGATAGTTCAAAGTTAAATAAATTTCATTTTTAACTTTTATCAACCAATGTGCCAACAAAAATATCTACGTTGTACAAATGCCAAAAGTTAAAATTAAGAGAGAAGAGAGCCTTGTTTGATGTTTTATTTAATAAATGTAGTATGTATATTGTAAGCAATAAAATAATTACTTTAGATTTGAAGAGATCTATATCAATTTGTGACTTTTTCAGTCTAATACAACGATAATCTTTATGACCATTCCAATATAGTTCCATATAAACGAACTTATAACGAAACTCAAATCAATGGCGTAGCGTATATTATAATTGAATCAATGATTTCTATACATTTTACTAGACAAGTATAATGCACTAAGAGGACATAAATAACAATTGGGAATTACCGGAAAACTTAAGTGCTTTTTAGATGGTTACGTCTAGTATAATACATAAAACTCATTGTTTTATACGATTGTGTATATAAATGTAACATTTGTTTTTAACAGATTTTTTTAAAAATCAGTTGTCAAAAATATTAAGATGGTAAAATGAGACATTATGAAGCTAAATTCTAATCTAGATGGCTTCATATCTTTCCCTATTCCCTTTACACTACTATATACAACAAGGAGTGGAATTGAATCTGTACGGGAGTCTAGAGAGATATGACCTGAGGATGCTATGGATATCTATGGGCTGCGATACCCTCATCCAAGCATTCCGCAGGCTTGGCTACCTAATATATATAAGTATATTTTACAATATCGTATTTTTTGCATAATATAATGCATTTTAATATTATAACGTAATTTATGTATGCAATCGTATCGGGTAGAATCAGTTATAAAAATGAATTCTAAACTTTGACAATTAAGAGATAAATTGTAAATATAAGTCTAAATTATATTCAGATTAAATGTATTATACAAGTAATAAATAGATTATACAAACAGGTTTATAACTGATATTAATGATGTTAACCCAATGTCACAGTTCCTTTGTCGTTAGATTTTAATAATTCGTTATACATAATATATTCATACACGAAGTTATTTATATAATTTTCTATTTTATGTGTAGATTAGATTTCAAAGCATTAATCCTGTAGACTATACTGTAAAAAGAAGGTTATTACAAAAATGCGAACACATTCAACGATCTCACTGCAGAGTAATATTTGTACAAGTTGCATTTTTCCCGGGGTTTCTACAAGAAGTTATATATACAAATTTAAACTGAAATTGAATTCAATTTTAGAGAACGGTTTCTCTCTTTCTCTTCTTGCGTTATTTTGATAAGATCAATCATCAGCGTTAAATGTTTCTAAATGATTTGTTGTCGTCTTTTAACTAGATTTTTTAACTATTTTGTATGGTTGATAACTTCAAAAATGTCTATATTTATTAAACAAAAACATTTGTTATACTTCCTGTTCGTTTTAATTTTGTAATAACTCTCTTTAAATAATTCTAATTCCTAAATAATTCACAATGCGCACAGTACTTAATATTTTCGTGGACGTCCCTATGTGTAACTTAGATTGGCATACTAGATGTCAAGTAGTATTTTAAAAATTAATGGATCTCATCTACTTGTTATTGTGATTGTTTATTTGGCATCAAAATTATAAGAAATATAGGAAAGTTGCACATTATGTAGAACGCGTACAATTGATGCATTTCTCTGCTCGCCTTCACCTGACAAATATCGTTTCTTGAAAGAAAAAATGTGGATTTTCAGTTCAGTGCGGTTTTTAAATTTTAGTTTAGCTTGCAACGCCTCTGTACCGCATTCGACTTTGAATAGATTTTACATAGTTTTGTCACATTTGTAAATTCTAGAAATATACCTATTTATTATGAGGTATGTTTGGCCTTATAATATTGTGAATATTGCACTAGTTAATGAATTTGTATTGTGTAAAATTATCTGTCTTCAAAACTTATTGATATAGGTATTAGTAGTACCTAAAATATATAATTAAAAACAAGGGATAAAACGAACTGAAATTTTTAATCCTCTTATAAATAAATGTTGTGTAATTTTAGTGTTTTAAAAGGTGATGTGTGTAAGAATTCTCAAACATTTCAAAAGGCCGCGAAATATTAGAATTGCTTAACCATTTTATTTTGACGCTAATGCTAACTATTAATTTATAAACTGGAAATTCTGTGAAAATTTTGTGAACCTTAAATATCATTATTAAAAAGCCAAATTATTAAAATCGAATGTCATAAATATTTGTCTTTTGAATACAAAAGGGCATGCGTATTTTAATAATATGTTAAATATATTAAAGTGATATCGTGATAACTAACGCCAAAGAGTTTTAATTTGAATATTATTATGAAAGAATCTATAAAGCAGACCGTTATTTGTGATCACTGACGAAAGCAAAATCTTCTGTAGTTATTACGATATTATTAAATAAGAACAGGTAAATTAAAAGAATAAGATAATTTAATACAAATTGTATCAAGTCTTACCTATAAAATATAAATGTATTAAAATAGTTTTATTATTATTGATGTACAAGTTTAGACTCAAGTGTATTTATCAATAAATAAATGTGGTTTTTGTAAGTTATTTTAAAGATTATTCCATGTTTTTGTATAACTAAAGACAATAAAAATTTAACTAAACGGTGTTATTTTCTACGGGGTCCGTGAGCCATTGAAGTTTGCTGTGGATTTTAAAAACAGAAAAGACTAATTATACCACTAAACCGTGTAGTATTTTTATTTCCATTTTTAAATTTAGCCACTAAGTTCCATAACCTCCGAGGAATAGTACCCTCACGGGCAAAGAAACACGTCTATTAAATAAACAACCATTTTTATGATTCTACTTTGAATTGAAAATATACTTATTGGAATACGTACAAAAGTACGTTAATGGGTAATGCATATGTTATAAATGCATTTAAGTTATTGTTTTCAAAGTATCCTCGATGCAATTAATTATATATTATACCGGTGAGATAATACTAAATATACATCCTAGTAAGTGAATGTTTAAAGTACTCATCATCAGGACATGGCTTTATAAATTATCCTCTAAACGTTTCGCATAATTGACACTTAAGCAAAAATTAATTAAATTTCAAATTTCATATTCCCGTTGATACGAATGTGAAATTAAAATTAAACTATTGTGAAGGGTCGCCTTTATCTACGATTACAAAAACATGTAGATATATCATATATGAATGTGAAATTAACACCTACAGTAGATTTATTCTGAATTGATTTACAGTAGCGAGAAGGAAAATAATGATTTTATCACTTAACACAAACATTTCTATACGTTTTATGATTTAGGAATTAAATACCAAATAATATGTATGAAATTTTAAATAAAATCGTCACACCACCACTATTACATCCTCACATTCAGTTTCAACGATAATAGAAGAGTTATAGAATGGACAATTATTTATTTGTGATCTGTGAAACTTCATAAAATATATTTTAAACCTTTTTAAAATATTATTGTTTATTAATAATGAGATTTGTTGATTATTTTAAATTATAAAATCGATCGGTAATCCTATTTTATTGTCACTTAAAAATAACCATTTACAAATTAACAATAAACTTAAAATATTTTTTACTGCAACTACATTAAAGACCTTGACAACACACCATTTCATTCTTCTTAAATTTATGATTGTATCATTTTCATATTTTTAGCTTGTCTCTAGTTTAAAAAAAGCCATATTTATTCTTTGTAATCTATTCAGAATACAATATAGAATGTACTTTAAAAAAGCGATTGACGTAATTTGGAAACTATTATATTGTGAATTTATAAATTGTAGAAAAACTGAGAATAGTTCATATTCAATAATTTTATGTTACGTAACCTATATAGTTATAACTTATAATTATATAAATACAGACGACCTGACATAATAATAACTATAACAAAACTAAGAGTGTTTGTATAACTCTGATGATTCTGAAATCTCGTCCCTAATGAAAGTAAGAATAAAATACACACACACAAACATGTGTCACAAAATGTTTCCTGGTAATGGTAAACTCCGGGTCGGAAATACGTTCGAATCGATACACTGCATACTCCCTATAAATCCCGAGCAATTTTAGTCCATAGCAATCGGTTGGAATCGTCTCTTGTGCGCAAAGTGTGCTCAGATTCAATAATATCCTTAGAACTAAAGGAAATATCTACAGTACCTACTGACAAAGCTCGTAAAGAAATTTTGATGTTTTACTAAAAGCATAATCTAAAAAGCTATATGTGTTTGAGTACTTATGTAAATACTCAAATATATTTAAAAAAATAAGTCCGTAAGTTTTATATTCTTGTGCTGATAATGTGTGCGCATGTGAACAAATGATTAAGCGCTAATCAGCGCTAACCATTTGGATTTCATAGAGCAAGTTTTAAGTTTCATCATAAAGAAATTCAATCTAGCATGTAAAGTAAAGCAATTTACTCTTTATCCTACATTTGTATATGAGTATTTTAACGACTGAGGACATCTAGCGCCGACTGCCTCTCCACACTGTGTGCCGAGACTAGCAAATATCCTAATACCCCTACGAATAATAAAACAATCGTAGGAATGCTCTTAATGACGAATACCAGTAGCTAGTGTCCCCCAACTATTCAGTGCTGCCTTGCGATTCTGTAACTCACTTTTCGAACTCACACTGGTTTTGCATCGCTCGCTCTCAAATCATCTGAAAGTATTTTATGATTTGGCATTCTGATAAACAATAAACTTCAAGCTCCCACCTTTTCAAATACAAATCATAAAATGACTGCTTCACACTGATTTGAGAGCGACCCCATCGAAAACCGCTCTGTGAGTTCGAAAAGTGAGTTACAGAATCGCAGGACTGGACACGTTTACGAATGAGCTTTAGTAACCTTGTATGTTGAAGTTTCCAGCTGCCTATAAAAAGATACATTAGTTCCAAATCGAAAAAGAGGACTTTACTGCTCTTTAAAACTCATTATACCCGGTGCTAGTTCTTGTTAAAAGTTAGAGTAGTTTCGGCGATAAATCTAATGAGGCGAGATATTTATGATAGTTCTACCTGCGAGTTTCAAACTATTGCTTCTTATCGTCTTATGCCTCGGAAAGGTGGAATAATGAAATTTATGTATGTACTATTAAATGTCTGAGATCTTGACTAACCCAGCTTAGTATTTTATTATCACTGGGATTCGAAATGATCTTGAATTAATTAAATTAATTTACTTTCGTTATTAACGCTGGTTTATTATGAACAATGGTAATTTTGTTTTACTAACAATATCACTTCTGATGGAAATTGACAAAATAAGTGGAATTAGTATAAATAAGTCAGTTTATCGTAGCTGTAGGATTCACAGTACCAGTGATTGTGTGAACAAAGAGCTGAAGTTTAATAAAATAAATTTGAACATATTTCAGCTACAAAGTCAATGAAGGTTTAGAACAAATAACAACAACAACGACATTTATTTTAAAGAATTTTGTGTAAAATTAAACCATAACTTTTGCAGGTGTAAAATAATGAACACCTTTGGCAGCTCGAGACCAAACGTTCTCTGCAAAAGCGTAATTCTTAGCATGTGTACTTAACTACAGCAAAGGAATAAAAAAGGCGGCACTTGCTTTAAGTTGTAAATGTTACTTGGATTGCACATAAAATCGTTAGCTTGAGTTTTACACACCTGAAATGTTCTAGAAACAGGTGGCCTTTCTCAAATTTACCAAGGTTTTATAAGGTTTATATTTCCATAGTCCTTTCATCTAAGAATATATAGTATAATAGAAAATATTGAAGCTTTTTGTTATATTGGCTAATCATTTCGAAAATTAAACTTGTATAAGTCACGAAAATACTTGTGATATGATGTCAGTAAACGAACAATTATAGTTTGTACGATTTTTAACACAAATTTCTAACTACAAATTGATATCCTATAAAAGATTATATGAAAGTTTATTAGCTACGCACCTAAAATTATATTTTATACGAATAATTTGAACATTTCATCTTAAAGCAAAAAAAACGTTATATCATAAAGCAAAATAATATTACAAAAAGCCGCAGCTTTTCAAATCAATCAAAACTTCACGTAGCTCGTTACATAATTTGTAAAAAGTTGTTAGTTTGAAATTTTCTGATCTAAAAAACGCGTAAAAACGCTTCACATCGTAAAACTCAATCTTGACATTTGTGTTCCCAGCAGGCTTATTCTCCATACGAATTTGCAATACAATTGTTCGCATCTCGAATTATTATAATAATCATTATTACGAAAATTTTGTTTATTAGTAATCATAAATATCAAATAATAATCATATCATACTAATTATTATAAATAAGACAATATTGTGTCTTATAAATTTAGATCTATATTCTGATAAAGCTAAAAGTATCTTTAAGTTAAAAACTTGACCTTGTCAAATAATGATATTTGCATTTTTAAAGTTCTTTTTGATGACCTATAAATGGCTAAAATGTGTGTGAATTTGGGATTCTATATGTAAAATTATCATTGCACGGTGACAATTTTTCAGCGATATTAAAAATCCTTAAAACAACGTGAATCAGGCCATAGATTCCAGAGGACTCGATGTTGTCGGTTTAATTACTTTTTCAATTAAAGCTCCGAGAATCCTTCGTCGCTTCCAGAAAAAACTGCTTTATTAAATGCGGTAAAAAATGAGAAAATAATGAGCAAACACTCATTGGAAGACTTGCGAGCTACTGTTGATTAATATATAATGTTCTTATAAGATCTAGACAACGAAAAAGTTTCTTAACGAATAATAAATGAATATTATTGAAAAAATATCCTTTATTGTTTCGTAGTTATAGAATTTTTTCATTCTAACACGCTGGAAAAATATAATGTATTATATTAACAGATTTTCATCTGGATAACAAGCAAAGGCCAATGCGTAACTAACTTAAAACTTTTCCACGTCGTATAACACCGCTAACTGAATTTGGAAATTGAGTTTTGCGAAACTGAGCTTCAAGTTCCAAGGGCGTGAAAAGGATTCTATGAATTCCAAGAAAACCATATAACAAAATTAGATTTTGCTTATCTATTGAGTTAGGAGAGTTCGACCGAATGTTAGTTGTGTGTTCTGTGTAAATACTATTTTTTCCAAAATTATGTAAACCTTGCGTAATCAAACAATTAAATTCAAATCTATGGCTAATTGGTTGCCTGGTGCTGTGGTGAGCTCGCAGTTTATGTAGCATTGTAGGTACCAAGTATATTAGTTTTACTCAGAAAATGAAAAGTCATATAAATGAAGAAATGATTTATTTAGTGCATTGACCAAGAAGAGAAACTTCGTCTGGTGACTGGTTTAGTGTCCGTAGCCGTAGCTAAGTCCGTGGCCACCGTAACCTCCGTAGCTACCGTAACCTCCGTAGCCACCGTAACTTCCGTAGCTAGCGACACTAACAGCGGGAGCTGCTACAGCTACAGTTCTGACTACAGGTACGGTTCTGATGACAGGAGCGGCTACATACGATGTGCGGACCACAGGGATGGGCGCAGCCTTGTACAAGTTCGCGGTGGAGTACGCTGGGGCAGTAATTATTGGTGCGCTAATTATTGGCGCCGACAACCCTGAAACAATATTATACAGTTTTATTTACATACTATCGCTTGAGTATGAGGTGGATGAGATGGTAGACTGGAAATACTACTAGATCAAATACAACGAAGAACTTTAATTACTTTATGGAATATTGTTTAATTTAGCAAAACAAAGTATAATAAATAAAATTAAAATATTAAATACAAGTAAGTTAAAATGAATAGTACAAAGCACGATTGTCATAGAAATTTCTACTCACTGTATCCACCAAGTCCACCCAGGCCATAGCCATAGCCATTTGCGGTAGCGGCAACAGCCAAGAGGCAGGCAAACTAGAAACAAAACCGAATAAATTGAGAAAAAATATTTTAATGTTGTTGAAAACTGAAATAGGTAAGTTAAATTTTATGTTTTCCTTCACTGCTAGTTCAAATCCTTCACGGTCAACCAACAAAAATAATCCTTCACCCTTAATTGTCACATTATTATTGATAGTATAAAATAAAATATTTATTATATTACTTACTGTGATGAAGGAGTTCATTTTACTTCAGTTCAGCAGACGAAGTGTACCGATTGTTGAAAAACCTAACGGTTATATACTACAGTAATTTCCTGCCAAAAATCCGCCTAAATTGGATGCGTGTGCGCAGTTGCAACAATAGGTCTTCCACGTTACAGTTGAATATCCTTGCAACCTTGAGGCAAATTTGCTTCGGATCCATCAATCCACTAATTTGATTATATCGGCAACTATGTAAATTTTAATATAATTGCTAAAGAATTACTTATGCATGCGAGAACTTGATTATACAGATAACAAAAGATAATTTGCTTAAGAATTTATATGTTGGGTAATTCGTCATCATATATTTTTTCTTTATTAGTATTTGAACGGCTTTCTGTCCGTTATATCCAAAACAATTACTCTTCAAATTACTGATCGGTCCCAACTTGATTCTTCGTTAGATTATTATTATTCTACGTGTCCACAAAGGCATTAACATTTTTACTATGGAAAAATTACGAATGTATTCCGTAATAAAAACACAATATAATGTTTTATAATTCAAATTATTTATAATCATACATTAAATAACATAATTATTAGAAATCCAAATATGTTTTTGTCTCTTAACTCATTAGTTATAAAATAATCTTTTGTATATCTTTATACAAAATCATAAGCACAGGCATTATTAGAAATATGCAAATATAAGGTAATTTAGGTCTTATAGTAATTATGAGTTACGTATAACCATTAGTTACGTTTCAATGCAATTGTAGAATAATTCACACGCACTGGCGGCCACTGAGGTCGTTTTCGTGTTTGATTGAAAGTTGAATCGCAATAAATATATTTCTAATATTTTATTAAGACATTATTCGCAATCCGTTTTGTGTAAATATTACAACAGTTGCTGATTCAATAAATTAATCGTTCTTATTGTAATAATACATTACATCACATAAGTATAAGGGTATCAGAAAAATTTTCTTTAGACAATTTAATACAAATTTGAAATATAGAATCGGCTTTGACGCTACTTTGAAAAAACAACCTTATCTGCGTTATGCAACTTTCTGTGTATAGTAATTTTTAATAAGAATTATAAACCTTTCATACTGATAATATAAGTGCTACAGTCCTGCCTTGCGATTCTGTAACTCACTTTTCGAACTCAGACAGCGGTTTTCGCATCGGCGGTCGCTCTCAAATCAGGCGTGAAGCAGAATTATTATTTCTCTCCCATCTTATCAGAATGCCAAATCATAAAATGACTGCTTCACGACTGATTTGAGAGCGCCCGCCGATGCGAAAACCGCTGTGTGAGTTCGAAAACTGAGTTACAGAATAGCAAGGCTGACATTGAATATATTAATCAGAAAAAGCATAACAAGAAACACTTCTTATTAAAAAGTCATACGAACCTATACAATAAAATACAATTTCTTTTAATAGTATTATTTGTCTATTATATCTAGGATTATATTGTATTAGGTGAAAGTATAGTGACGCTGAACGACCTGTCATATTGTCATGTCATGTTTAAAACAAAAGGAGTGACATATATGGCCTTTTGTTTTAAACATGTTTTTATTATCATGTAGCACAGAAAAGCTATAGTCTAGACACCCACAATCCACATCACAAAACAGTGTGGGGACTGGCGTCTTAACAATTATGTATGTGGTATTTTATATTGAATCTTATATTAAAGGTAAACACCGGTTTAGGAACATTCCCTGGCCTGGATTAGAATTCTTACATGTTTGCGGCTTTGAATAATTTGAGAACATAGCTTTGATTACCTAATAAGAAATATATTTACATATAGAACATTTAAATTAAGATTATTTTATTGAGGATATCCTATACAGTTTCTATACCATACATAATGAAGTTAAACATACAGAGTACCCAGTATAAAATACCATTCATTGCGGGGATACAGTCAAAATAAATTCAACAAGGTATCTCAAGGGAAATAAGCGTTGAGAAGAAATTGTTTTTCGAACCTGGCTGGATTTAAAATTCATCATGCTTACTCAAATGGAAAACGGTTGTTTAAATACGTTATAGATACGAATGACAATAATTTATATAAAACTGAGTACAAAAATTCGTAGAAAGCAAAGTTATACGGTGGCCCACGGTTCATTTGCGTATTCCGCTTAAAATAGAAATACTATTTTTCAGTACTAGTTGGGGCCACATTGAGGTTATTTAAATAACTATTAATAGTAAGAATGAGTATTACAATTATTATTAAGTACATTTGAGATAATATTTTTCTAGATATAATTAGATTAGTTTATCTTCAAGTCCTGGATCTGGTGGAATGATAAGCTTGTGACTGGTTTCATCATGATTCTGTAATAGAATAACTTAATGTATTTTTCTAAATTCGATGAAAAGAAACCGAAAATGTGAACGCTCACGTGGTATAGTGAACAACTAGGTCACAGCACAGTACCTACGTCTATTTATCATTGTAATTTGGTACTACTTTGGTAAGACTCTCCTTTTTTGAAGTTATACTTCTTTAGGCGCGTTATGAAAAATTTATGAGAGTGAAATTTTACGATGCGCGCGCACCGTGACACCAAATTATCAGAATGAAGTTGCTCACTAACGAATTATTTTTAAACCAGCCGGGCGCCGAGCGTGCGCGAGCGAGATGGGAATAAGACAATCTACAAGTAAAAAGAAATAGAATATGTGTGAAGTTAGCGGCTATGCCAAGAATTTTGAATGACCATAATAACCTTTGTAGGACCTTTTAAACAAATAGAGGAGTTTTAATTATTTTTTCAAAGAAATTTAGCAATGCTTTTTCACAAAAACCTATTGTTACTTAGTTAAAAGGTTATGAAACATACCTAGTTATTAAATTGAATGAATAATATAATAAAATAATAAATAATAATAATAAATATTATTAATATTAATTAATAATGAATAATATACTAAATATTAAATATTATCAAATTATTAACGTTAAATATTTATAATTAATTATTTAATATTTAAAAAAAATAAAGAAAGCCAAAGAAGTATAACTTCTTCCGCGCGTACACAAGTACACCCCCTTTTTTTTTCGAAGACCTGATGCTAAGTGATACCGCCGCCCATGGACACTCTCAATTCCAGGGGGCTCGTGAGTGCGTTGCCGGCCCAAACCCTTCTCTTATCCTAATTGAAAAAAAATTGTTTCTCCAGAAACTCAGACATGGTAATGTTTTCTTACATTACGAAATTCGTCCAATGACTACTTAGTAGGGCACTTGTCTAACTCACCCACGAAAATGGAATTTCACATGACACATAAATCAAACAAGCACATGTTACATACACATTACACAATGTGTTATAGACAGTGATTAAAGGTTTGAGAGTCAACATTAAAGCTGTCATTCCGTCGGTGATTGTTTTGTCCATGTCCATATGAGTTATGATCTATATTATGGACACATTTAAGTTTAATACTCACAAATTCCGTTTTGTCAAATTTCTTGATATCCTGGAAGCTCTTTGTAATTTTCTGCGACCTTTTTTGAGCTGAAGCCGCACGTTGTTGTAGTATCTGCGATCAATAGAAATACGATATAAGCGATCTTTTATAGAAGCTCAAGTAGTATGATTGTCGTTGTAGTAGAATATCTTAATAATAACTGCCTTGCGATTCTGTAACTCACTTTTCGAACTCTCAGAGCGGTTTTCGCAGCGGCGGTCGCGCTCAAATCAGACGTGAAGCAGTCATTTTACGATTTGGCATTCTGATAAGGAGGGAGCTTGTAGCTTATTGTTTAGTCGACTGCATGTTTGAACTTAATAAAATAATTGCAAATTCACGTAATGTTCAACTAAAGAATTACCTTAACTAAAGTTAGATAAAAATGCCTAAAATTTAACCAATGTCTCTTCAGGGCTACAGATATAAAGATATATTGATAACTTACTGCTTGCCTTCTTTGTTCAGCCTCTGCTAGCTTTTCTTCAATATGAGGCAGACTAACGTCGGTGCTGGGCGGACGCAGTAACCGTTGTAGATGAGCTGGTGGTGTGATTGCCCGATGGCTTCTATCGAATTCTTCTATTGGAATTTCAAAGGCAATAGCTGAAATGAATATCTATGAATTAAAGGAAAAAAAAAACAAATTTTTACACAAACAAAGGAATTGAAATAATCGTTTGATGTACATAAATTATACAGATTTATATAGACATTTTTAATTCATGTAAACAAGAGTTTATTACATTAATTATATAATTTGTCGTTGCCACTGATTTACAGCAGCAGCCAACGAGAGACCATCTCTACTCTCACTCGAGGATTTACATAAAGATTACTTACAACTCAAGAAGTTTAATTCAATTTTGGGTTTTCTTCTTTTTATTATTGCTTAAACATTATAAACAAACTTAGAGTACAAATAGACCAATATAACACTTAGGGACTTAACCTTGGTGACTGAAATACAAATTCCTTTACATTCCTTCATCCACGAAAACACATTTACATTTACAAAATTCTTTATACCATATACATATAACATCTATAGTAAATTAATTGAGTCAAGCAATCATATTCCAGGTTGACAAAAAAATACCTTGTGAGATTTTAGGGCAAACAAGGCGTTGTCCGTTCTGCATAAACATTATTTGCGCACATTGTTCGAAGTTTTAGGTTCGACACTGCTTCCTTGGGAAGCAAAAGTTAGAGCATTACTATTCATTGTATTTCAAGATACTACAAACGTGCAACCACCTATTTCAGGATTTCAAGTAACAGTAAACAGCTTTTCACTCCCGAAAATATTATGTTACTCGTAGATTCCTTCCATTCAGGAGTTATGTAGCCTTGGATTCATACAAAAGAGTGTGTTTAAAAGTAATATAATAAGCGATGAATTCAGTGTAGACTTAATAACAGATGGAAAAACAGGGTATCAAGCTGGAATGGCCCATCAAGGAAAAGGCAGGTCGTCCTCCTGCACAGCGGCAAGCTTAAAGAAGTTGGTGGGGAAGATTTGCAGAAAAATGCAGAAAATTTGCGGAAAAATGAGTATTTTGCGGAGATGAAACCAGTCGGAGGTCTTTGCAAAAAATATTATTATTGTTGTATAAAATTTGAAGTGTGTATATCTTTTGTAAATATAGATGCATATTTAAAGGAATAAACGAGGCTAAATTATAATTATGTATTATAAGGCAGTTCTTCCTTTCGTATATTATAGAGAATAATTTCTTAGCATTTCAAAGCATTAACAGGTTCTTACGTGGTTTAGGCTTTGCTGGTGTATCTGGTAGCATCACCGTGGGAAGATCATTATCATGGTGAGTATTATGTTCGTTGACAGTATGTCCGTTGGCGACTGATCCGTTTTCTTGTCCAGGTGCTGGTGCGATCACGTGACCAGATGAACCGCAACCCATTATTAAAACTGAAAATTTTTAATAACTGCGTAACCTTATTTGAATATTTTATAAGTATTGCACATAATGCGGTTTACTGGACAACAGTCTTATAGTTATAAATTCTAAATAAGTAATTATAAAACTGTAAAAAAGAAGCGCGCTTTATTCTAGAATATGTACTGTTTTTTAATAAAATAAAATGGCAGAAATAAAGGATAGGTTGGTTTACTGCAGTGAAATTGCATTTGATTTCCACGTACGATTGAAAAGTGTATTATAACTCGAATAGTATAAAACGGTCATGAATCATTCTGTGACACATCGTGTTCCTATTAAAAGTTACGATCAAATTTGATATTTAATATTTGACTCAAAGCTCATAGTATCAACTCATAGTATTATTTATAAAAGTTGCCTTTTTGGTCAAACAGTTCGACGGCAGATAAAAAGACGAGATCGCATTTCTTCCGGGTGGGACCAAATATATACGTCATAGCGACTGTTATAAGGAACAAATATTAATATATTAATAGAAATAAATACGTATTTCGAATGTTGGATGACGACGAAAAGCTGTCCGAAACCGAATTATACAAAACTCTTTTATTCTATTCAGCTAATCAATAACCTTGCAAACAAACAAATCTTATAAAAATTGGATGCGTTGAAGCGGACACGACATACACTTTAATTTATAACACCTTTTCGTCGAGGGTTGGGAAATAGGCAATTGGATCACTAACTCAAAGGAATTTAACCAAGTCATCCTCTGATTCACCGTCAAATCGTGGCTGCTGGTACCACTGACCTGGTTTAGATGCACAATAACCGCTATTACACCAAATAAATAAATTAGTCCATATTGTTAACTGTCGTGGGTTATTAAAAATGATATATTTGCTTTACTTCAAGTAATTACAAAAATAAGTTTGATGGATGAAAACAATGGACCATAAAATTGTATTTTAACATACCAAAGTCACTTTGTTGGTTTCGAGCGCGCTTATTTAATATTCCACGTGAAAATAAAGCTCACCTCAATATCGTATCGGAAGGCGGTAATCTATCGCATTTCATACCATCACTGCGAATTTCCTCTGTTTATACCGGATAAGGGTCGCTGCCAATTGACATTTTTAATCTGTCGCCGTTAGCCATAGATTAAATATCCTTTTGCAAGCTTTTTTCGATAAATACATGATGATTACTTGTACGTATATTAATAAATAATCGTCCATTATACTACAAAGTTAATACAGTAGTTTCATAGTCGTAAATGTAAAGGTCTTTGATTTGATTTTAGTTTAAGTATGTAAAGATATTAGGGGTTTACTGGACTTCGAACTCAAACTAAAACGTTACATACATTGTTTTACGTCAAATATAATAATTTACTTTAGGGTTTCTGTCTATTAAACACGCTTACATACAATTTTTAGTCATAAATAATTTCATACGCGAACTATATTTTAGTCTAAATAGAATTGCAGATAAGACTACGAGTCCCTAGACCTATGATATTATTTTGAAAGCATTGCAATGTAATTGTTTGTTAACATTCTGGTTGCTTTCCCTGGTACCCATTAATAATACCTTAACTTCACTACACAGGATAATGTAATCAAGTATTTGGAACATACCTTTAATAAGCTCCTTGGAGTTCACAGCCACGAAGAAGAGCTTCGTGTAAGAATAAATAAAAGAAACTCTATCATCAAAAAGAGTCGCAAGTACGAGTATTATACTCAAATGACATTACAAATTCAGCAACAATGCAAAATCATTTACCTAATTATTTTCACATTAATTACACAATATAAACAAAATTAATAAGTTTTCATTCGGTTTGCTATTTAAATGTACAGTTAATTTAAATCCGCGCTTAACACGTAAAGCTTGCGGTCGAATCGATTTTGTTAAAGTTACTGTCACTACACTTCATTGACTATAGCTTTTCCGTTTTTCCAGGCATGCTTAATAGATAGAGCGACTAATAAATATTGATATTTGTGTGAATGTAGGTCGTAGGCTAAATTTGGATATAGCTTCCAAACGGATCGGGATACATTGTAATTGTGTACGTTTATATTACTAGGGAGAATGGTACATGTTGTCTACATCTTTAGCTGGATCACATTTTTAATATTCATTGCGTGAGAGGTCTTGATAATTGAGGTCGTTGGAACTTCAACCAACATTTTTTTTATCATTAATTTGCTTTCAACCAAAGTCAGTATTTAAATATAAATTGTTGATAATGTATAAAGTTTCTCTGTACATTTTAAAAGGCTAAGTATCTTCACGTATAAGTCGCTGTATATTCATATCCAACAATGCTTAATACAGAAATTACGGGTCGCCTAAAGGCCAACACCCTACATCGACACGGCGTGGGAGTCGGACAGAGGAATGCTTGGAGAAGAATCTAGAAGGGAAACGTAAGTATAATTAAAACTATGTGAAATAAGGTTCGTGATAAATATATAGGTTAATTAAGAAATAATGGCTTCACGTTGATATTATATACAATATATAGTTCTGTATGCAATTCCTTGATAACAATTTATTTTAAGAAGCCAACCTCTTCAAATCAGTACCAGCAAAAGGTTTTTTTTAACATTAACTCTACGTGTAGTGACTGACTGACTGGTATCCATACTGTACTGGATGTATATTAATATTAATCAGCTAAGTGTTTAAGCGTGGAAGGGTTTTCACGTGCTCACATTAGAAATTACAAAGAAATTTGTCCTGCAATATCGAGTAATTCACTCGAGTATTTATTAAATAATATAAAAAAAATATGTTTATTATGGAATATAAGATACAGGCATCACTTATTCCACGTCATTAAATTTGAATCGGTAGACATCCCTTCACATCGGCAAAGAAGACAGAGGGTGTAAGTCGAGAGAAAAATCCGGCGTAAAAAATTCTCGCTACTCCTTTGAAATATCAAATCATCATGCAAAATGACTATGGCAAGAAACAGCTAGCAAAAAAAGCTATTGTATATATATATGTATATATACTCAATAGCTTTGCTGTCCACCTGACACTAGCCCATCCAGCAATCAGTATCCAACACCAAGCATCGATTGCTACATAATGCATGCACCCTGCCACCCTTTCTAATTATCAGGCTGCCGTCACCAGCCCACTTGAGCTCCAATTGTTCCAACTACCTCACCGCACTATTATATTAAATCGAACTAAGAGAGGAGGTAGGAAGTTCCATCTAATTTGGCTTATTCGAATATGAAATCGATTATATTAAAAGCCTGTTGAATGTTCACGCTAAACCTATTATTAAATTAGGTTAGTATAGGAAGAAAATTAAAAGTTTAGTCACACAATCATTTACGTTTTTCTTAAGTAAATTCTATCAAACTTTCTGTTTGTTTGTGTTATGTGCAACAATAATAGGGGAAATAATAGATAAGCAGTGTTATATTTTACGCTATCCAAACGTGTCTCTTGAAAATTTAACATTAAAACATTTCGTTATTGTTAAGGAATATATTTTTAGTTGTAAATATGAATAGTTAAAATGGTTCATGAAATTCCTAATACCACAATTCAGTTACGCAAGTAGGAAATATTAAAAAATAGACAGATGCATTATTTAAAAATAAGTTCCTCTTTGGTTTGTCTGTTTATACCAATACAAACGTTAGGGATCCCCAATGTTTAGTAAACGATTGTACCACATATTTACATTTGTATATCAAATTACATTATAATTCAAAGTCATTAAAAAAACGCCATCTTGTGTTATATTACTGAACCAATACGATAAAGACAAGCGGTCTAAATAATGATTCAGCATTAGTTTACAAAGATACAACACTAGATGTCACTAAGAGATCTATTTGACAATATCCTAAGGAATATTATTATTAAAATAATATTAACAAAAGTTCTTTAAAATTAGTTTATTAGTAATTATATATAATATATGTAGATCAAAAAAATATATGGTGCAAAGATTTTTATAATAATAAAATTGCTTTCACGACCTACTTAAAATACAACATTTTAACATTAATTTTATTATCACACTTAAGAGCTAAATAAATATCAAAATTACCGGTGATGAAAAATTATAACTTATTTTGTTATTTACACAATAATATTTACTTCAAAAGTTGTCAAAGAAAGCGCCTTTGAGTGAGATCACATACAAGAAATATATACAAATAGGTACATGTGAGATAGGTAGATAATAGATTCTATCTATAAATTTGATGTAATAGAAAACTATTATTACTTACTCGCCTGTTTCGTATCCTATAGGTAAAATAACTTTTTATATCCCTAGTACTAAGTACAAAATTTTTTGGTTCATGTAATTTAAATAAAAACAATATCAAATGACGAACCTAAGATATTAAAGCGCAAAAATAAATATAAAAACATATTAAAATTGAAAATAATTCGGATATTAATAAGCGACTTCCAGAGACTACTTGCTGTAATGTTAGGACTTAATCGCTTGCTTAATAAAAATATCTTATAATAGTAATATTGCTTAAAAATCTTAATATAATCTAATTATCATTATAATATTATTAATCACTTAGAGCTAGATACCACAAACGTTGTCTGTGAACATTAAGATACGTTAGAATCTGTAATTGCTTTTTATTTTAAAATTGCTTTTGGAAATATAACAGTCCAAGCTTTTCCACGTAGGTGCCGATCAAATGCAACTTTGTTATGTACCTACCTAAAAGTTAAGCCAAAGGTGTTCGTGTAGGCGAAAACTACTAAAAAGGAATTTATTGCGACTGGTGATTTCACCAAAGTTGAACGTCCGTTTAACTGTCTTTACAGGTGAAATACTTTAGTATCATTGTTACTAATAAAATTGTAAATTAAGTTGTTAAAATATTCTTTATAGATATTTATTTTGTTGGTATGTTTTTGCAGTCTAATTTAGCTACTATAAATACTTTAATACTTTTTACAGTATTGTGATAATCTGTATATTCGTCACAACTGAACCTGAACACTTTGCCTGTCACCTCTAAAAGAAACATCAATTAAGCTCTGCTTTATTTCCAAAGTGATTGTAAGGTGATTTGAGAATTAACTTAACTTATAAATAGAAAGATCTAAATAAGATTACTGTAAATATAGCTATGACACGATATAATATAAGAGTGCTTAATAACACCTAGTTCGAAATACGCTCTTTTTAAGACCTTTTTCGTCTGTGTAAAAGAGTAGGTTTCAGTTAATATATTCGATATTGCTTGTTTTCGCTAGTTCTGTATATAATCAAAGGAAAGCAGGAATGTTCGTTTACGAATTATGTATTGCCAGTTTTACGATTATTTCGGTTGAAAATATGCCCGGACGTTCAATGTGCGAAATTTTTAAAATCAAATCATTTTTCTAATTTATGGAAAAGTTACAAAAAATATTTACAAAAATACACGAAAACATAAACTGACCGTCGCTTAGTTGAAATCTTAAATTCTTAAAAGAAAAAAACTCTAAAATCTTAATTAAAAAAATAAAAAGATACAAGCCATGAACTGAATTTCTGTTGGTTATGAAACTTTTAAAGTACGTTTTTAACTAAACCCATTCTTCAGGCTTCATTTTACGTCATCCCCAACGGTTTTACGATTATTTCCTAATACATTTTAGGCAAAACTAGATTCCCAAACGGTTTACGATTAACTGTAACACTTTATTAGTAAATTTTCAGATAAGGTAGCGATGACTAAGTCTTAAACCGTATTGGATTTGCTAATTTCTATAAAGTTGTTTATGGTTTTGTTTATATAGTCTTTGGTAAGTGGCGGTGTCATTGACTTTAAATAAAAATAGGTTAAATTAGATTTTAAGAAGTAAGTGAAGTTCAAAATTTGTGCCGTCATTGTTATATCATGGATAATTTATTTCAGATTCATTACTGCCTTATAGATATAAAAACATTCTTAATTATACCTGTAGATGTAAACAATGGTGGGCCTAGCTGTATCAATGTGACCGACATTCATTTCTGAGGTCGTAGATTCGAATCCCGGCTGTGAACTATTGACTTTCTGTCTGTGTGTGCATTTAACGCTTGTACGGTGAAGGAAAACATCGTGATGATACTTTATACTAGCATGCCTTAGACCCAAAAATTGTCGACGGCGTGGGTCAGACACAGAATGCTGTTCACCTACTTGACTAAAAAAGAAATGATCACAAAACAGATACAGAAATCTGAGGCCTAAAAGTTGTAGCGCTGTATTTATTTCAGATGTGTGTTACATTTAAGAAAGTACAGAGTAGTATATTAATATAATAATAATTACGTGTTCATAGCTATTAGTAAGTACATTAACTATAAGCTTATTTTAAAAGTTTTTTGAAAATTCATAAGGTCTATAGAGAAATCCAGTAAAGACTCATGAAATACCAGTTAATATTTACAATCTAATAATACATAACAAATTGTATATAAATACTAATTCATTTTATGTAGAATTTAATTTGCCGTGGTATAAAAGCTTCTGTTGTCGACATTGAGAATAGCGTTCAGTAAACATGTTACGTAGCACTCGTAAGCATAATTAGAGTATTGTCACCAAAAACTGGCACCAAATTTGGGTGCATCTATTGTGTTCGTGTCGTATTTGGTAATGCGAATTGGTGAACAAACGTTTGAAACGTCAATGTGATAATTTTCCCACGCAAGGACAATTTGTTTTAATGGTTACACGAAATGAGCTAATGTTTACGTATTAATACTATAAATATTACGGAAAAACTGACCAATATTAAAAAAGACGAATATTTAACAATTACTCCAAATTACATTACCTACGGACCAAGAATTACTTGTTATAAAAGTGGAAACATTAACGAATTATTTTGTGAACGGTTTTAGTTAAATTAATTTAACTGTAAAATCTACAAATTAAGCTTCGAAAGCGTAATTTTAATACAATTTGTAAAAAATTATATGCAAAGGACTTTAATTTACTATCGTACAATAAGAACATCTGTTCAACAAACATTGTCTCTATAAAGACCAGTGCGGCTTAATGAAACACTTTATTCACAAAGAAATACTCAAAGTTCGTAAAGTTTCTCGAGTTTAAAGTCAAACAGTAATCAGTAAAGGAGTGCCGCCGGGAGATAGACGAGCTGTTCACTTGATTTTGGTTAAAATTATTCAGCTTTTGCAGCGAATTTAACAATAATTAAGTATACTTTCTACTTTAATGTTTATGTAATAAATCCTTAAGGGATTCGGATAATCGCTTCAAACAGATAGAGAACTTGTGTTTGTAATTGTTCGTACGGGAGATTAAAACATAGTGAGGAAACGGAATCTTAGAATTAAAAATCGACAAGTGCGTCAAGCATAGAAAACTGATCACCACTCACCTCACGAAAATGAACAATGAAACAGACATAGAACGAGTTTGAGCCCAGCCCCGTTGGGGTTTTAGTTTAGTACAATGTTTGGACTTACTATAAACATTATGTTCTTATTTTATTTTTGAAAAAAATAGTCTTATACTTATTGGCTTTTGTTTTTAGTAAAAAAATGGTTTTAGGGTTTAGGTTAAAACACCTCACCAGAACAGATGACGGAATATACAAATATACATAATTTACGAAAAATTATGTCAATTTTTTTATGTAAACGCAAAACAACGGCAAACGGGCAGGGGGTTATGTTAAGTGATACCGCCATGGACACTCACATTGCCAAAAGGCTCGCAAGTGCGTTGCCGGGCTTATAAGAATTCAGACGGAAATACTTCAGTGGGCAGCTACAGTATAATATAATGGTGCGCGGCAAAAACAGCCTTAAGAAACGCTCAGTTGTGGACGTCGAGGTGATATGGGTGGTATTTTGTATTCATGTCCAAGTCCAAATCCAAAGCCAATTATTAAATATTTAACCCGGATATATCTTTAGTTTACTGAAAATCATTTATAAATTCACATTTCTCCCTCTCATATAGAACATAGAATCAATACCTGTGACATTCTTGACTAGACTCCTTATAATTTCAATCAGTAGCCAAGTTGTCAGACTGTCCCTGAGCGGCGTATATTTGGTAAACAATTGCAGACACCTATATGTATCAGCTGATAATGACCTGGTCATTCGCTTTCATTCAGAGGAAACCCCCTGAGACAGACACCACGTGCATCTCCATACATGAGAGCCGCCATAATTTTGGTCCCTAGCCATATTATCAAGTAGCAACACTCCAGTTTCAACGACTTATTTAGTCGATCTTTGTAAGGCACTGGCCTTAACAGGTACACGTTAAAGATTCTCTTAAAAGTACTGCCTTTTTTTGGTCCGTATCCAAATGGGGTGCACCGTTATGTTATATAATGTTCGAAGATGGTTGTTTACCTTCCCTTTTAAGATAGGTTTTTTCAACTGTGCCACTATATGGTAATGTAACAGTTTTTATGTGTAGACCAAATGTGGGGTTGGTTTTTACCATAATTGAATTGAGTGGTATGAAATCGTTTGGTTGTATGTCTCGAAACGGTCGTGTTGTGTGCACAGTGGGATTTTAAATGATTTATATTGATACGTCTTAATCGTGTTATCAGTGGAAAATTTGCCAAATTTTTGGTTTAAGGTAGGTAGACGCCGATTATTATCCATATTCAAAACATATTTTTACGTTACAAATTCAAGTCGAATGTTGCGATTTACATATTACCTATATGTATGCAGATCGCGTAATGACCCCGATATAAGCAGGTCAGGTATATGTCTACTCCTAAATCTAGCTGAAACGTACTTAAACCATGCTTTACTCTTCAATCCCTTTAGTACTTTATAATACAATTTTAATACTTATTCATATAAAAAATTAAGATGGACTTGGTATAGGACTCTTCAATAGAATAGACGCAATGAATAACAGTTGACGGCGTCCAGTCTACCACTATCACCGCGATCGCACGTTATCATGAATATGTATTTAAAAATCCTAACTTTTTTGATATCTTGAATAAATTTGCAAATAACGAGCATATTCTACATACATTAGCCACTTGCACTATGTTAGATTGTTCGTTGACTAACCATTGTTTACGTGTAATCGTAGACAAATGGGAGCCATTCACACCGTAATATTAGTGTTTTTCCCCTCATTATATCTTTCAATTAACATTTCTTGTGTATAATTGCGTCATACTTGTGACTTTACGCCATAAATGGAGCTCAACTGTCTTTTCACCCTCTAAATATTGGTTATTTCCAATCATCCGTAGAATGCCATGAAGTCAGCCACTTGTAACTAATGCCCGTTAAATATAATGACCACATTTTTTATATTTTACATTGATTTGAATATTAATTTTACAGGGAAACTCATTTTTCAAATCAACCCGTTTTTTGGTTTAACGAATGCATTTACATATTACGGGTTGTTTAATTTAAATTATTGTTGACGGAAAAACTTGGTGATTATTGCATATTTCAAATGGTAGAAAATGTTAATTGAATGTACTTATTGAATAAATACAACTTTACTTACTAACTTACACCATAAAGTACCTGTAACAGATGAGTCTAATTAACCTCTTTTAAAATAATATTTATGCTTCCTTTTTTATGAAACTTCCGTTATATCTATGTCCGATAAGCAACAGATTTGTATACAGATAACGCAAATAAAATAGCAATCATAGACCTGGTATAAATTATTAATTTCATATTTCAATGTCAATCTCTTCATAATATTCTGACCCCGTTTGTCGGTTACGTGCTTTGCTGGCCAATAGCTCAGGATCATTTATTTATTTTCTTTTCCGGTGCTACAGGAAGGACGTGGACAGTTACTTTCGCGCCAATTGCATAACAATGGCCGCCATCTTGCTGACGGAAGCGCGCGAAATGTGACAGGCTGTTTGCTAATTATTGAAACATCTCGCTAATTAATTAAATTTGTACAAAAATGTGCTGTTAAATTAGTTCATTATTACACATATTATTTTTAGAAATAGTTCGTGTAACACCATACAATTTGTTACAAATATGTAAGAAAATTTCATGCTTCCATGGAAGCGAATGTTTCATATGGAAGCTTATTGAAAAAGCAAGAATGAAATTAATTTCTAAGTAACGGTATTCGAAGTATACTTATTTAAATCACGTACAATATTTGTAATACCTCTTTCAGATGAATAGCGCTTTTGTTCTAGGGAGATGAGTGTGTTTTCACTATGCCTATGTGGTTCCCGTGGGCAGTAGGTCGTTGTGTACACGTACGGAATACTATCCTCATATGGCGTAGGGCACTTGCTTTCGCGTTTCCGCCGGACGCGACCGTTTAGGCCTAACCAGGCTTACGGAAGAGCGGCCAACGGTCTAGCGAGGTGTTTTAAAAATCTTTAAATGAATATGTATGGGCGAAGTATGTGTAAATTTTTCTACGAAAATTATAGCTAAGAACGTATTTTTTATAGAATTGCTAAATAACATTACAGTCTCAAAGAGCGTATTAGCGAGAATGGTAATTCTGTCACCGAAATGTTATTAAAAATCACATACCAAATGTTTCTTAATAAAATGGTATCAAATATCTTCATCCACTTAACTTTACTCTTTGGCGATTATTCCTAGTAAGTATAATAATAATATAATAATAAACCTTTAATCAGATAGAAAATAATAACATAATTTTAAACTTAAACTTAACACTAGTGAGTCGGTGACACCACAACCCATCTGTTTGCCCAACTTTGGCAAAGGCCTCCTCCATTTCTCTCCACTCTGCTCTGTTCTGAGCTTTCCTGGTCCAAATTTTCCCAGTTACGGATTTTATTTCGTCTTCCCATCTTCGAAACTGTCTACCTCGTTTTCTTTTTATTATTTCTTGGGTACCAATATATGATCTTTTTGTTCCACTTTTTCTATACCTCTTATTACGTGACCAGCCCATTTCCATTTCAATCTTCGTATCCTCGTTGTGACGTCTTCAATCTTCGTGTGGTTTCGTATGATTTTATTATTGATTCTTGTCGGACTTCCTGATATTTAGCATGCTTCTTTCCATCGCCGTCTGGCATATCTTCAATTGCCTGGTTTGCATTTTAGTGAGTGCCCAAGTTTGGCAGCCGTATGTTAATACCGGAAGTATGCAAGTGTTATACAGCTTTGATTTGACATTTATTTTTTATTTCTGTGTTTTTCATGATTTCGCCTAAGCCCCCAGTAACATTTCCACGCTTTCCCAATTCTTGTATCAATTTCCTTCGACATTATACCAGTGGTTGAGATCTGTTGGCCCAGGTATGTGTACTCTTTCACATAATCAATTGACTCTCCATTTACTATAATAATATCTTCTGATGCATTCGTCATGGCTTTAGTTTTTGAGGTGTTCATTGTTAGCCCTACCTTGCGGCTTTTTCCTCTCCAGGTCTGTAATCATAATTCGTAGATGCTCTTTGTTTGTAGCAAATAAGTATGATGTCATCGGCGAATCGTAGGTGTGTTAGTTGTTCCCCGTTTATGTTTAGTCCGTACCCATCCCATTTTTAATTTCTCTGAAGATGTCTTCTAGTACAGCTGTGAATAATTTAGGTGATAGGGGGTCTCCTTGACGTACACCTCTATTTATTTTGATTTCTTTTCCTACTTTTTTCTAGTTTTTATTCTAGCGGTACTATTCGTGTATATATTTTTTAATATTCTGATGTACTTTGGGTCGACTCCTTGATTTTTGAGGCAGTGCCAGATATTTTCGTGCTCTATTGAGTCGAATGCCTTGTTGTAGTCTATGAAGCAACAATAGAACGGCACATTGAATTCTTTGGTTTTCTCAAATATTTGTCTTACCGTAAGTATATGGTCTAATGTTGAATATCCCGCCCTGAAACCAGCCTGCTCTATAGGTTGATTTTCGTCCAGATTTCGGGTTATTCCTAGTAAGTATCTATCAAATCTGTCTTTTTGTTTTTGTTTTGGTTGCTGACATACCACATGTATGTCAGCAACCATATCATACTGATATCATACTGATATCACTTAGAACATATAACGAAATAGTTCATAGAAATGAATAAAATATCTTTGTTTTAAATTCGTAAAATTGGATAATTCACTATGAGGGTGTTTGTTAATTTTGGAACAAAATAGGTATATGTACCTAAAAACGGTTATGCCTTGAATTATATGACATTTCTTTTCATTGACATTTAAAATATAAACTCAAGACGATTTCTTTTCGTAACGAAATGTCGATTTCTTCAAAATTTGGACCAAAGTATGTGAGTCTCATACGATTTTACGAGTACCTTAAAATTGTTCTCTGAAAATACGTGTACATTTGTGAGGGCACAACTTTTTAATCTTAAAGAATTTGTAACAATCGATTTTATAAAAAAATACGAAGGTCGCAATGGCGAGCGTGTCCCTTTTTGCTGAACTTACAACGTCTCGGTATTTCACAAGGATTCTTGAGGACCACCCAAAAAGTGCATACCACTTGATCTAAGCCACACAAATCATATTTTAGATTGCTTATATTAATTTCATATTTTAAGTTCTTATTCAATTGTCTTCTGGTTTCGTAATTACTCTTAGCCGTTTTCATAATTCGCTTTTTGCCTTCTGGTATACAAAGCGCGAGGAAGAATGTTGTCGCTGTTACAAATATTATTATTAATTTGCTTTTGTAAAATATTATATTAATTTAAAACTTCTGTGGACTTGTAAAATGTATCTAAAATTGAGCTAACGACATGTTATGAAAATATGATGCTCCTGAAATTACTTTGTAAATGTCAAAGCGACATCTTAACCGACTGAAGACATACTTGCCATCTTTAGAATTAAATAATGTAGGTGATATATATATATATATATATAGGTGATGTGTAAGAGTGGTGGACAGTTTGGGTACTGGTAATGAATGTTAATTTAGATGTTTTTAAATATTCTTGACACTTCAGGAATAAGACGCCTAAAGAGAACTAAACCTTTTGAGTTGACAAACCTAGTGTAGTGAATATAAGTGCAAGTGCGGTATCTCGGTCATGAACAGTGCCAAAACATTATAGAACAATGAACATTACCTTAGTTTAAGCTATTCACTAGTATAGTTGAAAATTAAGTCAACATAATATTACTAATAAGCCATACTTATTGATTAGGCTAAATTGTAATTCATGTGAAGTTAAACTCTTTTTGTAAACTTGATTGTAGGGAAAATATTGGCGTTCATCAGTTTATGTTACAAATGTTAATAAATAAATAAATTTCGATTTGAATTAAAGTATCTTGTAATTTATAGTCGAAAGTATATTTATAATAATAGAGTTCGTCCAACGCTTTACAAATAGCTGATTTTTACTGTGAATTAGTGATTTATTTATTTCACGTATAATTTTTACTGTAGTACTCGTCATACTAAAAGGTATCCTGTATTAGTTAAAACAAATATACACCAAATCGTTGATTAATTTAAAAAAGTTCCATTTCTATCATCGGCTATCATTAATTTGCCTACAACATGTCATACCTGTAATTAGACTTACAATATATATGCATATGTATGCACCTTAGAGCATATTGGCTCAAAAAACTCGTATACATAAGATATATAAACATAACTTTGTATCCATAATTGTAAAAACAAACAAAAACAGTTGAATAAATGCATCGATAAATACCGTCGACATTTAGCCTACACGAGTTGATTCTCGCGACTTCGTACGGAGCCTTGTAAAAAGCCAAGATGTTTGTGTATTTACCTATTCACCTAAACACCTAGGCATTCTAAATAAATCGTCATAGTCGTAGAATAGTGACGGATCTGACAAACGGGCAGCCATTTCAAAATAATATTTTGAGAATGGCTATAATAATGTTATTTTAGTCGTTTTTATTAATAACACGTTATTTTTAATTTATATTCTGTTATTATGAAAATTGTCATACAAACAAACAAAAGGGTTTGTTTTCAAACAAAATAAAAATAATAACATTAAATTACACAGTTTTCTAGAAAAATCACGTTTCTATCAAATCCGTCACTTTACCGACTGATTTATTTGAAATTAAACACATGAAATGTAGCCGTGTAGCTGTTTTTTTAGTGTAGCCGTAATATTTAGTCAATGTAGTATCCAAATATGATAAAAAAGTGAATTTTGGTTTTTTTTCAAATCCGACATTGTTCTACGATCATGACGAAATGCAGTACGAAGTTCGGAACGATTGAAATAGACAATTTGCTAGCAAAAACCTTGCATTGGTTAAAATCTTCTTAAGGTCTAAATAGGTTTTCTACTATTCAATTGATAAGGAAAGTAATCAGTAATTGTATTAGCGGGAATAAAATTCCGGGTTTTCGTTAAGAAATAGTTAAAGGCATATAATTCTTATAATAAATAAGATTTTGAAAAGCTCTAAGAATAAAAAATGCTTAGGTAAATTGTGTTTTAATACTAGGTATAGTTTAGAGAAATTCTTACAATACTGAAGAAAAGAAACACGTGATGCTTTCCACTAATGTAAGACTTCATTTGTATAGGTTTTTCTGGACTATTGACGACGTCGGCCATACAATTTTATTATATGTATAGATTATTTATTTACTCGTACATATATATTGATGAAGAGGTGTGCCACCAGACTCCACCCATTACTAAAATGCCAATACGATTACTAGACAAGTCTATCAAAATTCGATCCACGTCGCTCTACACTACACGTTTTTTTTTTAATCGCCGAGGGAATGCGCCGTAAATTCCAGTGAATGCATTAAAATTGTATAGGATATGTTTTTGCGAGGGCGCATGTGACGGTGCACGTACGAGTATATAATTGTAATTAACATAAGATTTCCCGTAATAACCCCGGAGTGCGCGCGCGACGCAAAAATGGCCGCGACCGCTTTTTGTTAACTGCGTACGCTGAATATCATAAGCTACGTGCGTGGATCATCACACACTCGTGCATTTTTCTTCTCATCTCACTCCGACAGAAAAATATGGTTTTTAAATAAATATTCCAACTTCATAAGAAAAAAGTACCTTTAAAGGTAACCTTTGAAATGAAATACACACTAATTCACATTTAAAATACAATTTAGATTAAACAAAAATACTACACCAATGTTATCCAATAAAACCATAAAACATTGTCAAAAGGTTGATTTTTTTAAATTACATATGAACAACCACCCCGTGTGCTTACACCTAAATGGAAGGGGAGACGGAGTTACGCCTTGTATGCCTGCATATCAGGACTGTTCCCTATCTTACAACTTATGACAGTATTAAACTGAACGACACGATTATTGCATAAAATAGATAACATTTATTGTGAAATGCATTAAAAAGGTTTACGTTTTCAGAATTACCACCTTGCACACTCGGAAAACGTATTTGAATTTAGAAATTTGCCCTCGAACCAACAGACTAGTTTATCTTTATGTAATTTTGAATTTGGAACATTAATTGACAGTTGACAGTCGTATCAGATATCGCGTGGTGTAAAGGAACCCGGGATCCTTACGAGCAGATCGAGTAGTTTTTGTGGCTCACGTAACACGATCAGTCCATCTCATAATTTTGCCTTTTTTCTCCGATACTGCGTCCTTATTAAGGCACACTGTTCCCTGATTACGTTTGTATCTCCGTGATTGACACTTGCTGTACCCGTGGAGCTTTAGAGATTTATACTGACTTCCACCGTTTTGCGCAGACTCTTTCTTGGAATCCAATCGAGCCTTCGTGTCTAGTTAGTTCTAAGATATAGGTCCTGAGAAACGGTTGCACTCTGCACTGGTTATATAGTACGTGAGAACTGAATTGGTAAAAAGAACTTAACCATACGTTCTTTGGATAAGATTATTTTTAATAATAATTTATGACATAATAAGGTCATTTAGTTCTTATCGGTTCTTAGTGTTTTAACGAAGTAATTTGTATTACAAATTTAATTTTTCAGCACAACCTTAAAAATCTGAAGGTTTCTAAATTTCAGTTGTAATTTACATTAAATCTAAATATTTGCTTACGAAGCAATGGAAAATGAAATCAATAATAACACTACAACACGTATTATTCCGATGGAGTTTATTTTGAACCTATTTTTGTTAGTTGCGATATTTATATGTTGTAGCTATATATTTATGTGTATATGTATTTTGTTAATTACCCTGTACGTATCATTATTAAACGAATATCGTCCTTCAGCCGTCAGCAGGCAGTTAGGACAATGAACAGAACCATACACGGAGCGGACGCGACGGTTTAGGGGTGCGCGTGAGCACACATACTGATTTCTTTATGGTGACCATGTTTTAATAGAAACAATCTTACTTAACCTATTTGCATGTATATTGATAATATATAAAAACATTGTTGGTGATTAACTATTATATTCAGTGAAAATAATGGTTTAAACAGTTTTTTTTAATATATCATTTCGCTACAAAATTTATTTTTATTAATTTATTTTAAACAATACCTAACGCTACAGCTAAAATAAAACAATTCTTTAAATATTTATTTGGTAAAAATTTGTTAATTTTAAAAATTGTATATTTAGGGGAAGTAATTGTATTTAAAAATATTTAGCCCCGGTTAGAGAAGAGCAACGCTTATTTATATGTCAAGAAATGAATTATTGCAAAAGTATAAATATTTATAAAAAAATTACTGCGACCCTGCCAGGATTCGAACCTGGAATCTTCTGATCCGTAGTCAGACGCGTTATCCGTTGCGCCACAGGGCCTGTTGAAAACTGGCTCTAAATTTAGGACAATGTAAAAAACTTGCTAAAATTAACAAAAGATTCTCTTTGATACATAGTACACAAAAGTTGCTTTTAGTATAATCACATTTTATCAAAATTTTATCATCATTCATAAGAAAAAATCTTATATTATTAATACTTCGTAATGAAAATATTCATACAGAACATTTGGCCAAAATTGTATCTTTATTGAGAATTGTCTTTTCATTTGATACCTTATACAGAGCATTAGGAATCTGGTTACGCCAATAATTTTCTTATGAACCAGTAATTTTTCCTAGCTATTTACGAAATTAACACATCCTCGTTAAAACATCGATAAAGAAACTATCTAAAGCCTGAAGATAATTTAATATATCAATATATATTTCCACAAAAGTTATTTATACAATTATATATCCGGACGCACAGGTGCACAGGTGTTAGGAAATTTTAGCAGCCTTGAAGCGTATATTGCAGTGCAAAAATCGTCTTCAGCATCCTATTCGATTCCGGGTTCATTGTTAAACCCAACGTAAGGTCTATAGGTAATATGTCTATATAGACATGATAACCTATTTTTGCATAAAAAGAATATCAGTGAAATACATCCTCTGTATTGGCAAGACATTAGGGGTTGCAACGCCACTATGTGCTCGTAGTCATGGTAACCCTACCATATGACGTTCGCGCCCAATTATGGCACAGGTTATTAAAATAATGCGTCCATAGAATGATCGTTAGCAAATATTTATGTATGCTATTCACTGAATTGTTAATCACGTTTTACAATACTCTAAGCACCGGAAAATTTGATGAAAACTCATTCCGAATATTTCCTAGAACTAGCTAGTTGCGGCGACACAGATTTTCTTATGTTGAATTTTACGTAGTACGTAGTTCTGTAACGTATTGGTTGATTCAGATGAGCTGCTAAAAGGTCTTATAGAATATTGGTTATCAGGATATTAGCTAAAAGGTCTGAACGCGCGCCTTCACTTGTATATTGATCAAAGATATAATATATTATTGCTTTAGCGTTCTTCTTCATTATTATAACCCCAAACGCTCTGGGAAATTATAGGAATATGTATATAAAAATTAAACAAGGGCAATCATTCAAATTTAATTCAATTCAAAAGTCATTTATTCATATAGGTAAAATTTTTTTATTTTTTTTTTAAAATTTTTTCCCCCCCCCCTTTTTTTGGGGGGGGGGGGTCCCCCAAATTTTTTTTTTTCCATTCTTGAACTGTGTAATCTTTTCAATTCGTTTGTAAAGTTTAAAAGTCACGGAAGTTTGGTTATGATCTGGAATTTTGTTATATATATGTATAGATTCAAAAATTTTAATTTTAATTTTTTTTTGTATTTTATTTTGTTTTTTTTTTGTATTCCCGATAATTGACTGAGCAGTTTTATGAAGTCTGAAAGCTGCAAAAGCAAGTTTATTCCTACTTCTTGTCTTTAAATTGTGACCGTCACTGTGCTTTAGAAATGTATTTATGTTTTTATAAACGTACATAAAATTTTCATACACATATTGGGAGGCAATTGTTAAAATACTGATTTCTTTAAATAATTCTCTTTGCGAGACACGCGGTTTTAATTTATATATAGCGCGTATTGCTCTTTTTTGTAATACAAAAATATCTTGAATATTGGCCACTGAGCCCCACAACATCATACCATATGTCATAACACTATGGAAGTAACTGAAATATGTAACAAGCCTCGCCATTTCAATAAAAGATAATAACCTAATCTTTTTTCTCGCAAAAGCAGCCGAACTAAGTCTTCCCGGTAGGGTGGTAATATTGTAAATAATAATATAGGTACTAAAACTAGCAACCATGATGGTAAATGAGTCATCGAAATGTCGCAAGGATATCTGCATTAGGAATCCTAGGAATTAGATTAACATATACTGGGCTTAACATGGTAATAAGTATCATTACTGGTTTAATGAGCAAATGAATATGATTGAAATTTGAAATATTTAGACTTTGAAGAATTGGCTTGCGAATGAGTTCACCTTTAAAAAGTGTGAGGTGATACAACTGAGTTGTTGGTTAAATATAACCCGTATATAACTTAGCTACTGTTTAAATAGTATAGGAAATTCAAAAACAAAAGCTTCTTGAAAAACAATTGACGATTGTTTCATCTTTTTCTTATTCCAAATTTTGTCTTCCATCAACGGCCAGCATTATGGCATTAAAAAATCGATATTGTCAAAGCCTTGGCAAAATATCTTTATTATTATTATCACATATGCATTAAGCAATCTCAAAAATTACTAAATTATCAAATACTATATTAATCCGGTATGTTATTTTGAATTTCTTTCTTACTTTATTTTGCAAAAAATACCAAAAATTGAACAAATGCTCTCAATACATTTTTAAATTGACAATTTGTCAACGTATACAAAATAGAACTTGTTTCAATGCAAATAAGAAAATGTATTTGTAATATAGACGCTCAAAGTCATTTGTAGACGTCAGCTTTTATTAAAACTGAATATTGATGGAGCTAGCTAATGAAACGAAATGGTCCGTTTTTTAATTAAAACCACTTTATACATTTAAAATGGTCGTAATCTGTACTAGAGAACATTTAATTAAGAATATAGACTAATAAATCTATTGGCGTTTAGACGTGTACTCTGTGGAATATACCTCTATATTATGGCGCATTTCGATGTATTTATAATTTATATACTTTAAATTAGTTTTTTGTTTAAGTCTCAAAGCACAGTTTATCGTTATACCGAAGCGAACTGGGAACTAAAGGGTAATAATCCAATTAAATATCATAACTATAAAGAAAGTTCATAATTATTTATTATAAACTAAAAACATTGCACAAAAGAATAAATACAAAGGAATTTATAGATTATCGATTTTCCAACGAACTCTCAGAAATGCATTAAAAAAATATTAAGTTCAGTTAGCTATTCTTATATTAATTAAGAGAAATGGATCGTGTAAATATTTTTTCCCATAACTTTTTTGTGAATATGTTCTTATTAAAAATTACGGTTACCAATGTTCGTTGTGCCTGCGTTGAGCTTTGTTTTCTTAAAAAAATATAAGCTTCTATCAGTAATAAGAGACACATTAATAGCTATTATTTTAGCTAACTTAAAATAAATAATATTACAAAAAAACATATACTAAAGATATAGCCAAAGATGGAATTCATAATATACAAAGTTCAGTTTACATTTGAAAAATTAAATAAAAATTAAATGTAGAAACTCAAAGCATGTGCATAAATATTATAATATATAAATATAAATACACAGTGAACAGAGGCGGCGCGCGTTGCCAACATGCGCCTTGTTGGTAGCATTTTTTCCTCAACTTAATGAGCGATTTAGTGGGCAACTTCATTCTGTTAATTTTGTGTCACGGTGAACGCGCCTCGTAAAATTTCACTCTTATCAATTTTTCATAACGCGCCTAAAGAAGTATAACTTCAAATAAATACGACGTAAAAGCTACTAAATAAATATAGCGATACTGTACTGATGTAATGGGGACTTCGAGCATTTAACTAGCAAAAGTAAAAAAAACAAACTGCTGACTCCTTACTTACGTAAAATTAAATTTGACTATAAGTTCTGTCAACGCTTTGGGTTCATTGAAAAAAAACCACAAATATTTTATAACTTTTATTAAGTGAAAAGGAACATTTAATACACAAACCAAACTCGACCGTTCTTAGTCTACGAATTTCCCGCCTAAAATAAAACTAATTAAGTAATACAATTAAATCAAGTCGACATTTTACATACAATATCAACATTTGTTAAAATTCATGCAAGGGACACAAAATTAAATAATAAATGCTTTGCAACTTAAGAACCTAAACATGGGACTATAAAACTGAAAAATAAGAATTGTGTCGAACATAGCCACTTTACTTTTTGTATTTTTGTTCGATAGATTCGAGTTCTATTATACCTTTAGCTAACTTTGCTACAGTTTCAAATATTCGGTTCAAGTTTTCGAATACTTAATATACCAGCAACATTACTAATGTGTGTGGTATATACGCGTAGTATATTACTATATATGTATAGTATTTACGAATACAATTCTATAGTAGTTTGAAGTGATGCTTTTGAATATCGAATCTTTTTCTATTACGTTAACTTTTTATTTAAGTATAGCTTGTGTTAGTGTGTTCTCGATGTCTCTAACTTTATGGTAGCTGTCATTACTCATAGGCAATAGAAAACTGTCAAAAACGTAAAGAAGCTTATGCTCGACACTAATTAAGTATGTATATTTCGCTTGTTTTACACTAGATTGTATTACATTAGATTGATTCACTTAAATCGACGGATAAATATACGTGGGATACGAACAGAATACAAGGCGTGGTGATAAATAAGAGGACAACAAATTTTACACAGTTTAGTACAAAAATACACGTATTTCTGAAAATAGTTAACACTTATACTAATCATAAGGCGTACTATACAAAGGTGACGCCAAATTCACGGCGAGTGTCCTTGTACCGCTAATATTAATTACATCCTGGATACATATCAAAAACTGTTATCCTATCGGGCTTACTCTAGGCTGTACACGCAAAACAAGTGTATTATTGAAAACAATTTTTATTTAATTAAATATGCTTGACGGATCACGGGCCATGAAGTTGGACGCTGTGTTTCCGCATACAAAATAGGGAAGTATATATTGAATAAACGTGACATTCTATCTCATTAAATGAAAACAAACATATATAACCGAGGAAAATATCAATAACGAATAAGAAAATTATAGGAATTAAATTATATATAACACAAATATCTCAATTTTTGTCAATATCATTAAACAGTTTAATTATTTATAAATTATTATGTCTATTTAAAAACGTATTTGAATCAAAGTGTTGTCTCATTTATTTAATTGCAAAGTGATACAAAAGGTTTGAAGTACGTTCATGAGTATTTGATATAACGAATAAACAGCAATATTTGGTAATTACGTAATTCTTGTAACACAATCTATATGGATTATAAATGAATGCACACCTTCAAAATAATGAGCTTTAAGGAACTTAATCGTATCTACGAGTACTTTGGTACATTATATACGTTATTGGTTAAGAGGATATTATGAAATCTTCTCGGGACTATCTGAAACAAAAAAGGTATAAATACACGTGTTTGATGTGATATTTTTTAATTATTTACTGAATTGTTCAATTTGTCAAACGTATGTAAAAATAACAATACAGTTTTAGTGTGTATTTTTAGTTATATTTTTTATGAGAGAACTCATAATGTTTAAAGAACTTTATTTCTCATTAAATATTTTATATTTTTTTACATGAGAAACTTAATAAGTGAAGCTTACAATCATTTCCGTATGCCCGTACTAAGATCCTGTAGTTCACTGCTGTCGTCGCTAGATGCGCCGGCGCCGTTCGGAGCGCCTGCACCAGCTGCTACTGCCATCGAAAGTGGTATCGTGATGAACTGTGGCTGGTTGGATGATGATGCTAAAACACACGTAAATTAGTTAACGATCGCTTAATTATAAAATAATATAAGTATCAAAGGAAAATACTTGTCATCAGTTAATTGATACCTATTAAAAATATTTATTAAACTAGTAATACCTATTTTGTATGTAAAATATTATCCCATGACATGTCAAAAGTGTCGAATTAGATACAAAAGTTGTCATAGAACTCTACTAAATAAAGAATATTTAATAAATTATTTTAATTTGAATGATTTTATTAATATAAACTATATCGAGATTCGATAAGATATTAGTGTACTAATACACTTTTATATTTATATTTACAGACATTACTTATCTGTTTGGTCTAGTCTACTAACCATTTTCTTGCCCTTGATTAGCTAAACCTAAAATAAAGCTAGGCGGATATCCCATAGCCAAATTTCCAAGTCCCAAGTTGGTCCCCAAACCTTCCAGGCCAGCTAGGACCCCTGAGGGGTACAACATGGCACCACCTGGTAGATCTATCTTTGGGAGTAGTCTGGGTAGTGACGGTTGACTTGACTTGCTTTCCTCCTGGTTTGCTGATGATGTAGACGGCTGGTTTTCGGATTCCCTGAAAATGTATTTTACAAGATTTTCATATATTTTTTTTAATTAACTTTTTATAGATGTGTTTAATTTATCCGTGTATATTTTAAGAAACACATCCAAACCAATATTATTTATTTGATTGACTGTAAAGAAAATATAATCATCGTATTCGACTGATGTATAAATGGAGAATATGTTTGAACTGATCCCATTCATATTGGGTTGTCGATATAACTTCTAAAAAACCTACAGAGACATTAAAAATGTCTATTAATTAATTACATTTAAAACATATTTTTTTCGTAAAAGTTACTTTGATAGATGAAGTAAAGATTGGGGTTATACCTTTTATTTGAAACTGATTCGTTATCGCAATTAAAATCCTTGTGGTTCTGTTGGGGATTGTACATAAAGTCAGGTTCGCTACCGCTCTCATCCCCGCTATCGCCAGAAGTCGCTGGTTCTTCCTGTAACAATAAGGATTAGATCAATTAACATTAAATGTGCTGTATCAATAAATACAATCTACAATACTATATGTTCAAATACTTTTACTTATCATTTTTATTAAAATAAATCAGTGGCGCTACAACCTCTTTAGGGCTTGGCCTCAGATTTCTGAATCTGTTTCATGATCATTTTTAAGGTGATCAGTCTCCAGTGCCTGACACACGCCGTCGACTTTTTGGGTCCAAGACATGTCGGTTTCCTCACGATGTTTTTCTTCACCGTTCCGAAAGAATTGGTTTGTCAAAGAATTGGGCTCATCATCATTAAAAAGAATTTTGAATGAAGACATATTTATTTCATTCAGTCAAAGACTTAGAGATATACATATAGGTATCTCTAATATATATAGACACACATATAAGATATCTTTATTTTTCTTAGTAATTTTGAGGTTTTTGAAAAAGATATTTAAACCAATTATCATTTAAAATTTCAATACCAAAATGCTCAAATGACGAAAAATTTTGTCTTGATCCTTTCGTTATAATAATAATATAATAAATGTGCTCGGTTTTATTATATAGCAAAATAATTTTACAAAGAATTATATCTATTTGGTATTGCCATACTTAAAGGTTTTAGTGAAGCTTTTGACTGGTTGGTAAATGGCACACAGGTAAAGTATTATAATGAACCAAAATTCTGCTGCCGCGATACTAGCAAGAAATTCACGAAAACATTCTTGGAAGGCCGAAACTAAACTATTTGAGGGAAATACTGTACCACAGTAATAAGGTCAGCGTCTTAGATCACTACCGAATTTCTATTTAATAACACTGAAATATATAAAATACAACTTTTTAATTAAATTTAAGCCATGAATATCAATGCATTTTTTATGTGAAGTCATGTAGTGTTTTCAGTATGGGGCAGGAAAATTGCTAATTTTTTTTTTCAAACTAGATACATTGTAGGTGTAATTAATCAACAATGAACATCCACCGGCTTACTATGACTTTTCCCGGACTACGAAGACTCATAAATTATATGCTATTGCAATAGCAATGTCAAAAGTTTCACGCCCGTTTTCTATAATTAAAATACGGAATTGTTACGAAATGTAGGTACAAAATAACACCTGTTAAATGCTCTCTCTATTGAAACAACCAGTCGTAGCAATTACGCCTGGTTAAATTGAAACCTTTTGTCGCTCCATTATGAGTATAAAATGTAAAAAGGCGTCGACATTATATGTCATACAGTGTTATTTACGTAGTTTGCTACACCTTTACGCTTCACAGATTTATTAGGATTCATGAAATTTGCATATTAAAAGCAAACCAGCATTCGCGCATACATTAAGAACCGGCGACCGCTAATTAGGACCCCATATCTTCGCTGCATAAAAATAAGTTTTAACATGTTAGAAATATTACATATCCATACAGTATTAAGAATATCATACTAATAATTCTTAATTTGTTTATTATAATTTCCATAATTTATATAGAAATGAAAATGTGACAATTTATTTAATGGATCACATCTAAATATATTCCCTATATTCATATATACCTTGCCAAATTTAAATTTAAACTCAAAAAATTAAATTTAAATAAAAAATTCAGATAATAGAACAATAAATCTTTCAATTCAATTGCCAAGTGCCAAGTCTTACTATTATTAATGTTATCCATACAAGAATGTTTTGTATTAAAGTAATTTTTTTTTTAAATTGTATTAAAGTAAATTAAATCAGGAGGTGAATGGGGAGAAGGCTCATCTGATGTTAAGGGGTACCACGGCCATAGACACTCAATGCACGAAGGCTTGCGAGTGCATTGCCCGCTTTTTAAGAATTGTACACTGTTTCCTTGAAGGACCCTAAGTCGAATTGGTTCGAAAATATTTTAGTGGGTAGCTGGTTCCACATAGTGGTGATGAGCGGCAAAAACTACCTTAAATAACGCTCAGTTGTGGTACGTGTGGAATTTCGTATTCTGTCTCGACGTCCGCGTCTGACTCAGTATTAATTCCAACAACTTCTCTGAACATTCTCCATGGTAAATGCGGTAGAAGATGCAGAGAGATCTAAGAGTAGAATTATAAATGGGTACCTATGTATTAGTAGTTCCTTAAATACGATTTACATAACAGTAGCAAAGTATGGATATTCCTTATCTAATTTTAAACTGCATTGGTACTCTGTAACTCTCAATAGAAATTGCGACCTATACAAGTTTGTGAGATCAGCGCTACCTACGGATATTGAGTGAACTAGTACATCGAACTTGCATACACACTTCGGGCTTGCGATTGGAAGTTTAGGGTTGCCTGGAAGAGATGGCTCAAAATCTCGCTGTAATCCTTATAATTCGTACGCATTTTTGCAAATTAAATATATAAAGGTACTTAGAGTACTGATAGATTCGTCAACAATTGTTAATACTAGTACAGTAGCTGATGCCTCATAGTTTTTGAAATGGATATAATTTTTTTCGTATTATATTATCATTAGTAATTCATATTCCTTTTAGAGTCTAAAGCAGTGTTTCCCAACGTGGGTCCACGCCCCACAAGGGAGCAATTTGATTGTTAAGGGGGGAAATTGAAATCAGCTGATTATAACACAACGGAGACTTGAGACTGAAGCTAAACAAATTGGAACCTAATATAAAATTTCTGTACAGCAAGCATCAAGCGCAAGGATCTAAATAAATTAATAAAGATAAAATTATTTGGAATTTGAATTCCAATTTTTCATTATGTTTTGAATATTTACTTATTGTTTCGTTAACAATTTCCTAGTGATTTCTTCCTAAAACCTATAATTTAAATTTCTTAAGTGAACAAATCAAGTTTTTAATATATAAATTATGTATACATAAGGGGATGAATTTTAGGTAGCCTAAGGTGGGGCATGGCACAAAAGAGGTTGGGAAACACTGGTCGAATGATTCTATATCATATAGTATGACTGCATAGTGTCTTAACTAGGATGCAGGTCCAAAATGTGAAATTTTTAAAATATTTCTACTATCTATGGCTTATCCATAGATACTTAGCGTGCGTAGACGCGTGGGTGTAGGCTTTGTCCCGCCGCAGTGAGCCGCACTAAATAATAATAATTGTGCCTAACTAACTACCGTCTAACGCACTCGCCTCTGTCCATCTGATAGCTGAGTAACGATAGCATACAAACTAGATCATAATGAAAAAACAATAGATGGACGGAAGATAGCAGATTTTGTGAAAGCGTTTGATAACACAAAAATCTAGTGACAAAAATAAAGTAACATTAGCTGCTCCCGCGAACTTCATTTCGCCTTAATATGATTTTTACTTAGGATAACTTTTTAGTAAGTAATAACTCACATATGAACGTCGTCAGAAGAACTACAGGCTATCGGAGCAGCCGGATTTGAAGATCTTAAATCTTATTAAATGGGTTGATTTTCCGACGGTACCCATTCGGTAGCGATCCGTTTTGGATCCACGGTTGTTCTGTGCGCTTTCTAGCTGTGACGTCACAATGCCTGCCTATTATTGTCTCGGCTAATTTATTTCACTAACTTCTCATCGCAAATGAATTAGATATGGCCTCCCTTGTATAGCAATATGAACTAAACTTATCTACTGTGTATCAGTAGTTTACTCACAGTTTATATTATACGAGATTATTTTGTGGTTATAATCTGTAGTCTTTGGGGCGTCCACTGCCCAGTCAGGCCTTGGCTTCAATAGTATTTTTTTCGCAATTCCTTTTTGTCTTTTTTTTTTAAACAAAGGTCCTTCAATCAAATTACAAATGTATACACGTGTCTTCTGAAGGTTAGAGCTAACTAAAAGTTATATATTTAGACTAGTAGCGTCATCTATGTGCCAGCCTACGAATTTTTCAACCCACTAAATTGTGTGAAAATTTCCTTGTTTAAAGCTAAACGGAAATGAATGATTCTAAGCTACGAAGTCGTCGATGTGAATTACTATACTACTTTCAAATCAACGCGATAGAAAAAGGAAAAGAGGACCGAGCAAGAGATGGGCAGACGATATAAATAGGAGGCACAACTTGGTCAAGAAGAACTAACATCAGAAAAGAATGGAAGCAGCTGGAACAGGCCTATGTGTCACAGGCCACGCTGATTACCTAAAACGGGTCATTAGATGTATTAGATAAAGTTTTATTTATGTGTTAGAATTAAGTTTTATTATGTTACTTCAATAAGTGTTAATATATTATACAGGGTGTCAGCAATAAAGGCTTGATAAAAAAACTTTCAAATCAAGGGAAATGATTTAGAATTTTTATATCTTCGTATTCAAACAGGAAATAACAAAGCTTAGGATCAGATTACCTTATGATAGCTATAAATATTTCACAGACAAGTTTTTAGATCGCTTAATAATTTGTGTAAAATAAAAATTCGTAAAGAAATTAGCACCGTCCATAAACAATGGTGTGGATTTTATCTGATCAGATGGCATTCGATACAGAGGCGATACATCCGAGCGATGCTAATAGTATTGTAATATAATAAGCCTATAGGCTACCGTCGACGCATACCAAACTTACTGCTCGATATTTACAATCGCAGCTTAGCGCCTAGATTGCCTTCTAATCGATCAATATTCCGTAGCAAAATTTATGAAAAGGTTAGAATTTTATAATAAGAGTACTATTTGACGACAAAGTAAAGTCTAACACAAAATAACCGAAGTTATTTTCATACAAAATTATAAAAAAAACTAAAATTCGTATTAACTAAGGCCTAATAATGTTTCTTTTTATAAAAAGAGCAAACTTAAAATTCAAATTTAGAATTTATAAACATAGACAAAAAGTGTTTGTGTTATCCACCACTAAGGTTGTCTTTGTTCTTTATATAAGCAATTTATCGAAACTTTTTTCTGATATAAAAGGCCTAATTAACTCCTAGAAGATATAAAATATTATGAATTGTTTATATTATTATGGTCGATATAAGATTCCAACTCAGCTCATTAGTGACAATGGCAATTAAAAACACGATTTATTAACCGTAGAGTTATAAATATGTATTATAAAGTTGTGCTTAATATCTATTCGGTCCATTATTTCCAAATTTTACATTTTTTTAATACTTCTACTGATTCAATCAGGCAATCAAACAAGTGTAATTGCAGAATATCGATTTTAACCGAATATATTTATGAAGGATGTTGGGTAAAATACAACTACACAAAATTCATTAAAACATTTGATACCAGACAAAAAAAGTATAGAAAATGTATTTAAAGAATGATTGGACATGGTTAATTAAAATATTCTCGAACAGGTGTTTACAATATTGAAACCTCGGTATATTATCGTATATATAAAATAAAAATATATCTATATTTTATATATCAACAAAAATAGACAAGTTCTTCAAGGTTTTATGTTTAACATGTGCAATCTTTTATATATATGTACGCAAGATAAACAAACATTCATAAATGGAAGTAAATTAATTTTAAAATTAATTTAATATATCTGAGTTAACTGCAAATTCAACAGCTTACTATTATAACAGAGTATTTATAATTAAGGAGATCCATTCTCGCTTTAATCCAATTATTCCCACTTGTTAATGCCGTGTGATTTTGTATACAGGTGCTAAATTCCCAGGACAAAGTGAGAGGCCACAATTGGCTCTGTACGTTTTGATAGAGTTTCTGTAGGCTTCGGGTAGCAACGGCATGTTTATCGCCCATTATGAGGGCTTGCCAGTTGATGCTTTTCGTAGTTGGAAAGTATATATTGGAGAGAGTACATTTTAAAATTAGTTGAAGTATGCGTATTGTAATTTTTTATTTAATATAAGATTTCCCAAATATTGCTGGTGTACTTTAATGGTAAACTGTTAAATTTACATTTTACAATTTTAATAAAATCAAATTTTAGCATATTCTTGTGACTTGACATAAAAATTTAATTGGTTTTGACCGATACATAGGTATGTATATAGCTCAGATGTATAAACAAGTATTCGTGACTTCATAAAAATCTGATAAGCCGCAATATTAAAATTCAGCTCTCATTATTCTGAAAACTTTGCAAACAATACAAATTCCGAATTTCGCACCCGAAACTTAAGATACCGATTCTATAGATATAAGTAAATCATTATTCGCGGCCATACAAATGTCCGGGGCGTACGAACACACAAACATGTGTAGCAGCTCCCATTATACCGGAATGTCTCCTTGATTTTGAATGGATGCTTATTATGCACCCATTTACACCCCGAGAACTGTTCGCGCATATATATTCCCTGGAAAAGATCGCCTATTTGCATGTCATTTATTTTCTATTGCCATGTATTATACACTTTTGGTTATCTGAAATGTTGTTATAAATCTAATCTTAATATTCAAATTACGCAACACGATTCTATAAGATATTACCACAATACGAAGGATTAAAACTTAACCTTTTTTATTAGATTGAATTAATTTTTGACACTAAATTAAGTAGTGTTTAATTAAAACTGAATATTGATAACGCATTTCTGTGACTGTAACTTTTATAGAACTCTTTTCTACACAATCCCATTTCAATGTTCCTACCTATTCAAATATTTACGTATATATAAGCATAGACCAATGAGTACGATCCTACATTGCTAAAGCAAGTTAAATATATTAAAAGGCTCTGTGAAAAGCAAGTTATTTTGTGTGAATATTGCAAATTGAAACAAATTAAAACAGATAGAATTGCGAATTAGCTAATCTTTTAACACGTAAAACTCATCCAGCGTTCTAAATACAAAGATACGAAAACAGTAGCCCAAAGGTACGATACGCATCTGGTAGCGGGCGCGGTAACAAGCGGCTTGTTCCTGTCAATCCCGCTAATGTTCACAATCGCCGCTTCTATACATTGTATAGCCGTGTTTTCATACATTGCGTGGGCGCTGACAGAATAGATTATATCGATTTGTTTGTTAAATGAAAAGTTGGATAACGATGCTAACGTGTTTATATTTTAATAGGCTTTGTGGATTTAAAAGTGGTTTTTCATGGACGCGAATTAAGTTTTCATGAAAGCCTATTAAACTTTTCACTTTTTGATTTAATACATTTATAAGATTGGACCCGCATGGTTTGAATGCGTTGCGAATTTTTCGTCTAATAAGATTTGCCAATAACAAATACAATAAATAAAAACGATTATTTTTTTGGTTTAACTTAGTGGTTCATAATTGTTCAAATAACGTAATTAATATTGTTTCAAACCTAAAAACTCCATAACTAAAATTTCAAATATAACCAAAAAGCTTTATAACATTTGTATTTTGGACCATCTTTTAGATAAATTATCAAGTCTGGTTGTGTATTTTATTTTCACAATGGAAATCTTATTTGATATTAGGAAAAATCATATGTTTTTATCTTTGTGAAACATGTAAAATATAATATTTTCTCTTGCACATTTAAATACAATTTACCTCTTATATAATATCAATAGTATAAAGATATTTAAAGGAAAACGAATAATTTTCAATGCGACCATTTGTGATATTCCTCTTTTTCCTCTCAAATAAGTTTCCTCTATTCTGGCTTTCTTGTATATTTTTGGACAGTTCTACGTTTGAATTCATTTTTTTAATATAAAAATAATTATTTGTTCGTGAAATTTAAACTTAGGCTAGTTATTAGCGTAGTAACGGGAAACAAATGTTTATGACAAAGTAATACATATTTCACGTCCGTTCGCTAGTTTTAGAGGTATAAGCTTATGCTTATACCTCTAGAGGTTATCCTCTTAATAAAATTAGTTTAGTATTTATAAATGTAAAGGTTAATTAATATAAACGGAAAAAGAATATAAAGTGTACGGACAACTTTAAGGTCAGACATGCCGACATCACTGTTGTTATCGGTAGATGGCGACACCCGTCCGTTAAAGTTCTGGGTTCGACTCTGAGAGACAGTTGAACTCACTTAAGGTGCCAATTACGATTTCAAATGTCTCATGTAAGATTGGTTTAGTAGTTTATTGCTGAGGTCTTAGGTTCAGGTTAAAAAAAATAGCTTATATAAATCATTTAATAAGAGCGCTTAAGTTGTAAATCAGCATAATATTTTTAAGTTCCTATAATACAGACCAGTGTTGGCCTAGTGGCTACAGCGTGCGATCTCATCCCTGAAGTCTTAGGTTCGATTCCCGGCTGTGCACCAATGGACTTTTTATCTATGTGCACATTTAACATTCGCTCGAGCGGTGAAAGAAAACATCGTGAGGAAGCCGGCTTGCCGCAGACCCTAAAAATCGACGGCGTATCAGGCACAGGAGGCTGATCACCTACCTACCTATTAGATTGACAAATGATCATGAAAAAGATACAGAAATCTAAGGTCCAGACCTAAAAAGGTTTTAGGGGCCACTGATTGATTGATAATACAAAAAATCATATATAAAGTGCATTATTTATGGTACATCAATTAATAATTTTCACGCCAGAACCTTGCTTTGTAGGAAATCAAAACCAATATACGAATCAACTGAACGGATCCTTGTTTAACAATCTTACCTTAAAATATAAAAAACCTTCAAAAATATTAATAAGCCTATTGTTTTTCGATACAAATACAGCGTTTTATTTTATTTATGACAAAAAGCTCTCGTGCGTATATTACGCGACGCGAAAACAAAAGCTCCCGTTTTTATTGTACAGTCATTTAACATGACAATGGAAATTTTAATTTGTTTTTCAACAGCACCCTTGGCTTTTAATTTTTACTAGAAGACTGAAATAATAATGGTTAGTCTGCTTGGGTGGTAGAGGTTGCCAGACCCAAGCAAGAGGTTGAACTCGCGTCGGTATACAGGAAGAACATCTACTATCAATACTGCATAGTGCAATGTGGTAGTGATAAAAGCGTTAAGAAATTTGAACTGTTTTAAAGACACCGAGGATTTCATACTTTTAAGATTAACAATGTTTTAACAGATAGTTTTATATCGTTAGTTTTCATCAACAATTTTGGCGCTTATATTAGAAAGGTAATTTGTAAATCTCTTGCTATACACTAGAAAAAATTCGGGGTTTCGCTATGCAAATTCATTGGTGCACAGTTAGCAAATCAGGGTGACGCAAGTGGAAATGGATAGGCCATACACTCCGAAGAGATTCCAATCCCCAAGCAGGCGCTTGATTGGTATCAGCAAGGAAATCGCGCCCTGACGTCGTACAGTTGCAGATGAGGCAAAGAGAGCCGGAAAGACTTTGAGCGAGGTGAAATGTGAGGCTCAAGACCGAACGCGATGGAGACTCACTGTGAACGCCCTCTGCCTGAGACTACTGCAACCTTTTACATTTGTCACATAAGTCACTTTTCAAATGATAATAAAACCCCACCTTACGAGGTTCGTATACTTAGTGGGTTATCAACTTTTTATTTCGCTTACATTTGCCTATTGTGCATAAGGAAGTCAGCTCACAATAGTCGGTGAGATGAAAGGCTCATTTAATATGCGTGACGTAATCGCCTCTAATGGTGGCCTGCGCCTGCGCCTATGACCATTGTTATGGGATTTATTGAAAATGGCAGAACACACATGGCATTCTCAATTCTCTAAGGACATGTAATATTATACGGTAATGAGAAATGAAAGAGTGCTTGATTCTAAATGACCTTTAAATCAAATGGGTACATTATGCGAGTCGGTTTTCGAAGTCGTAAAGAGAATTTATAGTAGACTCGGCATCTTTATATAATAGAAGCGTTGTCTTTGTTTAACAAAAGATTTGATGGAGAAAATTACAAAAAAAGCTTGCCTTTATTTTTAATAAAATTACTGACTTTTCTGTCTATGGGTTTACACACGTTCAGTTAATTCTTTACTTACCGAAGGTTTGACACATTAAATTAGTTTCTTTTTTATACGCCTAAAAGTATGAGTATTGGTATATTTGGTATTTGGTAAAACAAAAGAAGGCCGATTAGATCAAATTTAAAAATAAATTGAGCTTCTTGAAGTTAATCTTAGAAACTGTTTTATGTCTTTCTTAGCAGGTTTTATCAGTGATTCACAAGTTATGGGTAATAATTTCGAAGTTCACACCGTTCCGGCTCGTAGATTTGCGGAACGTGACGAATAAGCTCGATCATTCGCAAACATCGCGCCGCGCAAATCATCGGTGGCTGTCGTGCATCGTGGTGCCCCCAGGCCCCTCCAACCTAACCTTATGGAGCTATTAATATACTATTTCCTTTAAAAAAATCTATAGCAAAAAAGTTTATGTACTTATAATATTATCACTGTAAAGGGTACATATTTAAAAAAAATTGTTTGCAAAACGCGAATTTTTAATGGAATTAACATAACTCAACGTTTTGATTTCTTCCCAGCCTTTGCGTTAGCGATAAACATCATTTTATATTCGTTAAAAAAAATTACATTGTTTTTACCATTTGTTGAATTGGATATAAACGTTGGCTAACTTTTGACCATATCTTGCGCTACATCACGCTTACTGCATACATTTTAATTGACAATGACTATAAATATAAACACGTTGTATTCTAGCGTCTGGCTAAATAATAGCGTATTAAAAAAAATAGTTTATAAAACTCACACCACACTACCGATTTAATTTTTTTTAAATAAAAATAAAAGCGCTAGACTCTTCATAGCCGCTTGCGCAGCACCTATGGGCTTTCCAAAGCAATAAAATGTTTAATATTAACAATTCCAATTATTAGGTAAACTTTCTTACTCAATTAGTTGACTACAATTAGTCCTAATGTACCACTAACTACCATTAACTTATTTCCTATAGCTTTGACGTTTTTCATATCGTATAACGTTGTCAAAAGCTCAGCTTGAGTTTGACCATTGTATTGTTAGAATTTAACTACTTACGCATATTGATGTCAACAATACTGACTGACTATTGTTCTGTCCTCATAATATGAAGGAGAAAACTAAAGATGCATTTTCATAAATAAGTTAAATGGCCAGAGATCGGTCAAAGTGAAGTCGGTGAGGATATAGCCTTAGGTCTTCGGCCTATCACGAAGAGTGTTATCTTCAGACTTGGATTTAATACCGGTGATATTCAGATCATTTCTCATTACTCGGAGTTCATAAGTAACTTTCCCATACAGTCTTCATACTGTACGCCTGGTAAAGCGTTTATAAATATATAGACGCAGAAATGACACCTAATTTATAAACCCAAAAAAAAACAACTGTTATACAAAGATTAGTAGATATGAACATTTTTAGAGTGAAACATCCTTATGAAAAATTGCATTAGCATTTGTGACCGAGCGTTGCTAGTGATTTTTTAAAATTAAATACATAAAGATAAAAAGAAGCCTTTAGTAGCGTGTGTACTAATTAAAGCTTTTTGGTAAAACTTTAATAACCATTTCAGCTTATTATTACTGACCCTCTACTAATAGTGTTTATTTAGAATTAAGCTAATACTTAGAGAATTCTTAATTTCAACGCTTTTCACCGCATCAGACCCTATGACGTAAACAAATGTCAAGTTTGTTACGTCTTAATAATCATTATCATCTTAAATTACACAAATGCCAAAAGCCAAAACATTAAGACTATTAGGATTAGACAAGTATAGACATATATGTACTACGTAATAGTTGTTTCAACTAATCTGTGACCGTTTTGTGTCACGTCAATATATAAAAATCAATATTTGCAATTTTTATACACATTTAAGAGAAAAGATTACATATAACACTTCTTTAATCTATTTAAATCTCGATACACCATAGAGATGCAGTAAGGTAGATATCAGCCTCCGTGCAATCAATCTAAGTGGTTAAAAGGCACTCCTAAGTCCTACGTAATAATGTGTTGGCAGTCTGTCCGTTCATAGATTGATTTATCTTATAAAACCATACATTCATCACAACGTAAATCTTACATACCCACGGAGAATCAATTAAGTCTAAATAAAGAAAATATAGTTATAACTATAAATAAAATTATTTTAAATTAATAGGTTGTCAGTACAGCTGTCGCTCAAGACTTACGGGTGAGCTTATGAAATACTGCTAGCTAATAAATAGGTAATAGACAAGAAGATAAAATAAGTAAAAATCATGTAAGTTTAACTCTTATTTTATAAAAATACATTTAATAATTACAATTATAACAAAAAATATACGGAAAAGTTTGTCTTAGTACCAAGTTAAATAATTTGTTTTAATTAATTTAATTTAATTCCTAATTCAAAATTAGGATACAATTAAAATTTATAACTTAGACTATAATTATAGTATAAGCTGTTCCTATAACTAATAATAAAAACAAATGAATTAACGCTAGGATATCGGAATAATTTAATAGTTACCTAGTACATAACAAAATCACACAGATAAACTAAGCAGGATTAAAGCAATGACAGGCGACAGTGACAACGCACGTCAAATTGTGACAGCTGTCAATACAATTAGAATTGTTGGACGTTTTTGGATTACCGTTGTGGCTACTTGACCCTTACGATGATTTGAGACAGTTCCCATGGTCAACCATGAGATCTGTAAAAGGATAACGAAAAACATTTCTATCTAACCTTCGTTAGTTGAACAGATATAATTTGTATGATAGTAACTAGGACCAAACCTGCCTAATCTATCTAAACTAGACTATCTACTACAACTTCAGAATAATCTTCGTCGCTTTCTATAATATTTTTTATATGGTGACTAGCTGATCCGGCAAACGTCGTTTTGGCATGTATATCATTTATAATAAAAAATAGGGGTTGATCGTAGAGGGGTGAAAATTAGGGGTTGTATGTATTTTTTAATGCTGTATCATAAATAAAAGATTTATCAAAAAATAAAAAATAATAATTTAGGGGTACCCTTAACATTTAGAAATTAAAAAAGGAAAATTAATAAATAAATTCGAATCTCAGACATACCTAATATGCACACAAAATTTCATGTGAATCGGTCAAGCCGTTTCGGAGGAGTTTAACTACAAACACCGCGACACGAGAATTGTATATATAAGATTTTGCGAACATGTATCTAACCTAAAAGTCAAATAATATTAAACTTTCACTACCGTCCTGAGCCATAACATTAGTATAATAAAACCTTTATTAAAAATTAAATTATCATTGCAAATGCGTTAAACGCAATAAGAAACCAATATCCTACTTAATATTCACTTGTAATCAAAACAAACCCGTGAACCATAGAAAAAGTGGTAGCAAGTGCGTACGTTTGTACGCCAACAGCAAAAACGACTAACCCTCGATATATGGCACTCGTGTTTCTCACGTGGTACCGGGAAATGTACCCGGAACTATCCCTGGGAACGTCAGAGGAACGTGCGGCCCGTACAGCCTACCTATAATTGGCTCGCTAAATACATATTGAAGATAATTACAGAAGATCTATGTTTCGATTCTAATGATATCTTTTTATAAGCGGTGAAATATTGTCGCGTAACCACTTGTTAACTGTTAAATATTAAAACGGTGCACTACTTACATGGACTGTTATCGATATACAGCGACCTCTATGTTTTATAATCAAAAGTATTATGAATAATGAATATTAAATTAAAAATTCTATTACTACTACGAATTGTATGCTTGAGTTAATTATACACGTTCTTATATTGAAGAGCAAATGCCAAAACTTCTATAAAACAAATTAATATTATATTTAAATGGTTGTATAATTGTTTGAATTCTTCCTTGGCCAGCTGTAATAGGGCTGCATGTTTTGTCTAAATAAGTCCATTATTACACTTATAAAGAGTATTGAATAAATTATCAGTTTGTTCCGCGTCGCGCACAAGCGCTTGCACTAGACAGCTTGTCTTTGTCCATTAGATACAACAGGGAATTTCATTTACTCCACATTCTAGTGTATCGATTATAACAATTGTTAATAACTATTTAGCACACAGGAATATATTTGATTTAAATAAACAACGATTTAGGAATGTCTTTGAAAAATTATAATGTTACTAAGAAATGCTAACAACCAAATTTTACAAGCACATAGGTAGGTTTTATGTTTTACGCATTATTTAAAATTGATCGAAACTTAAAATTCGTTAACAAAACAAAGAGTAATTCAATTACTTATAAGAAATACTATACATGAGATACCTAATTAGTATACGTTTTAAGAATCATTGAACCCCAATAAAATGTGATTACATAGCGACTCTTATCTGAAACACGCGGTCGATGCCTCATTTGCTGGACAAATAAATATATTATACTCATCGTACGCACCCTGACGGAATCCCGCCTAAGGGCCTCACCAAATATGGACCGGGAAGACTGCAGCTTTATATTCCTGGCTTGTCGCGCGACCCGCAAAAAATTACGCTGCGAGTACTCCAACGTAGCATGCCATAACAAGGGTTGCCACTCGCAAATAGTTCAGGGCTACCATCCGATAATTAATTTCCTGACGTTGTCAGTCAGTGCACGCGAGACGTTTTTTGAACGCACCCAGCGACTAAAGAGTCCTTATAATTGTTACGGTTTTTGCTTTAACTGTTATCGCGGTTCGAGTGATTTAAATGTTTAATTAAATTTAATGTAATTTTAAAGTATAATTTGAGTGCATGCTTACGCAATTAACGGCTCAAGCTTTTTATTTATAATTCAAAATAGTTTCCACTTAATTAAAATTGTTGATAAAATGCAATTGTTTAATAAACGTATTTTCGAGAACTACGCATCATAAGAAAGAATTCTAATAAAACAAAGCGTAACAAAGGCGAACAACATTGTATGCATACATACAATTAGTACGTGATATCATGTTATACACAGGCAAAGATACGCCAATGATGTCCACGGTATTAAAATCGATTCGGAAAACTGTTTCGCGCAAAAAGCGTTTAAATTGTTGTCATCATGACGCGAATGCCCGCAAAAGCACTTAACCTTTCAAAATACACAGCTGAAAAAATGTAGGGTGAAGTTAGGGTATTCGTAACGCCAATTTACAGTCATATTGCGTAATTTAATATTTAATTATAGTGTATAAACAGATAACAGAGATATATGTTGCCAATGTTTGAAAAAAATATGATTTTAAGTTTTTAAACCTTTAACAAAATTACAAATACAAATGCTATTTGAGATTCACTAACGAAATTTAATATTTATTTATTAAAGTTCACCACGACATATAAAATACTATATCTACAGTACATGTTATGTTTTCTAAAATATATGACAACTAGCAGACCGGCCAAGCGTTGCTGTGGCTAAGGTTTTTGTTATATTACATAGTAGCAAACTATTCAAGGGAAACGGTGGGAGAACACCAGTCATGGGGACCACTATGCTTTTTTGGTGGTAATGCCATTAAATTGTAGCTTATTTGAGTCGTTGGTACTTTCAACACAGCGCCATCTGTTAGAATTGTGACTATCAAATAATAAACAAATATTTTGCAATAAAATAATATTTCGGGTATAAATTGAGATGTAGGCTATCCTATCTTTTAAGTTAGATCAAACCGCACACGGTGTGCAAATTTGTTTGAAATCGATTCGGTAGTTTAGGAGTCCATAGCGGACAAACAACGTGACACGTAATTTATATATATTAAGATATATAAGATAAGATAAGATAAAAATATTACACTTGCTTTTAGCTTAACTTCAAAGCAAAAATTACTAGTAAAACAGCGGATGAGATATCAAATAGGCACTTAACAATTCTTTTCAATTGACTACTACCGAATATGTCTAATATTAAATAAAGGACAACAATAACAATAAAAGAATTTGAAGGTGGCTAAAATTTAAAAACAACTGGTAATATTTATGAAATAGCAAGTTACAGCCATCTCCATGTCAAGTAAAAAAAGGCTCTTTTAAGCTAGATGTCTTCAGGAGCTCAATCTTTCAGCATAAATAGACCCAACTAAGGCCATATACGAGTACATATACTACAAAAACCAAGCCAGCAAACACAAACAGAAAATTATGTAGTAATTAATAATTATCTCAAGTAAGATCTGTGGTCCAGCAGTATTAATATTAACTTATTTACAATTCAATCAGACAATTACATACAACCTTGCAGGACACCCTGCTGAGGAAAAAATAAATATAGCGTTAGATTGTTTATGGCAATACAAGAATTGTGCAGATCCACCTTGCAAAGTAATGCTCATGTTTTGATTAGATTAAACGAAGATAATTTTTTATACCCAATATTTACTAGGTAAAGTTTACTTGTAAATATTGACATTAAAAAGTAGCCGATGAAAAGATGTATGGAGACCGGATGTCTAAGTCTGTTATAGTGTACGCAAACTTATAGCTAGCTGGCGAGCAAAATATGTATAATTTAATAAATTCTAGAATTCATACGATAAGGAATATTACGGACCACGTCTGCCACCATGGTAGAGATGCCTATCAATTGACACCCCCTTAAAAATTAAAAAAAAAAGCCGATATATATATTATATATACCATATCATTTGCTCGTGTCTGCCTTTAAGGCTGATGTGTAGAAACCCTGTCAAAATAAAAAAATCACTAACAATCTATATATATAAAAGAAAAATGGTCTTCGTTTGAGGCTCCTTCACGCCTAAACCACTGATCGTATCGACATGAAACTACCACCATTCGATGCGAAATTTTTCCTAGATGGTTTATGGCTATTTATTTATTAAATTCCAACGTTCCTTTTTTATTGCTGTTTTACTTTTATGAAAATTTATCCATACGGACTTCACCGCGGAAACATTCGGGGAGGCTTCCTAGAACCTCTAAACGTCAACATCTGTTAAAAACTCGATTTTCGAAATATTTCAATTTTCTTAGCGGGAAGTTAAAAAGAAGAATAATAAAAATATGAAAAAAAATAAAATAATGAAACATAAAATTTATTTTAATTCGTCCAGCAAAGCGGGCGCGAAACGGCTAGTATTTTTATAATTTAAAAACTATGAAAGTCCCTAGTTATTATATATAAAGTCAACGATATTACTATAATTGTACTAGTGCCTCAATAAGACAATTAAAATGTTAATTCTGAAATATACTTTTGAGTTAAAATGTTTTTGCACAATTGCATGATTAACATAAAATATTCGCTTGGAATGTTTGTTATAATTACATATTAATAAAATATTATAACTTCCTTCAATATTTATACTGCACTAAAAATTCATCACTTCCATTTTAAGGAATGCAATTTATGAAATTTATTTCTAATATAGTAAAGAATGTTTACGGCTTGCAATATGACTGTTCGTAAAACAAAAAGTATAGAAATCGTAAGTGAACCGCATACATTTAAAATACAAGGAAACTGACCTATTATGAAATAACGCAGATAAGTAAATATTAAATTGCAATAATTAATAGGTGATCTCTGTGGGACGCCATTATTCCGATCACCTCACCGTTAGTTGCGGAACGCCATATTTAGATAAAACATCTGTATCACGAAGAAATGTCGACTCCATTTCAGTTTTAATAGAGTCTTAAACAATTCTAATAACCACTTAACTATTTGTGTTCTTCCAGAATTCCAGGACACCCACGCCCGATACATTTACGCATTAAAAACCGAAAAATTCTAACAATTTTGGCCCCTATACATATTTATACGTAAGCAAAAGTCTTAAACGGTGGTCGTACGGAGTGGGATTCCATGACTGGTTCAATAAGTTTTTCGTGTGCAATTAAACATGTGTGATGCCTCCGAGACGTTGCCACGCGACTACCCTATAAGGTTCCTTTCTCCTTCTTTGCCATGATCTACACTTGCGAGCCACGAAAGTCAAAAGTCAGAAGTGCTTTTATGCAGAATTTTAATTCGAACCTTCGTGTACAGATATAGGGCCGATGCTATGTGAATCACCGCAGAATCTTTGATATTCTGATGAAGAGGAATCTAAACCCAAACAGTAATATAAGAGATATAAGTCAGAGAAATTTGAGCTTTAATAATGGATGATTTCGTTTCACAGTGGTGTGCGCCTATTGTGATTTTCGACGTTTTAAATTTGAATAAAGTAAACAAGACGAGAGGCCGCCACACGTCGAATTCCATACGTTTCCGAGACACGATTTAGTTCAAAATAGAGCGTCATTAAGATAGTCGAGGTGTCGTCGTGACTGAAAAAAAAATTAAAGAATCAGAATCGTGGGTTGGATAGATGAATTGGATATAATGACTGGTAATGATGTTTGCGATACTTTAATGGTGGTCGCCCAGAGCCGGTACACCTTTATAGAAGTATCACGAAAGTGTCATTGCGCATCACGTTGACTTGGATGTGACACTGTTTGACAACGATAAATGATCTTATTTTTGACACGTATAGGTAATCTTTTATTAAGATTATTGAATTTAAAGAAAAGCACACGTTAGTGATTTTTACTCAGTACTCTATTTTTAAAATTGGTTACACACATGAATTTTCAAATTGGCGTTAAAAATAATTAACTACTAATTAATATAATAATTAAATACTAACGTTATATATAGCCTGCTGTAGATGTGTCGTGTTTTGTTTAACCGTAGTAAGCACAACATTTATTAAACATATTCTAACAATAATTGTTAACAACTAAAGAAAGCTTTCAATAGAGCTTAAAAGTTTAAATCCAGATCTACATGACAATGCGCATATCGTTTCATACTATTGTAAAATATTGTATCAGCCGGTCGTCTGTCCGTCTGTCTGCCCACTTGATTTGTTCTTCGCTCCCGTATAATGAAGGTGCAAGTCTGGCGAGCCCCTGACAGGTAGCTTGCGAGCGATTCGCGATGATCGATTCTCCGATTATAATGGATTGTTGTGGCCACAATCGGTTATACACGGTACCCAGTTGTCGGCTTAATTATTGTTGACATTCTTTAATTTAATCAATTAGAATTAGCGTATTTTATGAAAAAAAAATTCAATTAAACATTTCATTTAAATTTATATTATAGATTCACTTATTAGGTTATCATGCGCCATTAGTCAAACTATAGTAACATAATTTATTAAAACGATATTAAAAATATATCTAATATATAAAATTCTCGTGTCACAATGTTCCTTCCCATACTCCTCTGCAACAGCTCGACCGATTCTTATGAATTTTTTGATGCATATTCAGTAAGTCTGAGAATCAGCTACTATCTATCTTTCAAATACCTAAGTGATAAGGAGTGTCCATCTAAAAAAATATTTTTATTTTTAACAAATTCTTTTGTTTTTATTTTTTTATGATACAACATATAAAATACATACAACCCTTTTTCATTTTCACCCCTCTACGATCAACCCCTATTTTTTTATTATAGCAAATAGTTATTTTTATTGAAGTAAAATAATGTTTCCTAGAAATAATATACATGGCAAAACTACTTTTGCCGGGTCAGCTAAAAATCTCTATTCAAGCGATGTTAGCCTAAAAGTGAACAACGAAAAGACAAATACTAAATGTAACGTATCAATAGCAGAGTTTCATCTATTTCATTGAGACAGTATGATAATGGGAATAAAGACAATCTGTATTTAGTAGTGTACGTCTGTATATACGTCTTTCTTACAAATACTTTGTAGTAGGTACATGAGATAAATGAATCAACAATACTTATACCAACAAAAACCTTTTAAAATAGCTACACTAATGTATTAGTAAGCTTTAAAGCTTGAAGATTTCGTGTTTATTATTCGCTCTTCGAAATACTATAATATGGTAAATAAATATATTTCGTTAATTCGTGCTATAATCTGCCATAAATCTATCTCTCTACAGTAAGCATTCCGACGTAACTACGTAACAAATGGTCATACACTTTTATTAGGATTAAAATTTTAAAACGTTCCAATAAAAAATCGATAAAAATTGCATCGTAGATAAAAGCAACTAAGAACCGTAAACCGAAATTGTCGGCGGCAAAAACGCGAATTAATCACTTGTAAACTCGAAGATGTTCCGATACGTGAGAAAAATAACGCCCCCTCAATGAGTTATGCTTGGACATTACAAATTAACTGTTTGGCTTGTGGTTATTAAGGCCCTCCTTATCAACTGATAACATCCTTCATCGTAATTATGGGAGGTGCTCAAAAAACAGTAAATTTGTCAAGGCCCCGCATAATCTTAATTTCATTTAAACGAAAATGTCCAGATAATATCAATTTAAATGTAATAAGGCTGTAATTATTGACAAAAATTTAAGATTAGCGCAAAATTCATATAAATACACAACAATCTCTTAAGACTGTTTACGATATAACAGCATATTTGAGATTTGCTTCATGCCCCACTATATTGGTTACGAAACCTATGCAGTACTAATGTAAATTATTTCATTAAAATTTTATCTTCATAGAATTTTACTTTACTAAGTTATTATTTTGATTTTACAGAATACATCTATTTTTTCCTACGTCAATTATGAAATGCTTCCCCGAATATGAGGAAACATAATAAGGCTGTAATTATTGACAAAAATCAAAGATTGGCGCAACGATGCTGATGGCAAATACTTGTCATCGCAGAATTCATTAAAATAGTGAGCACACAATCTAAAGCGTATTAACAATAAAAAAAGGAATAAATATGAGTTTCCCCATGCCCCACTATGTATTATTATTTGATTAAAATTTTATCTTCATAGAAATTTACTTTACCAAGTTATTATTTTGATTTAATAGTACACATATTTTTCACTAAGTCAATTATTAGATACTTCCCCGAATATGAGGGAAAAAATATTAATATCGTCGGTAAAATGTGTTATCATAGCGACCGGCGCCTGCGACCGTGTATAGACACAAAAACACGTCACAATGCAATTCTTAGGCTGGCGGTTTTGAGAATTATTATTATGAATATAAATGATCATGTATGTTTGTCTCGAACATTCGAGAAAAGTATTAGTTCTGCCTAAAAGCCACAAATTCATGACTCTTTATAACAATATAAAAATTAGCAATATTACTGTGTTTACTACTTTTATTTAAGCTATATAATGTTTTTCACTAACTAATAGTCCACGCCTACGTTTAGAACAGCCCTTTCACTCCATTTTAAAATTATCAATGAAAAACTATTTCCCTACAATCTAAGTCATATTTAAGAATAAAAATAGACTTCAAAACGTTTAACTCAACTACGCCTTGATTATAAAACATCAACTCATTTACGGTGTAACCATGGTTATCATTTATTTCATATAGAAATGACCTCGTTACCATGGTTACGAGGTACCAATACGACACAAACTAAGCAATTATTTACAATTATTTTTTAATATTGTAAATATTTCAGTATTCACAGTCAAAACCGCATGAAGAATGTAGGATGGCCCAAATATGTCGGCATCTACTGTAGGAATATATTTAAGTTTATTAAGCCTCTAATGTGACAGTCTGAATGTATATTGTATTATTTATAAGCCACAAGGCCCATTGAAAAGTATTTGGTGCTAGAAACAAGTTTTTAGTAAGAATATTTTACATGTATATTTATAATAGATTTATTTCAATGAGATTGACTAATATTTTCACGATTTTGTGAAAATCTTGATAACATTAGTAATACAATGCATTTCTTCAAATTTTGTTTTAAATTATTAAAGTAAAAATCCTTATTTTTAATTAAGCGTTTAAATAAAGACATTGTGCAATTAAATTGGAACCCTCAGAGAATACAGACTGAATTTATGAACGAACAAAGAGAGCAAGGGATATCTGCACGTAATCTCGCAAAAATGTAAAAACGACCGCTTCTAAAGACTTCCATTAATTGTCACCGGCCTTTACATTACGGTTATTTACTCAATTCTAAATAAATCGAGTCTGGTACCGAATAAAACCTCTTTTTGTATATACTAATTCACCACATTTCGTCGCAATACAATAAACAATAGCTAATTGTTGTTTGGGAGAGCAAGAAACCTAAAAGACTCGATTCCCCAACGATTTAGTTTGATACCGTCGCCCGCGCATGGTTATGATTGATGATCGAAATCGATTTAATACGTGGATTGATTTTGTCCGATAAATAATTTATTTTTGACGGAACGCATGCCTTTTCAAATTTCCGATTCATCTGATATTATTTTTTGGTGAATATTTCGGTTTAGACAATACATTGAATAGGTTGAATTCATTCATATTTTTATCTAACAAACGATAAAAACAATCGGGATTGAAGTTAACCGCGAAACGGGGTTAAATTTTTAATAAAATTGTAATAATAATTTTACAATTTTATAATTTGGAATTGCTATTCAACGTTGCTAGTTACGTTAGCTGCAGTTGGGATGGATATAAATTGATGACATAAAGCCGTGGAAGGAGTGATGGCCTAGTGGTTAAGCGGGCAACTCTGAGTTGTACCCGACAACCTGAGGTCGTACATTCGAACCCCGACTACCTTATAATAGGTATTTAAGACCCGAGCACGGTGAAAAAATCACATCGTTTAGATGGTATTAAATTTATTGCACGTGTAATACAATACTGCAGCCAAATAAAATTAACAAGAAATATCTTTTTACTTGTCACATATTACAACTAGTATCTATTTTGACTGGTCTATAAAAGCAACACAGCACAAACACATGTTTATGTAAAAATGAGCAAGCCAGCGGGGTTTGGTTCCCGGTTATCAAACAATGCTGCACCTTTGCTCCAAGCGATATCATATCGTATCATCTCGGCTACCGATCCGCCCTTTTGACCCCCAACGTGCAGTATATTTTAATACCTATATGGACTTTTACAATCACTTATAAACGCCTCTTAATAATGTTGCCACTAAAACTTATTAGAGTTAATGTAATATTAAATTTCAATGCCTTTTTCGGCAACTCACTAAAGTGGTAATTAAATAAGCTACGTCGCTCTACGATAAGGCGCTACGAGCTACAAAGTAGATAACACTCAGATGAATGTTTAATTTTGCTAATGTATGTTAAATCTCGTCCCTTGTATCTGTTTTATATTAAAACCTTTTTTACACAACTTTTGCGAAAATGTTTCAGAAAATATACATGTTAGATGGATTACATTCAGTTATAGTAGGAAAAATGCTATACACTTTGGAATATCTTTTTAAATAGATTATGTCATCGACCGTTAAAAGAGTCCTAGAGTTGCGTGTCCATGTACCATTATTATGCACATAAAATACGTTTAATTAGTACATACCAGATGTGGTTGCACCCCGATTAATTAGTTTACACGAATCAATATATTATGCCGATGTTTTGTAACCAAACCGACATTCACCCCCCCCCCCCGCGCCCCCCCCCCCCCCCCCCCCCCCCCCCCCCCCCCCCCCCCCCCCCCCCCCCCCCCCCCCCCCCCCCCCCCCCCCCCCCCCCCCCCCCCCCCCCCCCCCCCCCCCCCCCCCCCCCCCCCCCCCCCCCCCCCCCCCCCCCCCCCCCCCCCCCCCCCCCCCCCCCCCCCCCCCCCCCCCCCCCCCCCCCCCCCCCCCCCCCCCCCCCCCCCCCCCCCCCCCCCCCCCCCCCCCCCCCCCCCCCCCCCCCCCCCCCCCCCCCCCCCCCCCCCCCCCCCCCCCCCCCCCCCCCCCCCCCCCCCCCCCCCCCCCCCCCCCCCCCCCCCCCCCCCCCCCCCCCCCCCCCCCCCCCCCCCCCCCCCCCCCCCCCCCCCCCCCCCCCCCCCCCCCCCCCCCCCCCCCCCCCCCCCCCCCCCCCCCCCCCCCCCCCCCCCCCCCCCCCCCCCCCCCCCCCCCCCCCCCCCCCCCCCCCCCCCCCCCCCCCCCCCCCCCCCCCCCCCCCCCCCCCCCCCCCCCCCCCCCCCCCCCCCCCCCCCCCCCCCCCCCCCCCCCCCCCCCCCCCCCCCCCCCCCCCCCCCCCCCCCCCCCCCCCCCCCCCCCCCCCCCCCCCCCCCCCCCCCCCCCCCCCCCCCCCCCCCCCCCCCCCCCCCCCCCCCCCCCCCCCCCCCCCCCCCCCCCCCCCCCCCCCCCCCCCCCCCCCCCCCCCCCCCCCCCCCCCCCCCCCCCCCCCCCCCCCCCCCCCCCCCCCCCCCCCCCCCCCCCCCCCCCCCCCCCCCCCCCCCCCCCCCCCCCCCCCCCCCCCCCCCCCCCCCCCCCCCCCCCCCCCCCCCCCCCCCCCCCCCCCCCCCCCCCCCCCCCCCCCCCCCCCCCCCCCCCCCCCCCCCCCCCCCCCCCCCCCCCCCCCCCCCCCCCCCCCCCCCCCCCCCCCCCCCCCCCCCCCCCCCCCCCCCCCCCCCCCCCCCCCCCCCCCCCCCCCCCCCCCCCCCCCCCCCCCCCCCCCCCCCCCCCCCCCCCCCCCCCCCCCCCCCCCCCCCCCCCCCCCCCCCCCCCCCCCCCCCCCCCCCCCCCCCCCCCCCCCCCCCCCCCCCCCCCCCCCCCCCCCCCCCCCCCCCCCCCCCCCCCCCCCCCCCCCCCCCCCCCCCCCCCCCCCCCCCCCCCCCCCCCCCCCCCCCCCCCCCCCCCCCCCCCCCCCCCCCCCCCCCCCCCCCCCCCCCCCCCCCCCCCCCCCCCCCCCCCCCCCCCCCCCCCCCCCCCCCCCCCCCCCCCCCCCCCCCCCCCCCCCCCCCCCCCCCCCCCCCCCCCCCCCCCCCCCCCCCCCCCCCCCCCCCCCCCCCCCCCCCCCCCCCCCCCCCCCCCCCCCCCCCCCCCCCCCCCCCCCCCCCCCCCCCCCCCCCCCCCCCCCCCCCCCCCCCCCCCCCCCCCCCCCCCCCCCCCCCCCCCCCCCCCCCCCCCCCCCCCCCCCCCCCCCCCCCCCCCCCCCCCCCCCCCCCCCCCCCCCCCCCCCCCCCCCCCCCCCCCCCCCCCCCCCCCCCCCCCCCCCCCCCCCCCCCCCCCCCCCCCCCCCCCCCCCCCCCCCCCCCCCCCCCCCCCCCCCCCCCCCCCCCCCCCCCCCCCCCCCCCCCCCCCCCCCCCCCCCCCCCCCCCCCCCCCCCCCCCCCCCCCCCCCCCCCCCCCCCCCCCCCCCCCCCCCCCCCCCCCCCCCCCCCCCCCCCCCCCCCCCCCCCCCCCCCCCCCCCCCCCCCCCCCCCCCCCCCCCCCCCCCCCCCCCCCCCCCCCCCCCCCCCCCCCCCCCCCCCCCCCCCCCCCCCCCCCCCCCCCCCCCCCCCCCCCCCCCCCCCCCCCCCCCCCCCCCCCCCCCCCCCCCCCCCCCCCCCCCCCCCCCCCCCCCCCCCCCCCCCCCCCCCCCCCCCCCCCCCCCCCCCCCCCCCCCCCCCCCCCCCCCCCCCCCCCCCCCCCCCCCCCCCCCCCCCCCCCCCCCCCCCCCCCCCCCCCCCCCCCCCCCCCCCCCCCCCCCCCCCCCCCCCCCCCCCCCCCCCCCCCCCCCCCCCCCCCCCCCCCCCCCCCCCCCCCCCCCCCCCCCCCCCCCCCCCCCCCCCCCCCCCCCCCCCCCCCCCCCCCCCCCCCCCCCCCCCCCCCCCCCCCCCCCCCCCCCCCCCCCCCCCCCCCCCCCCCCCCCCCCCCCCCCCCCCCCCCCCCCCCCCCCCCCCCCCCCCCCCCCCCCCCCCCCCCCCCCCCCCCCCCCCCCCCCCCCCCCCCCCCCCCCCCCCCCCCCCCCCCCCCCCCCCCCCCCCCCCCCCCCCCCCCCCCCCCCCCCCCCCCCCCCCCCCCCCCCCCCCCCCCCCCCCCCCCCCCCCCCCCCCCCCCCCCCCCCCCCCCCCCCCCCCCCCCCCCCCCCCCCCCCCCCCCCCCCCCCCCCCCCCCCCCCCCCCCCCCCCCCCCCCCCCCCCCCCCCCCCCCCCCCCCCCCCCCCCCCCCCCCCCCCCCCCCCCCCCCCCCCCCCCCCCCCCCCCCCCCCCCCCCCCCCCCCCCCCCCCCCCCCCCCCCCCCCCCCCCCCCCCCCCCCCCCCCCCCCCCCCCCCCCCCCCCCCCCCCCCCCCCCCCCCCCCCCCCCCCCCCCCCCCCCCCCCCCCCCCCCCCCCCCCCCCCCCCCCCCCCCCCCCCCCCCCCCCCCCCCCCCCCCCCCCCCCCCCCCCCCCCCCCCCCCCCCCCCCCCCCCCCCCCCCCCCCCCCCCCCCCCCCCCCCCCCCCCCCCCCCCCCCCCCCCCCCCCCCCCCCCCCCCCCCCCCCCCCCCCCCCCCCCCCCCCCCCCCCCCCCCCCCCCCCCCCCCCCCCCCCCCCCCCCCCCCCCCCCCCCCCCCCCCCCCCCCCCCCCCCCCCCCCCCCCCCCCCCCCCCCCCCCCCCCCCCCCCCCCCCCCCCCCCCCCCCCCCCCCCCCCCCCCCCCCCCCCCCCCCCCCCCCCCCCCCCCCCCCCCCCCCCCCCCCCCCCCCCCCCCCCCCCCCCCCCCCCCCCCCCCCCCCCCCCCCCCCCCCCCCCCCCCCCCCCCCCCCCCCCCCCCCCCCCCCCCCCCCCCCCCCCCCCCCCCCCCCCCCCCCCCCCCCCCCCCCCCCCCCCCCCCCCCCCCCCCCCCCCCCCCCCCCCCCCCCCCCCCCCCCCCCCCCCCCCCCCCCCCCCCCCCCCCCCCCCCCCCCCCCCCCCCCCCCCCCCCCCCCCCCCCCCCCCCCCCCCCCCCCCCCCCCCCCCCCCCCCCCCCCCCCCCCCCCCCCCCCCCCCCCCCCCCCCCCCCCCCCCCCCCCCCCCCCCCCCCCCCCCCCCCCCCCCCCCCCCCCCCCCCCCCCCCCCCCCCCCCCCCCCCCCCCCCCCCCCCCCCCCCCCCCCCCCCCCCCCCCCCCCCCCCCCCCCCCCCCCCCCCCCCCCCCCCCCCCCCCCCCCCCCCCCCCCCCCCCCCCCCCCCCCCCCCCCCCCCCCCCCCCCCCCCCCCCCCCCCCCCCCCCCCCCCCCCCCCCCCCCCCCCCCCCCCCCCCCCCCCCCCCCCCCCCCCCCCCCCCCCCCCCCCCCCCCCCCCCCCCCCCCCCCCCCCCCCCCCCCCCCCCCCCCCCCCCCCCCCCCCCCCCCCCCCCCCCCCCCCCCCCCCCCCCCCCCCCCCCCCCCCCCCCCCCCCCCCCCCCCCCCCCCCCCCCCCCCCCCCCCCCCCCCCCCCCCCCCCCCCCCCCCCCCCCCCCCCCCCCCCCCCCCCCCCCCCCCCCCCCCCCCCCCCCCCCCCCCCCCCCCCCCCCCCCCCCCCCCCCCCCCCCCCCCCCCCCCCCCCCCCCCCCCCCCCCCCCCCCCCCCCCCCCCCCCCCCCCCCCCCCCCCCCCCCCCCCCCCCCCCCCCCCCCCCCCCCCCCCCCCCCCCCCCCCCCCCCCCCCCCCCCCCCCCCCCCCCCCCCCCCCCCCCCCCCCCCCCCCCCCCCCCCCCCCCCCCCCCCCCCCCCCCCCCCCCCCCCCCCCCCCCCCCCCCCCCCCCCCCCCCCCCCCCCCCCCCCCCCCCCCCCCCCCCCCCCCCCCCCCCCCCCCCCCCCCCCCCCCCCCCCCCCCCCCCCCCCCCCCCCCCCCCCCCCGCATACATTTTACATATGTAAACCGCATTTAAATGCTCATTAATCTGAAAGGTTTTTCAACATAAATAAGCTGGATTGCTTAAAATACCAAAAACTTGGTCACTCTACAAACCTCTTCAATGCGAGCTTTTGTCCTGCTGAGCTTCTCTACCAACGTAATAAAACCGCACAGTAATAGAATTTACCTCAACGTCATTTAATCCATTGCTGTTTTAACTTAAAACCTGGTTTTGCATAACTCGCTCGCCCGCAATGGTCGGAGAAAAATATTTTCCGACGTTTTCAGAAATGAGAGCAAGTTGTATGCACTTGTTGCAAGATTCTTTTTAAATCTCATTTCTGAATCAAGTGCACTTTTGACGAGAGTCTGTTTCGAAACAAAATTATAGAAATACGCTCCAACGGCCGCAGTGTTGTGGGCTGCAAAGGAACAATACTATCATTTTTAATTCTAAATGATAATATCGTTGAAAAAATATCTAATACAATACATATGTGCATCAATTTAACTGTCAGAACTTTACTTACGTGTGGATGAGATTTGTTGTAGTACATTAATTTTTTTTACTAGTACAAGTACCTTATATAATTCCAACTTACGACGTAAAGTAGGAACACTTACTTGCCGTTAAAATAACTATTGTGTCCGCGCTCGAATAATTTAATAGAAACCACTGATTTTCTACTCGACTATAACAAAAAGAGGAAATAGACACAAAAGTGTGACCAAGTGCAATACAAATACCAATCTAATCGCCAAACAATTTAGCTATATTAAAGTTTCTATAGTGGCAGAAAAAATCATAATGAGACAACTTGATTTATCCCAATGGCAATATAAAAGCGATTCCAAAACTCAGTAGTGAGAAAAAATTGTGTGCTTGATATAAATCAATTTTCTGACATCTTTTATGATTCATTTTGGTTCTGTGACGCCTTAATATTGAAGATCAATGCTTCAGAGTACGGCCATTAAGTTAATAAATACGTTATTGAAGTTAAATTGAGAGCAAGAAATACTGCGTCGGAGTGGCTTTTAGTAAATATACAAAGAAGGCTTTTGTCAATTCGTAGATAAAGAGAATAGATAGGGATTAGTTTTAGTGTATAATTTTTATTTATTTTACACAATAATACATTTGATAACCACTGTGGTTTGTAGTATTATAACAATAGCAGTATATTGAAGCGCGACTAATGCATATGAAAATAATTCTTCAACTTGTTTTATATCTTAGCGTTTCACTATCTAATAACAATAGTTATAATATAAACTTATATAGACTAAACTAGAGTAATTGTAGTATGAACGTGCAAAGTAAATTAAAATCATAGTATATTAATAATGAAATGACATTATTAATTTATTATTAACGTGGATAATACACTAATTGTTATACCGATTATTAGTAAATTGTTTTTTAAAGTAATTTTCTTATCTTTTTGAACAAAGTAAAGTTCGGAGTATGTTTTCAATACATACACATGTATATATATAGGTGTAAAAAAGTATACAAATTAGAATCCGTTCTCCGCGCCATTTGGGCGTTAACTACAATGAGTTTAATGCCATCCGTGGTTTCGTTCGCGCAATTTGTAGTTTACTTAAAACGACATTAACTACGTTATTGAATCACTAAAATACTGATAGAATTAGAAAAAATAGCACTGTTTAGAGTTGAAACAACGATCTTTTATAATAGCGAAGTGTTAAAAAAAGAACATCTGAATTCTGAAGAAATCATTAAAGCTTCAAATTAAGTTAAGTTATTCAAGTGAAGAACTTTTTTTAATAAACGCAATGCATAGTAGGTAACGTCTTATATCGATTATTACTTGCCAAATCATGACCATGCACTTGACCTATTGTAAATAGTACCAATAAGTTAAAAACAAAAATACATGTTTTCACATTCGAGATTTGCAACAGACAGCCAGTCAGACAGTATTTTATAAACAGCAGCTTAAGTATTGGAAATCCTTTCATTCATCTGACAATGTTTTTACACACAAACAGACACACAAATCATGATTATCGGTGAACTGTGACAAATGATTGATCACTTGGGAATCTTATTAGTAAGGACAAAGATATATATTATATTTCGTAATATGTCCTTTATTACTATGTCATAAGTGCTATAATGGTGGCGTGTTTTTGTGAGTAGTATTTTTGCAAAAAGTTATGAAATATGACTCGGTCCATCGCTAAACGACTGGGCTCGCCTCAAAAAACTTACGAATTAAATTTAATAGTAGTTCTAAATGCTCGTTGATAGTACGATAACGTTTTGATATTTCGCTTTTTATCTTTACTTAATTTGATATTAATAAATCGGAATTTGAATTTAAGATACCAACTTTTTAGTTAATATTAAAATGGTAAATATGGTATTTCATCCTATTGATATTTATACGAACACTTATTGTTAACGGAAGTTATATATCGCGCTAATATTGTTTTTTTTTTCTGCGGGTATTAGCAATCAGCCATAAGGCTATGAGCGAATCTGTTCTGTGTGATGTGGAGTGATCCCATTGGAAGCATCTACTCATCTTCTGCCTAGAGCTACTGCCGGTCTTCTAGCTCTAGAATATGGTGATATTGAAATTAGGGAGAATTAAACACTAATGAATATTTATTACATACAAAACTGACCTACATTAGGCGCCTATTATGCCAACTTTATTCAAAGAACACTTTTTACTGGTAATTCTTGCGCCAAACCATTTAGCACCTCAATTGTCAAGATTGAGTGAAATTGTTTAATTATTTTTATGGATATCTGCAAACTTCAAGAACATGCATTTTGTTATTCTATAAATGTTATGTTTCCAGACCAGACCAGAGTCTGTGGCCTTAGATGATGATGCTTATTACGTAGATTATTAATTAACCTTTTTTTAACCATATTTTTTTATTTAAGTATCATTCAGTTTATTCAAGGTCTGTAACCTAAGTTAATAATCAGATCAAAAACAGGAGCTACTTTATGTTCCATCATGTTAAGGAAACGCCTGAATATGTTGATAAATACAGAAAGTTATATTTTCGTGAAAATATATTAATAATAGAAACCAACTTCCTTTTATGGTAAAACTAGTCCACACGCAATATTTTATTTACTAGAATTTTCAGTTTTCACATACCATAATTGGACCGTTTCAGTCGGGTTACTTTGAAAAGTTATACTTAAAAATATCCTTTTATAGATATTTATTGAATTTATTTTGACAAACAAAGCGTGAAAAGAGAATCTACGCTTCATTTATTGCGTATAATATAAATATTAACACGTAATAGTAATTGTTTTAAATTTCCATAAATACTTGAATTTTTTACTCAAGTATAGTCATTATAAATTTTAAATAAGTTATTTATTTCTCTATGATTATAATAATATACTCGCAATAAATGTTTGACTAGTAATTACATGAGGTCTGGCGAAGGCCAACCCATCCTGTGTGGTCTGATCGCAACTCACAAAAACCTATCGATTCGTTTTTTGACAGCAGACTAAAAATAATTTGCTGATGTGAAACCGTAGTCAATCAACAATGAACTTTATATCAAAAGAAATTGGCGAAAGCGTATAGCAAAATAAATACGCAAAAAAAAAAAATTGGTATAGGATCTGTCACGGAGGAATGATTTCGTCGCAACGGATATCTTAAATTAATTGTCGGTCAAATAAAAGACTGTCCCATCAAATAAATCCACTAGATTTATGCGTGTCGACGAAAAACGACCTCCCTGGCTGCAGCAGGCCCAGTGGGGGTGACGAGAGATGAATTTCGTGATTGTTTAATCAATTCCCGATTTAAGTGTTGATGACCGCAGCTACCGCAGTATTCAGCTCATGGCTGCCATAAAACACTTCACAGCGTGAGATTGGGGCTGATTGTTTGTGGGGTATAGCAAGAAATGCATCGCGGATGCCCAGCGCATTTAGCGGTTGATGTAAATTGGTTTTAATGAATTTTCGCTCAAAAAACTGAATGCAATACGACCTGATAATGAGATTTATTCTGTAATAGGGTTATTTATGGTAAACATGCGGGCAAGGTTTTGAAGTTTATGAAACTTGGGATTTTTGATTCTAAGTTTTTCGTATTGACTAAGTTATTAAGTTGTAATGATAAGCATACATTGTAATCATTTTATCATAAGCCATTAAAAATGAAAAACTGTATTACACAATACAAATATTATTATTTATTTTTATTCTAAGTGTAAACTATTTAAAAGTATGTTTCGTAAGATTGTCGATTATCATCAACAACCTTGACGGATAACAAACACAAGTTTCGCAAACAAAAAGTTATTCCCCATATTCCAAACACAAGAGATGTCATACATTTCTTAGGACTTTCAGAGCCGGGTCTGTTTATTCATGAATCACCTATTCATATGAAATTCAGTCGATTTATATAGGATTTTTATCTTTCTGATGTATCACATTAAAATGTGTATTGAGCTAACCTAGATGATAAGTTTAAATATATTAAGAGTCCTTTATCATTAACGCAAAGAGAGTAATTTGTAACAAAAATCATTGATTAGCGATTTTACAATTATTCCTATTTCCAAGAAAAGAGCGTACCAATTATTAAAAGGCCGGAAACGCACTTGTTATCCTTCCGGAAATGAAAGTGTCCATGGGCGGAGGCATAACTTAACATCAGGTGAGCCTCCTGCTCCCAGTTATATATTTAAAAAAAAACACCCCCTCGTACGAAGAAAAACATTCTGATTTCTGAGGAAACCGGCATGTCTTAGACCCAAAAAGTTTACGGCGTGGCCCAGAAGTTTGATCACCTACTTGCCTGTTAATAAAACAATATAACAAAAAGACATCTGAGGCAGAGACCAAAGGTTGTAGCGCCACTGTTTGTATTAGAAATAGCGGTCAAGTAATTAGTACATCGTAATATGATATTTAACTATAATGATTGAATTCACTTCCGTCCGATTTAAGGTTAAGACGAAATAATTATTAGTTACCGAGTTATTAAAGTCATTAGTCGTTAAAAGCATTACAAGTCTTGATAAGAATGGATTAAAACTGTTTCATAGGATTTTTAAATAGTTTGATTGAATTCTGCTTCCTAGTAATACCTAATGCATCAGATAACACTGTAAAAATTTGATCACTCATTTTTTTCTTAGTTTTACAAGCGTGGCGTTTACTTTATTCGACGGAGTTACGACTTACGCCCCAAGAGACCAGACACAGCATCTTCAGCAGTATAAGCATAGCATTTCATAGCATTAATAATAATTTAAATATTCAGTATATATTTTTTTAATGTTTTTAGTGAATTATTAATTTAGAGTGAAAATATTTTCCTCTAATATTTTAAGCATTCTGTTGACCAAGGCACCGTACACCTAATTTTGAGCTGCAATCTGGTGTCTTTAATTTAAATAATTTGACAGTTTATCTATAAAATTTTTCGTCATTTTATTCTTTCGGTTTAAAGGATAACAGCTACATTCGTGATACGCAACTTGGCCCCTAATTTATGTTTTAATGGGATTATTTATTAGTATCAATGAAAAACAAGGATACGAAAAGGAATGTTTAGGTGGTTTGGCTATGTAGAACGATAAATGACAAACGGTTAAAGAGTAGGATATACATGGCAACCGTGGATGGTGAAGTCAGCTTTGGTAGGCCTTGTCAAACATACCTGGACTAAATCCAGGAGGTACTAGAGAAGGGAAAAGTTAAAAGTACCCATAACCGACGAGCATGCTTGGTGAATGTCATAAATTTGGATAAAGCGAAAGAGAAATATCAGGACCGTAGTGGAGATCCGGGGTCTCTTCCTACACCTTCGGGAAAAAGGCGTAAAATAAATAAAGGAAAAACAATTGTTGTACAATTTCAATTGTTTATGATTTCTGGTAATTTTTGGAATACATAATTGTTTCTTTATTTTACTCTCAGGTGAGAAAAAAACAGCGATATAAGAAACAACAGGAATTACATAGACAATAAAAACTGAATAAAAACCTTAAGTTTACACAAGTAGAAATGAAAACTTTATAATTATTCCCTACCTACGAATAAAATTACAATTCACGTTCATAGATGTCGCTACACGTACTTAAATTAGTTTGTGCGTATTAAGGTTCAAAGGTAAAGTTTAAAGGCAAATTATTTTTCTCATATCTAACAAAATATGTTAATGGATTTTTAGTTTGTGTCCTTTATTAGCCGACAGGCGTTGAGAGGTCTCCAAATACGTTTTAATATCTTAATCTCAGTTTTATACACTAGCAATTAACAATGGAATTTTGGGCACAATACAAATTATTCCTAACTAAGCGAAAAAAGCGAGCCGAGGAATCAGCTCCCAGTGGAGATCTGACCATAGAGAGATACGACCGCCAAATGTTTAAAAATAGAGCATACTCCTTCATCAAAGGCCCGTAACGCACTTACTAACATGGGTGTATATGAGCTGTGGTGCCTTTTGTGGCTATCCCGTAGGCTATAATGTATAAAAAACGTAGTACGTCTCTGATACAAATTCTCTATATAACCTCATTTTTAAACCACCCATAAAAGGAGCGCTAAGCTTAGAATTAGATGAATCATAATTTGTGCTTTAAATGTTTGCTCTTAAGGTCTAATTTAGATTATTCAAATCAAATGGACCGTGTGCAACAATGAAATCACCAACGCAATTATGGTTTTAATATAAATAAAACCAACATATTAATGTATTACAGGTACCATCCTAGGGGAATAATAGTCTATAGAATAGTGGTTTTGGTACAGTAAATTTGAGCATAATACTTGAGAGTGCTTAAATTTCAGATAAAGTTTTCTACATCCGATCTTTCTATACCAACAAAATCCTTTGTTTGTTTTTGCTAGGCGTAACAAATTAATTGTCACTTAAATAATTTGTGAGTCGTGTCATCGTGTCAGTCGTGGTCATTGGAGATGCGTCGGTCTCTTAATCAACACCGTTAACACTTGCGTAATCCAAAGACTTCATATCATAGCCAATACTAAATCATTAAAATAAATACTTACCTAAATTTAATGATCTGTGCTAAAGCAAAGGTAAACTAACAATGTGTTTCACTGTGACTAATAAATTTTTTGCATAAATTTTGTCATTGAAGTCACGTACTAAGTGAGCTGTGATATCGGCATGCAACCGAACAATGATTGACGTTTAAAATAATAATGTATTGAATTATTATTGTTCAATGAGAATATAAATTATGGTGTAACTCGGTTAGCAAAGTCTTTTATTAAAAAAACTAATACACATCTCTTAGACGAACACCAAATCACACACACATACACTATTTTATTTTAAGGTCTTATATAACTTCATTATTTTATATATTTATGTAAATTTTGTTTAGTTGTAATGTTTTAATTTTACAATTTGCTTATAAAAAAATCAGAGTGTTGGCCTAGTGGCGACTCTCATCACTGAGGTCGTAGGTTCGATCCCCGGCTGTGCACCAATGGACTTTCTATGTGTCATTTAACATTCGCTCCAACGGTGACGGCTAACATCGTGAGGAAACAAACATGTCTTAGACCCAAAAAGTCGACGGCGTGTGTCAGGCACAGGAGGCCGATCACCTACTTGCCTATTAGATTGAAAAATGATCATGAAATAGATTCAAAAATCTTAGGCCCAGACCTAAAGAGGTTTTTTTATAAAAATCATTAATTGTTTTATAGATTAGTAATTAACTGTTTTGTATTGTTCTACGGAGTATCTGGCCACCCACAACACAGAGATGTCCCTAGTGTGAGGACCAGCGTACGTATGATTAGCTACCATATCATTTTTGTAATTCTTAAATAAAAAAAATTCGTTTATATATCTTTCTTCGCCTTTTCATCCGTTTAATTAAAAAGTGTGATTCGATGCCTGCCAATATGTAAAACAGAACGTGACGCACAGATGTCTATAAAACATATCAACCATGCATGTTTCTTATAAGAAATAACTACTGAACTGCAGTTCTAAAGCTACATTTTGATCGTATATGCGATTCGTTCAACAGAACGCTTGTACCAAAATTCAATTTGCTCGCAAACCACACAGCCTTTGAGTGAGGTCCTATCAAAGCGACATTGATTACGTGACGTTTGTTTTCTATTAGTCATAGATGCATTGCAACAGGTCCCAATTCAACCCGGAAATTGTACCTTTGATAATGGTAGAACGTAATTTATTATAAAGGAAATTGTCATATTCTAAAACATACACATAAGTAGGCGTCAAATACATTGAGAAAGTTTTATCCCGTTTATTTATTATCTAAGTACCATAAGAGTGATAAGGATACTGGATAGACGCTATTTAAGGTTTATTTTACGTATTAATTAATTATGGAGCTTTCTGGTCTGTACTAATTATTTAATCCAGAGACAAAAACAAAAAAAGCATATTAAATAACAATAATCCTGAGTTCGATTACTGGTGAAACAATAGTACTTTCTATGTGAGGATTCGACATGCAATTTTCATGCTTTATCATAGTTATCTTTATAGAACTAAATTATACACGGCATTAATTCCAAAATTATGAATGAATTCTTATAACTTATAAGCTATTAAAACAATTTCGTATAGTAAAATTTAATTGAATTAAAATGGCTGGCTTTTGAAAATAAACACTGAGCACATAAATAATATTCCTCTTCATTTTATGAAGAAATCATAAATTTTATAAATGACTTAATCAACACAATAAATCTCTTGTGATGTTTTCTTAAAATTATGTACTGTTACATTTAAGAAAATTTTAATTACATTTTAAATTTGTTTTAATGAGTCATAATCGTTAAGTTCTTAAAGAATTCTGTACTTTTTTGATGTATGATTCAGCTACATCTTTTGGTGGTCATAAATTATTTGTAATGACCAAAAGTATGATAAAATTTACCCTTTCATGTTCCTATTCACTTAAATTTAAAACGAACCATGTTTTTACGTATTTATAACGTGCTTTTTTAGAAACAGTGTAGTGTTTTCTGTCACATGAAGCATATGTCTTCATAAAGTAGATACATAGACAACAAATAGGATTTACATTATGATAGATTATCTGTGCTCATACGTACATACATTTTAAGAATACGAGTATATGATGATTGTCCTTATAGCTGGGTCAATTTCGACATGAAAATGCTGTTTCAAAAAATACAACAAACTGGCGAGCCTGGGAGATCCTATTCTACCTATCTGTCATATCCTGGATAGGTTTAAAAGCTTTTGAATTAGTAGTATTATATATATAAGTCGCAAACATACAGGAAATACCCAACCTAGCTAGAAGTTCAGCTAGTCTAAGCCGTAATGTTTTTTGGTAAGAAAAGATCAGCGACGTGAAACGCGAAAAGGACATTTCTGAAATTAAATATAACAAGACAAATAATCTGAAAAAATAGTGTAATCTTTTTACCCCACCTTCCAATTTATAAAATTTGTAAATATTGTTTATCGACTACAGACTGTGGATTAATATAAAATATACACCCGTATATTTTGATTTTGAAAACTATTCACGCGACTTCTATTTGCCGTGTGAATTTTCACGCGCCATGACATATTGTTCGAAATTTTATTATTGGAAACAAGTTGATATGTCACATATTTCACTCGCGAATAAAAACTTTTGCAACGCACTAATTTATACTTAACTGTCCTTAATGAAGTAAGTTATGATATCCTTGGCCTGATAACAATACAAGTCTTTAAGATTTAATGAAATTTATACATATTAAACAACGTATTGGTAATTAATATCATATTGTATGTAACGCAGTATAAATTATTGTATTCCAATATTATTAGTGTATTACTCACTCCGCTCTCTCTGCGAACCAAAAAGTGACATGGCCTTCGAAACAAGAATCAGTCTGATCCCTGTCCTGTGCCACCTCTATCAAATTAGTATATTATTGCTTTTATATAAAAATTAATGCTTAAATCGTTGGGATTTATTCTTAAAACCAAACTAAATATTGTTCCTAATGATTGAACTTGATATAAGCTGTATGTAGAACATTATTTAATTTGTATCTTTATCAACATATTACAGTTTATTATTATATGTTGTGATTTAACTAAACTCCATACAATTAACCAAATAAAACAAATACAACTTGATTTATATAAAAAAAGATTTGTTATGCAAAGCAAATACCAAAAATATATAAATAATAAGTAAATGTCTCTTTAAACTGTTATTAGTGTTCAGATGGTAAAACGTTTTTATTACACTTACTATATAGTTAAATAGGTTGGGTAGATCAATATTCGTGCCACAACGGGAGCTTCCGTTGTAAGCTCGGAAGTCACGTCAGAGTGATGATCCGCCAAATAGCCATGGTTCAGTCACCCAAAAAGCAAATCCATATATATTAATTTGTAGTAAATATAAGACATTACGTACAATGTACTGATTATGAGTGTGGAAACTCAGTCCACCAACCAAGACTATTACATAGTTCGTTTTGGATAAACGAAGCTTTGATGCAGTATTATAAGTACGCGAAGTTGTATTTATCTCTTTAGTATTATCAAAACCTTTAACATTTAGATACATATATAAAAATAAATATTCAGGCTTAATTATTGTGATATAAAGACATTTATTATGTAATATCAATTCCATGTCGGTTGGAATGAAACCCAATGTTCTCCTTGATAGTATCTTGCGGGTGCATCAAAATGTACTTGTAAAAACTTCGGCAAGATCTAAGTATCTAGGAACGTGTTGTGAATTCAGTCGGCAGAAACAAAAGCAGTTCCTAGATAAGTCAAGGCAAAATTCCATGAACGCTTACACAACAAAATAATTTGATACTTGTGTGGTGTTTTAATATTGATATATAAGGTTGAATAAATTTGACGTTTTTAAGAGTTAAACGCCTACTAGTTAAATTTCGCGTTTAAAGATTTAAAACCTTTCCAGTTACTCAACCTCGGGATCTTCGTGCCATTAAGCTTGCTGGCTGCTAAGCTATAATTGTAACTTCAAAACCATAAAATAGTAAAATCGAAGATAAAAACAGTAAGCAAGTGAACAGCCCTGCGATTCTGAAAAGGTGGGAGCTTGTAGTTTATTGTTTATTAGAATGCCAAATCATAAAATGACTGCTTCACGACTGATTTGAGTGCGACCGCCGATGCGAAAACCGCTGTGTGAGTTCGAAAAGTAAGTTACAGAATCGCAGGGCAGCACCGTATTTAATGAATAATAGTCCCAAAAAGTGTTCTTAAGTAGGTACCTACATCTTGTGTTGTTCTAAAATAATTTGTCAGTATTAAATCTGCTTAATACGATCACGCTAAGTACTTAATATTATCGTTGTAATATTTCAGTCCATGAAAAGAAAAACTCATAATATGGTTCCACAATCAACAATCTACTCCGCGAAAGAATTCTGTGATACGCTGTGAAATTAAAGAAATGTCGAAAGCAGGTTTAATTTGTATTTGTATCAGCTAAAGTAGTCGCTAAAGCTCTGTTTCACTGGAAGTTGATAGGCGAATTATATTAATAGTAGCATGTATTTTTTACGTGTAATTAATTTTAATAAAACTAGGATAATTTGCAGAAATTAATTCGAAATCTAAACACTAAATTCGATATATTGCACAAATTCTCGATCGAGGAAATCCCCGCAGTGCTTTAATAGGCTGTCGATGAAATCGGCGCCAAATGAACCTGAAATTCGGTAAGTGCATCACGCATGCGCAGTGCACTACGACAATTAGGGCCATCCTGCAACGTGACGAATACGACCCGACTACGTGACGTGAAATCGTAGTTTGTCACTAGGGAAGTTACATTGTATTTAAATTATTGCGATGCGATTAGGTGATGTGCTTATGTCACTCTCCTACTTCGGTAAATAGTGACTTAGAGTCCCGGTCAGCGGGAGCACAGAAGGGGGTATCTATTCCATGGTTTTTGTCCAGCGCCACTCGTACTGCGGTGAAGATTCTAGGCGAGTATACTTGATAGGGTCCATCTGGCTGGTAAACGGCCCTTTGCCTTGAGTGTTACCAGTCACGATATACTTCTCCAAGTCGCTTCTGCGCAGATAATCAACCATCTGTCATCAAGTCACCAATACAAAGGCTATAGAATCTCACCCGAAATATACTTCGGATAATTAGCCTTTTTGTATATAAGTATTTTCTCCCACGCAGGATGACTGTTAGAAAAAATACTTGCTACAAATGGCATCATTCTTAAAAAGACGTTCAAAGTCGACGTGCCTACAAATCTGAAAGTAATTGATGGATAGAAAAGGATGCTTTAATGTAATTTGTTGATTTACATAGTTTTGGTATAAATCGTCTATGCACAAAGACCCAAATTTTTAAATTTGTTGTTCTATCAATAAAAGACTATAAATAAAAGCTGATTGTTAAACACATATTTTGACTTCATTCAATCTTAACATAGAGCCCATCTTTGGCCTAGACATTAGTTAGTGCTCAACTTGCCCCATAGCCTCTATTAAGAAGAAGACACTCTGTCCTGGGTACAATTTTTCCCCATAACCATTGACTTTCAGCATTTAAACATCTGTAGCTATTATATTGACTTATAAACAAATAATGATCACTATAGACACTTTTGCCTAAGGGATATTTGTACTAATCCATCAAGCTGCATAACAACTCATTGAGACTTATCATTTAGGAGCTATACCTAATCTACGTGAAAAGTTTTGCTCAACCGTAGGCCCGCCAAATGAGTTTACCCTACAGATACAGAATGAAAAATTGTACTGTCGTGACTCGAACACTTGACCTTTGGGATTGAGAAGCGCCTAACCACTAGACCAACACTGGCCAAACAAACACACGCTCCTAGTAAAAACAAATATCTGGAAATAATTTTTTTTTAACTTTTGACATTTTACTATGTATCAGTTACTAAAAATTATTGATAGTCTTCCAATAAACATGTAACAATAGAGAAAACGACAATTCTCACCACGTAATTACAAAGCTAGACAAGTCAATAACCCCAAAATAATATCCTGCGAATGTGATCAAAATAGAAATGAGTGAAAAAAAATGCACAAAGAACACTTCCGCGCAGACAGGGCTTCCGGGCCGAGGTTGTTCACTTCGGATGGAAATTAGGAATGCAGGCCCTATGCCGAATTACGATTTTACGTTTTGACAAATGAGTATAATTTACTGTCGTTTTAGGATATGCATTTTATCAACACAAACCTCGCATTTCAAAAATTCAAAGTCAGATTCATTACTTAAGGCAAATTAAGCCTTCTTTGCAGAAACGTTAAACAAATATTTGTTCAAAATTATATGGGCTAAAAGCCAGAAAGGAGGTAATATTATCAAAAGAATAGTAATAATACTCCATAATACCCAAAAGATATTACCAAGCATGTGCCGTTTCCTAATATTTTTCTGTTTAGTGATTCATTCATAAATAATATACAGTGGAATAAAACAAAAAAGTGTTCATAACTGCAAAAGCATGGTCACCGAGTGGGCCGAAACCAGCGGAAGTAGTCAACGTGCTCGCAATCTCCTAACGTCATATGTCATTTATTGTTTTGTCCATTATAATAACATCCATTAATGATTTAGTCACCGCAAGTGACTTGACTAGCGTAATAAGTTAATATAAGTGATAACTTATTAAACCGCACCAATACATCGATCCTGACCAAACTCCGCATACGGACTGGCCTGTCTACCATATGCCGACGAATTATTTCATATTTCGGCCATACAATGCGCAGAGAACTTGGAGAAACTGATCATAGTTAGTAACACATAAGGCAAAAGATCACGTGGCCGTTCACCAACCAGACGGACCGATCAAGTGAAAGACTCATCGGCCTCAAAACTGTACACTGACAGAAACCGGTGGAAACAGATTGTCCGCTCCAGATGCTTCCTTTCTGACCACGACGCTCAGACAGGAGCTAGAAGAAAGAAGAAAACTTCATAACGCAAGTTAGTCGCTTCTGGAAGGAGCTAGGCTGGCGTAATTAGCTGGAAATTTCTCACAATTGACAAAAAGTGCGGAAACTGAGTCTACACACACACATAAGTGATATATGAAATTTTATAGACAACTATTGGATCGGCAGTAAAGAATGAATTAATGACCAACTTTAAAGGAAGCAAAATTAAGTAAATTAGTATGTTAGAAATGGTATAATAACACGCAAAGTATCTATATTGAATTGAAGTAGATAACAAATTACATTAAAAGCTAAACAATATTTTAAATTTGATAGCATTATTAATTCCTGTTTAATAATTTAAATCTCAGAGAATCCATTGCCCTAGAAACACTAAATAATCCGATTACTGTATAAATGGTCTCTAATAGCATTGATTTGAATAAATCATTAGCGTTAACGACCAACGAAACAGCTGTGTAGGATGCGCGGGCGCCAGTGACGTCACATGTCCCACGATTGCAGACTTTGGCTCGTATTGCTAAATGTTTCTAGTTAAAAATCTAATAAGGTATAATATGTCTTGTTCTAGATAGCTTAGTGTGTATTGCAAAACACCTCACACAATTTAATCTTGGTTATTTTTAAAATCCAAAAACATGTGTATTATATATATATATATTACATTTATATTGAGCAGGTAAATTAAGGGTTTTTTCAAGATGTCATAAAAAAAATGAGTTAAGAATGACGTATAGGTATGTTATTTAAAGCTGGCGGCTTCAACACATTTACACTTTGTGCTTGTGTAGTGTCTGTGAATAAGCGCGAGGCGTGATGTCAAACTGAAATACAATCACAAATACATCATGAAAAGACTGTCCGTCTCTCTGCGCCCTCGGTTAAGCTTCGGTGATTATAAAAGCAGACAGTTATTGTTTTGCTTTTGCTACTGTTTATGTTGATCTTTCTATACATGTTGATCTTTTTTCAAACATTACCAGGGCAATCTCGTGAAATGGTGCACAATGTTTTTAATTATTTTAAGCATCTTAATAAAAACAGTTTAATGAAAAAAATGTTATATTTCATTAGACATCAGATTCAGAAAGCTGAAAGCTGATTTGATTATTTTTTTGATTTGTTGAAAGCTGGGTTCACCACCATACTCCTGAATCAAAGCAACAGTCCAAACAATGGAAAATATCTGGATCACCGACTCCGAAAACGGCAAGGTCGTTTTGTCGACCAACAAAGTCATGGCTAGATGGAGCGTATGTCGAAAAATGAAAAATTATTTACACGAACTACTCTTTCACGTTCTTGGTCTGGCTTAGAACTTTTGGATCCACTCTCGTATGCACTTAATATTTATATGTATTTGACACATTTTTATTTATTTACAACCCACCCAACCTTACTAAAACCAGAGTGGACTAAAATATATAGCTTGGCAAAAAAATCATATTTTGAAACATACTGTATGTGAAATTGCATTAGTGTGAGAACTGTGAACCCGCCAGCTTTCGATAACCGACCTATACACTCTCGTGCTGTAACGCAAGTTTCTTTGATTTTCTTAATCGGTGATTTCGTCAAAAATAATTATTTACTTTTTTACACATATTACACACACATTGTCTATGCTTGAAAACGAAATGCATTTTCGAGGATTCCTACAAAAAATTAATACGTTTATCTACTATTATTTACGTAATACTTTAACGCCCCCCTATTACAATAGAAAAAGGTTGACGGTGACGTTCATAAGTGTACATTTTGTTACCTATATGAATAAATGATTTTATAATTTTAGAAATTTTGGTAATTAACACTTATTTATTGGTCAGAGGGCGAGGGCTGATGGGACGAGTAGGGAGCGAATATGGGAATAAAATAAATTTATTCCAACTAAAATTTATTATTATACAAAGTAAAGGGCTAGATCTAATTATCTATTAGTAAAGACATTAGTAAGTTCTTAGAAACGGACAGATTTCGTAACAACAATTAAAACAATGGTCAAAACAAAAGGAAAGTTTTACCAAATAGAGTAATCTCTGACTTTAATGGCATCTCACCATCTAGTACTTGACGGACGAAACAGTAGCTCCGGCCAAATATGGTTAAGAATCGTGTTTATTTAAATTTGGACAAAAAGCACTTGTAGTTAATTGCCCGGGGCCTATTTTGGACATGACATAAAACGGGGCAGGTGACTCAGATAGCCACGTGCCCACGCTCGGACAAATCTTGATTCTAATAAAAAAATGGTCAAATTTAACTATGATATATTTTTTATATTTCCCCGTAATAACAGAAAAATATAGAGCTTATACAAATTCTTAACCTACTTAGTATAATATAATAATAATAAAATTACATTGGACGAAAGAAAACTAAATTACATTTAAAAAGTTCCCTGTGGCAGTCTATCTTTAATGCTGCATTTCCTCGCTGTATTGCGACACTTATTCGTTAAGAGAGGTCATATTTTGATTAGGGATTCACTTTGGTTTTGTTGGACCTCCATAATTCTCTTATTCATTCAGTCTAATTGCACTTTTTTAACTAAAGTTTTTTTTCATCACAGCGTAAATACAATTTGATAGAAATAGACCAAAGAGTACTTTAGTTCAAATTTAACTGATACGTTTTATATGAATGTAAAATTAAATATCCTTTTCATCCGATGCATTAAATTTGAAATAAATTTTCGATTCAATAGAAAAACAAGGAAATCAATATAAGTACGGAGATAAATAATAAATAACTATAAAACTACCACTTTGCCTCTATATGTACTTAATTAACATATTCTATATGAGGAGTGAGCATTGATTTACTTCGATTTACATAAATCCCTCGTCCAAGGCGTTTTGTGGACATATGAGATGTCTGAGATCTACACCTAGTCCAGTTATGCGAGGAATGTGATGCTTCACGCCCAATAGGAATATTTAAACATTCATTTGTCAATATGTACGATTGCGATATATTCACAGTGTAAGTAAGCACCGCGCTGTATTATAAACTATAGCTAAGCAATTTATTTATTTACTATTACCTACATATGTTTCTGTAAAATGTAGTAAAACCTCATACGATAGCTCTGACACAGAAATTTCTGAACGAACTTGACAATATGTATTTAAAAAAAAGTAACAATTTTTTATTTCTAAAAAAACAAAAGACATCAATTTTTTGAAGCTAGAAAATAGTTGTATTGCAAAATTTAATTGTTTATGCTAATTTTTTTGTAGTTTTTAAAGTTCTTCTGCATGTTTCTCATCGTTCACCTTCCTTAAACTTTAACAAATATTTCAAGATCATATGAGCCAAATCGGGTTTTGAAACAGCAATTCATTTTATTTATTTTAGTAGTGACCGACTATTTTAGTATTTTTAGTTTTGGGACGAATAGATTGATCAGTAATACCCCTAAACCTTGTTATGTATAATTTATTTTCGTATCCGATTTTGCATTCGTATGTCGTTATTGATAAATTGATATTCGTATTGATAAATTAATATACCTAAATAATTTTTAGTTATGTCGTCGATGATTCCTTAGGACCGATGCTAGAATCTTTTTGTTTTATAGACCTTTTCACAAGTAAGAGTAATTCAGGACATACCCCAAAAGTTAGCTAATGTATGAGAATAGAATGACAGGGCATTAGTGTTTCAAGCGTACCAAAAATTCAGTAAAAAGCTACAAATTTAACAACCTTACTTTTGTTTATTTAGCTTAAGATGATAGCATGATAAGTTTCCCGACACCAGAAAGAAAATTAATTTTCTAAGTTCATTCTGAGCGCATTATGAATGTTTAATTTACAATAACCAGGAATACTGACCGGATATCCTAGGTTCGTTCGTGTGTGGTCTCTCATACGTCACGATTGTCTATTGTGAATTTTGTATGAATAATTCACATATATTTCATAAAGTTTTGCTGAAATATTAAGGCATGATTTACTCAAAAACATATTATACTTAATCGGTGAGATGGAGAGTAAGTAAGCTAACATAAAAAAACATTTTGTTTTAGTTGATATCATTTGATTTGATTATTCAATATAGTTGCCTTCGAGAGCGATACAACGATCAAAATAGGCTTCAGTTTCGGCGATTACCTTTTTATCAGCGCAAAATATGTCCAGCGAGCATTCTCTTAAGGTCTGAGAACAGGAAAAAGTCGGTGGGGGCTAAATCTGGAGCCCAATTCATGGAATTTGGCCATCGTGTTTTAGTCGTTAGTTTAACATATTTATTTTACTTGAACCATAAAGAAGTATGTCAACTAGGGGCGATGAAATCAGAAATGATTTTTGCTATTTGAATTAACATTATTCAAGGAAACCGCTGCTATACGACCTAAATATACGCAAGGAACGCAATGGAACTAAAACATCTGTAAAATAGAAAAACGTTTAAAACTATTAACGTTAAAAAGCATTTTCCTCAAACGCTCAGGTTTCCCGAGACAAAGCAAACAGATTTTACAATGTAGGTATTAAATTTTTCTTGAAATTTCCTCTCTCTAACGGAAATTTGTTTGTTTATACACCGAGGAATACTAAAATGCTTTTAAGTTACCTAACTCAGGGCGACGGTTGGAGTGAAACTTAAAACTCAAAGAGATGCGAGCTTATTTTCGAAGAAGATTGAAAGCTTCTCTCGTTTGAAAAATAATATCTGAGGGTATATTATTTAACGGCTATGCTTATCCATTTATTATTAACTCTGTTCTTATATCCTCTTCTGGGAAAACAAAATGTTGTAATTTGGAAGTATGAAAGTTAAGTTTAGTTTAGTGTGATTGATATCCGAAATTACAATAGTTTGCTTTAGGTCCAACTATATATGCAAAGAAACATTGTTAGTTACATTTTCCATTAGAGAATAAATCTACTTTTACCTTTTTAAAATTTTAGTTAATTTGTGGGTATGGTATGAGGCAGGGATGTTATGGAGCCCGTCCAACCGTAACCGAAACCATCCGGTTTCCCAAAAAAATCCTTTTCCCCCCCCCCCCCCCTTCCCCCTTTTTGTTTCCGTATATTCGGATAGGGAGTCTTAAACCTAAAATATTCGACAGGTTTTTTTAGTGGTTTCATTCCCCCAAAAATAATTAAAAAGAAAACATTTAATATGTTGTACATAGGTTATAAGTTAATATATGCATGTTTTTGAAAAGAAATCATTGCACTTTAATTACTAATAATAATATTTATATGACCGATTATAATACCAACTCATTACCCCCCCCCCTAGACTAGATAAACACCTAAATCTAACAAATTATACTTTTAAAATTTTAGTTAATTATGTGGGTAACCGAAACTATCCGAAACTAACGGATAATCCGAAATAATTTAATTTCCGTCACCGTCTCCGAACCCGATATTTTTTTTTTCCTTTTTCCCTTTCCCTTTCCCCCCCCGCAATTTCTTTCCCCCCCCCCCCCCTCTGGTATGAGGGTTATAGTGTTATTATAAGCCGCATTAAAACTTCAATGTTCCGATTTTAAAATAAGAATACGGGACTAGATAGAACGTATTCATTATGAATCGGTCGTAGGCTGAAAAACTGAGTTTAATGACCTGTAAACTTCATCTTACCTAGCTACTTAATACGTAAATATGGTAGGGCAAATCAAACTAGTCTTACTGCTATTCGATCACACATAGCACGTTGGTCAACCCACCCCACTCTAGCGTCTAAGATCCCACTTCCCACCAAGTTGCCAACACAGAGGTAGGCGGGTCATGGGCGGGGCGGGGAGGTACTGTACTAGGGTTGTCTACTATAGAACAATATTTTTTTGTCATGAAGAATAACTTGATTAAATATAATTATATTTTAATGGTTTATGTACCTTACTCTGATTAGAGTTATTAAGTAGCTATCAGTACCTATACATCAAGATCGGTTCAATGGTTTACGCGTCAAAGTGTAACAAATAAACTCACTTTCAATTTATCATCGCAAAGTTTTTAAATGTCTTTGTATAATAGGAGAAAGGTGAAAGTAATTAGCATATTTCAATTTGGTTGTCAACCCTAATAAATCTTATAAGTACGTTTTCATTTTAGTATTCCCTGACCTGAAATTCGTGACATTATAGTTATTTGAAAATGGAAGCGAATTCCTACAAAGAGGTTCTATTTAAATAGATTCAAATTTATTTCTTTTTTTTAAAGTCCACTGTTCTAAAAATATGTTACTGGCCAGGTACTAAAAACATAGTCTATGACAAGTTATGAGGTTTTCTTGTTACAATATACAGCCAATGGCAAGACAGGCGATCGTTCGAATGACCTTTATGGACTATTTGCCGAGTATTACTTATTCATACAAGTTTTTATACTTTACTGAACTTTAGTCATAACATAAGGTTGAAATAGCATGTTTTAGTTTAGTACCAAGACTTTAAATTCAAATTTCTCAACTTAGACCAATAAATTTACTTAGTACTTTAATTAAAAACTCGTAGAATTTTCATTTTCATTTTTATAGGTCAGTTCATGTAGTAAATTTTTTTTTTTCAAAGACAATTCACACCAATTGACCGAGTCCCATGCTAAGCTGATGAAGCTTGTGTTATGGGTACTAGGCAACGGATATACATACATATTATAGAAAGATAGTCATATAAATACATATTTAAACACCCAAGACCTAAGCACAACACCAAATGCTCATCACATCGATGTTCGTCTCAGCCGGGGATCGAACCCGGGACCCATGGATTCGCAGTCAGGGGTACTAACCACTAGTCCAATGAGTCGTCAATTTATTTTGACGTTACAAGGAATGGTGGCATAAAAACCATATGTGGGTTGGAACCCCAAAAATAATTTGTGCTTGGATTTTGATTTATAAAAAAAAAATATTTTGATGATTTAATCCAATCAATAAATCAGTACACAAAAGAAAACACTTACTTTTTTAAAAGATACATTATTTCTGAACTATTTAATTACTTGAAACATTTTCCATAATTTTCTAGTATATATTGTGTTGACCTTAGAAATGCATCGATCATGTCAATAAGTACCAATAAGCACAACATTTAGACATTTGTCTTTGAAAAATGATATACTGGTCAGGTTTATTGCATACACAAACTTCTATATTATAGCGTTTGAAGCCGCTAAAAGGAGTTTTTAACAGTATTATGCGTTTTAAGTCCACGCGTAACCAGAGCACGAGAAATACGGTGACTATAAAATAATGAACATATTTGTAACCGCAATTACTTCAATTGTATGCTTTAACTAAATAGATTTTAGACAAAAGCCACTTTTCTTATCTTAAATAGTATTAGCAGCCAAGCACTATTCTCTAAGCAAAGTCGCACGCTAATCTACTAAAAATTCCACATAAAATCATAGCGTTCATCAAAGAATTCCGCACTAAACAAATAATTGGCACTCGGTACGTCTCTATCTAACGAATTTCTAATTTATTGTCCACGATAAGCCGGCTAGTGCTGTAAATTGTGCGCATCTAATCGTGGCGTTATCTAGCGGCACCTTTGCGAACTAAGATGCTGAAGCGTGCCGACCGCGGCGGAAAATAATTATATTTGCATACTATCTGAACTAGTGCTAGGTGCTGATAGGGTTTTAATTGTACTCCGGCGATGTGCGACGAATGGTATTTTGATATCTATTGGGTGGTATTTTCGAACATTGTATATATAAATTAACTATGTCATTTATTAACATATAAGTGTTGGCCTAGTGGCTTCAGCGTGCGATTCTCATCCCTGAGGTCGTGGGGTCGATCCTCGGTTTAATTCTGAACCAATTCGACTAAGGGTCCTTCAAGAAAAACGCATACCAATTCTTATAAGCCCGGCAACGCACTTGCGAGCCCTCTGGCAATGTGAGGGTCTATAGGCCGCGGTAGTACTTAATATGAGGTAAGCCTCCTGCCCGTTTGCCTGTTTATTAAAAAAAACGCTTAGTGCGTATGTTTAAGACTCGAAGGTCCTAATTTCGATTTTCGACTATATGTATTGATGGTATTGCTTGCGAATACTTGAATTATTTATTAATATTTTAAATAACCATATTGCGTATGCTTTGGGACAGGTATGAAATCCTAAGTTCGATTCCCTGACATAATTACAGAGTAACAGTCATAAGCCCCAGGTTACGGGTATCGATACCCTTAACCTACAGTGCACGCTACTCTCAAGCAAACTAAGCATGGACACCTCTTATAGTTAAAGGTATAAAGCCCCACCCAGCTAGCTATAATACATATATTGTAAGAAAAATAAACATTATAAATCGACATGACATAACGTAAACCTAACGAGCCCCAAGTGTTTTGATTACTTCGTTGCATATTAATGAGTTTTACAAACGAGTTACAAGTATCGATTATTTGGTTAAAGCGAAAATCTGCTCACCGGTACCCAGCAATTTACCTGCAATGATAAAAAGGACCAAATTAATGTAACTCAATATTTTCTTAAGAAAACGAATGTCGTTATTTCAACAATTTATTTCTTATAATGGAATTAATTTTTAACGCAATTTACAGTTCTTGTATACAACATTTTCTAAATGAAACGAAATTTTACTATATAATATTATTGTTTATGTATAACGTAACAAAAGCGCATTAGATATAATTTATCGTATAGAAATCTAATATAAAGTAATTCAATATAAAATTAATTTCGCAACATTTCAAAACATACATTTTTTTAATGTTTTATTTGTGCTTGCAAGAGATATTTAAAAGCCTAAAGGTCCTTCGGGAGACACGGGAAGGCAGCCGCGCCACTAATCCGATAATTAATATTCTTCAAATATTTACAGGCAAGAGGCGGCACGGTTTCCTGCGGCTCTCATTTAACCATTCTATTTGTTTCACGAACTCAACAATTTTTGGACAGAAAACAGGCGGTGTTTAATAAGTTAGATGTTCCAGATTTATCCTTGTATCGTTACTCCAGGTCGCACCTGACAGCGAACACTGGATATTTATAATAATACGTAGGCGTAAAATAATAAACGGCTCAAATATAAGATTCTTTCCTCCAACTTCGATTTTATTCCCTATGGAGAAGAGACTCATGAGCCGTGAGATTCAAGTGCACAGGTGCTAATTAAAGATTTGAGTTGCCGCCGGGTAGATAATACCGAGGACCTCAGAGCTTTCCTCGCTTAACGAATAAGAATCGCAATACAGCGAGGAAATGCTGCCAGTGTTAAAGGTACACTGCCACACACCAAACTTTTAAAATTTGTTTTAATTTATTTCTAATAATTTGATATTATTTTTATTATTATTATGTAGGTCAAGAAAATGTAAATACTTAAATACTTGATTGTTATGTAAAGGTTTTAAAAGTTGTAAGAACATTTAAATAATTAATACCCGCGTATGTTGTCATTCAACAATAATTTTTCGTGTATGAAATTCTTGCATAACTTCGAAGATGTTTAAAATCTTGCTTCACACATTAAACACGATAATTTCTATCTAATTATAAACGACTAGAGTGTTCCAAGGGTCCATCAATTTGCTTGACACATTATAATGATTTCTCTGATAATAACAATAATCATTGGTACGGTCGCGAGGGAAATTTTGCACGTATACTTCCGCGGCGTCTTTCATGTTCCTACGAAAAGTAAACGTGACGCTCATCGCGATGTAATTGCACTATACGCGTAGTGATGTGAAACCGTAATTGGAATATCGATAACTTCGAAAATTCTTCATTTAAAATTGCACTGTAATGTGAAATATAGTACTAAATAGATCGTAATTACAAGAGATTAGGAATTAAATATAATAATACATATTTTTGGCGCTATAATCTTTTAAGTCCGGGCCTCAGATTTTTTGTATCTGTTGCTTGATCATTTGCTTTTTCTAATAGGCCAGTAGGCTATCAGCCTTCTATGCCTGGAATAAGCATACAGTAGATGGCAGCAAATATCAATAACTTTATTATTGTTGCTTAAATAAAATTAAATAAAAATAGCCTGCATTTGGGTACTATAAGGATTACATTAAGTTTATGTTACTATATTAAATATTAGTATACGACCTCCGACTGTCTTCATACCGTCTTCCTCCAATTTCTTTCATTTGTCTCTCATCTTCGCTACTATTTTCCAATCTCTTCCCGATATCTCTTTTATTTCATATTAACATGTTATTTATACTTGATAAAGTAAAAACTACTTAAAAACTTAGAGACTTACAGATAAGCATATTCTATAGAACATATTGGGCCGTTAATTTAATTATGTTGCTATAATATGTAGTAAAGTAGATAAAAATATAAATCTTAAATCGTCCCCAATTATCGACATTACCACCTCCCTACATCATTGATAATTGTGCTACATAATATTCTGTTTCGTCAACCGCCGCAGGCGCAACTGTAAACCAATTCTCTTTTTTTACATTTGACTTTCTTTTTGAGCGTCTTCGTGAAAGTATCACCAACGTGAAATTGATTAAAAATTACGACTGAACGAGTGTACGATATGCGAATATTGACAACATGCTCGTTTCTATAATTGACTCAATTTTTTATGTCAGTTTCAAATTAAACTTGTCGTTTTATTAATACGATGTGGTCACACTAGCTGTAAAATGCGAAATATCGAAGCAGGTTTCACCTAATTTATATATCCTCTTTGTTAAACTGAATTTCAAAACTTATTAGGTCAGTGATGTTATTTACAGTTATTCAGTGGCAGTGGGGTCTAGGGAATCCGGTCATTGGCCTAATGCTTATCCTTCGCCAAACACTGGCACCCTTTTGGACCCTGAATCACTTCGCATTGCTATCAACCTTCGCTTAGGAGTGCCCATATGTACTCTCCATAAATGTCCCTGTGGCTTTGAAGTAAGTATCCTTGGACACCATGGCCTCCATTGCCAAGAGAGTGCAGGTCGTTTTTCTCGCCACGAGAGGAAAAACTGTCCTTATAGTTAAGTCTTTACCGCTCATGTACAGTGTACACTCGCAACAGCAAGTGCGTTGTCGGTCTTTAGTGGTACGCTCTCTTTTCTTAAAGTCGTAACGGTTCGGAAATACATGGAATGGCAGCTGATTCCATAACTGGTGGTGCGCGGCACAAAGTGTCTTAAAAAGCGCTCAGTCTTGGAACGCCAGACGTCAAGGTAGAACGGGTGGAATTTTGCATTCTGACTTGAAGTCCGATGATGAAATTTAGCCGCAGGAATTAATTTATTAATCCATTAAGTTCTTCGGAACTATTTTAAATGCTTAGTTTTTTTTTTTTTTTAGGACAATTCACACCAATTGACCGGACTAGGTCCGGACATGTTAAGCTGGTGAAGCTTGTGTTATGGGTACTAGGCAACGGATATACATACATATTATAGATAGATAGACATATAAATACATATTTTTTAAACACCCAAGACCTAAGCACAACACCAAATGCTCATCACATCGATGTTTGTCTCAGCCGGGGATTGAACCCGGGACCCATGGATTCGCAGTCAGGGGTACTAACCACTAGACCAATGAGCCGTCAAGTTGATGCCGTCAGTTAAAATATAACTAAGGCGATTTAATTCGGAAATTGTATTATTTTAAGACGACTTAAAAAGTGTAACTTAACATCAAACATAATCACAATTGTATAGCATTTCTAATTTCATACAACTTGAATTAGGTGTTGTTCCTTAATTACTAACTTCAGCAACTTATCTTGATAGTTGAGGTATCATTTTGTCTCAGCTGCGATATTAATATACTTTTGTAAAACCGCAATAAAGTATACAAACTAACAATAACTATTATTCCTTATTGTCTTCATATTAATACAAGAGCAGAATTCATCAGTATAAAACACAATCAATATTCTGTTATTATTTACTAAACATATATTTGCAATTGATTAAATTCAAGAAACAGTTACCAACATAGAAGTCAGTAAGTACTGATAATATAAGCGATCTCTTCCAGGCAATTTTTTTTAATGGAAACTCGCTGTTGGCCTGAAGTGCCTTGACAGGCCTTGAAGGGCTGTTTTGGCGAGCGTAGCTCTGCCGGCCCTTTTCCGCGGCCAGCGCAAGGGCTACTCCTGCGAGACTCGGGCTTCGCCTTGAGCCGGACGGGCAGGACGGAAGCTCACTGGAATGCACGAAGTATGTAGTAAAGGAACCCACCTTCACCGGTGAAACCTCTTGTCTGAATTGCCTTTGTCGCGAGGGCCTTCCAGGCAACCCAGTTGACTGGGCTGAATATTCAAGCGCAAGGGAGTTAAAATGAATAGAAACATTACGTATCATTACTGACAACAACGGACATGGATTAAAGATCTATCATCAGAAATAAAACTACACGGTGCTATGATTATAATTATCAATAATTGCTTACACTGATAAAACCTTGTACCGTTTTAATATAAATGCATAGTAAAAAATCTTTACTAAATACATTGAGAGAGGAAGGAGCTATCACAAGTAACACCTTAACTCTACTATTAACGAAATTATCACCTCGTCCATCAGATGTATTTAATGATATTTTTTACTTACGATAACCATAGTTCATGCGATGTAATAGGAATGTTTGTTTAAAACTATTAACTGAAAGTGTATTTTGTTTGTGGTTCAAATGATAAGCGAACTATAATCATTTTCATTAAAATGTAAGTAGGTAGTTCAAATTGACCGGAAGATTAACGATAGTTATAAAAAACCGTAACAGGAAAATTGCACAGTAACAAACATAGATTTTAAATTTGGAACAAAAAAGTTTATATGCCTTTGACGACTTGACAAAGACAAAAATTTATAGTGTTCGAAATTCAAAAATCTAACATTACCGGTCCCCCTAACCCCCATTAATTTTTTTTTTGTTGGGGCCCCCCCCCCCCCCGGGGGTTTTTTCCCCCCCCCCACGAACCCTCTTGGTATACTTCCTTTTCCCCGGGGGGGGGCCCCTTTTTTTTCCCCCCCCCCCCCCCCCCCCCCCCTTTCCCCCCCCCCCCCCCCCCCCTTTTTTTTTTTTTTTTTTTTTTTTTTCTTTTTCCCTTTTTTTTTTTTTTTTTTTTTTTCCCCCCCCCCCCCCCCCCCCCCCCCCCCCCCCCCCCCCCCCCCCCCCCCCCCCCCCCCCCCCCCCCCCCCCCCCCCCCCCCCCCCCCCCCCCCCCCCCCCCGGAACTTGGAATATTTGACATTCACAAATATACCTCGCAACATGGGCGCACCGGAAGACGACCAGCCGCTGCAGATGGCTGCCGCTATGTTGTCTAACATGGACCAAGACCGTAGCAATTTTGATGAATGACAAATAAGAAACGATGATTACAACCCCCGACGATCATTAACGCGTAATTGATTTCAACGATCCGACGATTTGTAACGAACGCCCGCTATCGCGTCGAATCTGTATCGTTTTATTTTCGTCTTGGTCGAATCGTTCGTTTTTTATATGGAGATAAGCATCGTTCAACACTTACTTGAGCTATGTTTAATGTATGAAAAGTGAAGCTTAATCACTACGTTCAGTGACAATAAAATTAAAGCAAAACGAAACGTTTCATTTGGATCGGGCTTGTCAATTAAATTATCATAGTATTTTTTTCAAAAATATGCCTTTATAAATCCAATAGTATAAATAGTTTTTTGATAATCCTACGTTCAGGTACTAAGAATCCTTGGACTACAAAAAGACACAAAATTATTTTTGCCACACTGAGGGCGTAAATACTTAATAATATACCATATTAAAAACATTTTTATACATTGTAAAATATTTATTTAAATTTACCCATTCGGCAATTAGAATACAAATCAAATGTGATAATCTATCGTTACGTAAACAAAATTTGTCTTACTCGAAGGAAATCCTTACCATACAAAACCAGGAAACAAGCAATTATAGGGAGCCATTTGAATAGAAATAGTTGCATGTAAGCAGAGACGGATCAGTCAATAGTATTTAACGTTCTTTTACTAGGAGCAGGTTCACTTCTACGTCGAATTTATTCTGTCAGAATAAGAAATCCTATTTATGTTTAGATTCCTTAAAGCTACGCGACTTAGGAAATTAATTTAATATTTTTTTATAATCTGTGGCTACTAGTAAAATGTATTGACTAGTACTAAAAACTGGAAATGAAATTTTACCAAACGCGATTTATTAAAATTATTAAAGTACCATCTTTTCAACAACCGAAAAATCTTGCCTAATATTCAAAACTAAATCAGATATCAATATACTGATTTAACTAAAATACTTATTTTTATATGTTAAGTAACATGCTTTAATTGTATAAAATGAGATATAAAATACCTCTGACATCTAAATTATTTTTACAAATTTAGACAAATAATATGTGTACGGAGAACGGCTGTACGTTATGTACATAGTATCAAAGAAAAGAACATGAACCATAGATGAAAAGTTGATAGCCAAGTCTAAAAACCGTTGTATCACATGCTAGTCCCATATTTTTAGCAATATATCAACGTCAGTGGACAGTTTTTGCATGGAGCGTGATAAATCTAGCTATTTGCACGTCAACGCGCTGGCTTTGACGATTTAATGATTGAATATATTAATTCATCTCAGGTTTATTAGAAATTTCCTAGTCTTATCGTATATTGATTTTATATCAGGTTGCAACGAGATTTCAAATTGCTATTTTGTTTTTGGTTGCCATGGCAACGGAAGATGGCGGCTTCTACAGTTAGTATTAGTGTTCTATTGTTAGCATTGCGTAATTCCCATAATATTTTTAAACATCGTGAATGAAGTATCTATTTTTTTAAATTTTTCATAGATTTATAAAACCTGTTATAAAACCAAGCAGCATCTTAATGTTTTTATGTTTTTATTAATTAGCCAAAGCTGTAATTGGAATTTGTTGTATAATCTTTTTACAATTTATGGTAAGTATAATATGTTTATTGATTGGTAAAGTTAGTCATGTTATGTAGTTCTTAACGGCGTATCTTAATTTAGAATTATAAAATATTTGTGTAACGCTTCAACAACAATCGATATATTTCTGTCAATTTATATAAAACCACAATAATATATACACCAAAATCTTTCTCAGGAATTACACTATCTGTTGGTATGGATATAACGAAATTCTGCTAGTTAATTTTAGTGTTTATCGCGTACATACAAACGCCAGTGAAGAGACTTAAACTCTTAATATGAATACCAATTACGATTGTAAATTAATTTTCATATGATGTCAGCACATATCAACTGTTATCAATTAGCGAAATCTAAAATCGATTTTATCACAACGTTTAGAAAATTAAACGCTGTATTATGTAATGATTTATTGACAAGTAAGTGGCAAGTTACTAGGCAATAAATTGTGGCTTTCTAAGAGCAATATAAGTTTGAACATAAGCAAAATTGTTTAACAAGGTCACTTAGATACGTCTTAAGTATCTACTTAAATTAAGGGCTAGTTTCTCAATTCTATACATATATTCATTAACACGTTAAACGCCAATAGAAAAATATAAAAATCGTAAAAAAAACCTTTTGCTGTAATTTGTTTATTATGATAATATATTATGTATAGAAAATTTGTTTTATTAAATTCTGCCATGGGTTACATAGTTATAGCCAAATATATAACTGAGGTCACCGGTGCACCCCATGGCGCACAAATACAGAAAAGACATTTTCCGTTACCATGCGCCGCGCCGCCCACCCCGCCGGACACCCGCTATTCCCCACACACTTCACCAGTGTTAGTGTGCTCGCGCTTGCGACGATTACCTCTGCTTTACTCTTTCTATTACTGTCCTACTAAATTTGTTTTCGCTACTTAACGAACTTAACTTAGGTTGCGTTAATAATGTACGAGTCCTTAGGTATTGGCTAAGCTATGGAGGAATTAGAATTTACACAGAATGAATTACAACAAATCAACGCGTTAGCATATTATTTTACAACAAACCTTTCGAGAAACAATGATTGCCACTCATAATAATTAATATTCATAAAAAAAACAGCCTAATTGTACTCTAAACTAAATTCTTTCGTTCCTTTCTGTCGAATGATGTTTACACTGTAATGGAAAGAGACAGATGACTACTTTTCGACTTTTATAAAAAAGGAGGTTGCCATATTACATTTAATTTTTTTATTTAAGTTGTAATCAGAGTTAACCAGTATATTATTATTTGTTTCGAACAATGTGATATTAGCGTTTATAATTAGAATTCGAACCCCGACTGGTGCAGTGTGGTTTCTGTATTTATACACATTTTACACTCGCTCGCATAGTGAAGACAACGTTAGGAAACCAACATGCCCAAAAAGTCGACGGCGTGTGTCAGGCACAGAAGCCTGATTAGGTACCTACATGCCCTCGGCTTCGAGTTGCCTATTAGAAAAGAAAATGAACACGAAACAATACACAAATCTGAGACCTTAAAATGTTGTACAGCCACTGGTATTTTTTATAGTAGTCACACAATTGCTTCATTGAAGGACCTCACGTAAATATATATATATATATATATATATATATATATATATATAAATATCTTTAACTTTAAAAAATACACCGTAATTAGTCGCAATAAAATCATTAGAATGAAGGAAGCGGATAGTATGAATTTCACATGAAACTGCACGTTTCTAGAAAAAGCCTTAATTGCCAGACGCATGCTGAGCCCTACATGTCACTGGAGACACATTCTGCGCTACGTGGCCTGACTTCCATTTTTCGATATAATTATCACAAAATAATTTGAATCTCCTTTGGTAGAAGGGAAAAATACCTTGACGGTGACGGTGTGTGTATATAATAAATGTCAAAACAAAAGAAATTTAGAAAAAAATCTGTCAACATTATTTACTTTGTTCGTATATTATATATGTATATGTCTCAAAATTGGGTAGATAACCATATCTCCGAAGCTGAGACCTTACATGCTCAGTTGCCCAAATAGCCCATTATACTCAAATATTTGCAAATTCAAACAATTTCATACAGGTCACACGAACAGCCTTTTTTTTAAGTCGGTGAAATACCTGTTAAGCTTGTAAGCATACATTTGCTGTATCTGTAAATGTTTTCGCAGTATAAACTATGTATAGATGAAGTAAAACCGATAAATAATTAATTAATAATATTTAGGAATTTTTACTCGAGGCATGAGAATGTAACCGTAATTTAGTTCGATAAAAGTATCGTTACTAATAAATAGACACTAAAGCCAGGTGGTCCTAGGCTGGAACGCGCCTGCGCATGAAATTCATCGTTATCGAGGATATTACACAGCGTGTGCTTAGACAAGCACACATGCCAACCGCTGCAACATTTCAAACTTACGTAACATAACACCTGCTACTAACTCCATCTAAATTATTCGAAATTTAAAACGTATTTTTGTAATATATCCATAGATTATCGTGACAAAATAACGCACAATTTAAGCTGTATTTCGAACTTTCAAAATTCGAATGCCATTTGCCAATTGAACGATGCAATTTACATGCGTCGAATTTTGTTAAATGCGTTTTGTCGGTAACCATTAATAATACAGATAAGATATAGAATTAAAAGTTTATTAAGATAACAAACTCAAAATATGACACTTTTCATTCCTGAAATAAACAATTTATAACATCCTTTTAATATTTTGATTGGGCTACTGTTACATGAATTATACGTAATTCGATGACGCAATACACATTACACAACCAAAGTAAAAACAATATCAAGTTATTGTTAGTAATAATTGTTTTAATTATATTTATCAAAGAATAAGGAAGGCTAATATATTATTGAGTAAGTTAGACGTGCACAATGAATGTACCGCCAGGGGGCAGTGGACCACACAGTTGAACCCTACCGATATCACTTAATAAAATACGTAGATTTATTGTATAATCGAGTTATACCATTTATTTATACGCTATGGCATAAACTATATAACATAACGGAACGTGGCCGGTCATTCTGTATCTACTTGTACTAACTTTGATTGCAGACGATTTGAATTTGGAATGTCAAAACTTTTAATTACTTCTGGCACTTTGTGAAGCTAATCTTAGTTATGGATTTGAATCTTGTTAAATCCTTTGCCCTAGAAGTTTGTCAACTATGTAAGTTGGTATGCGCAGTGCCAGTCCTGGTCTTGAAGTCGAGTCCAGATGAAAGATTGGCTGTTTTGGATAAGGTCTAAAATATTGCTTACATACTACTTACATTGACTACGAATCCATGGGTCCCGGGTTCGATCCCCGGCTGAGACGAACATCGATGTGATGAGCATTTGGTGTTGTGCTTAGGTCTTGGGTGTTTAAATATGTATTTATATGTCTATCTATCTATAATATGTATGTATATCCGTTGCCTAGTACCCATAACACAAGCTTCACCAGCTTAGCATGGGATTAGGTCAATTGGTGTGAATTGTCTTCAAAAAAAAAACTTCTAAAAGGAAATGCCGTGACATGAGATAGCTAAGGGAACAACAAAGTGCAAAAAAGGAGTTGGAGATAAATAAGATAAATAAACAGCCTCTTGCAGCAACGAGAGGAAACCTAATAACTCTCAAGGAAATTGTTTTGGCACTTATTTAGTAGTTTTTGCAAGTTCCCTAATTAGTCTCTAAAGTTTTATAACTAGACTTTATTCAGTAGTTTTTAATAGAGTTTACGCACAACGGACCAAATGAGTGTCTAAGTGCGGACATTGAGTACACAGTATACTACTAGTATGCTGAATAAAGGTGTTAAATCACATGATAATTGGTTTTCTAAAAATGTCTTAGAAATTCATTGCTAGGCTAGTGCAAGCTACATAAAGTCTTGGATTGGGCTACACATAAAAATTTAACATAATTAAATATAAAAGAGGGCAACTGGCGGCCTTAACGCTTTCGAGCGATCTCTTCCAGGCAACCACTGTGAGAAAAAGAAAAAAAATGTATTAAATTAGATTAGGTAGACAAGAAGTGCAAAAATACATATTACATATACTAAACGTAAATTAACAAAGGATACATGAAAAATAAAATAAAAAGTGCACATTAATCATAATAATTTAATTTAAGATCAGTCTCACGTCAAGTTAGCATTTTTTAAGAAAAAGAGTAAAATCCGTGAAACAAAATAAGTTCAGATACTTTATTTCACGCACAGGTATTCAACTAAACCCAAGTGGTGATTGGATCTTCTGTAGAAAGCGCATTTGACATTCATTATTATATTAAAATATTCTTCATATTCTTAAATAAAAACTAAATATTAAAAGGCCGGCAACGCACTCGCGAGCCTCTTGCATATAAAGTGTCTATAGTAGCTCTTAACATCAGGTAAGCCTCCTGCCCGTAATAAATATCATAAAAAACACCATATCTACTGTAATTACTAGAAATATTGCTAAAAGTATTTAATCCGTTATCACAGGTATTTCGTTTTTGTCAAAATATAGATTACAACGACAACAACAGTTTCTGTCAGTAAAATGTCTCCGGTCTTATCTGACGCGATCGAATTACGTAAATTAGTCCCTTAATTGCGATACCTTGCGCAAACTTCATGCTACCGTTTTAATTGAATTTTTTAACTTTAAATGAGCCCTATATAATATTCTGTGAACATGTAAATCAGCTGATAGTCGCACCAATTATTTAAAGGTATTTAAATTCCGAATTCTCGGAATTCATTCGACGCTAAATGATAATTACGTTATTTTGTTATTTTATTTAAAAAAATATAGTACAGAGAGAGAAAGGGGAAGGAGGCTCATCAGATGTTAAATGATGCCGCCCATGGACACTCACACTGCCAGGATGCCCAAGTGCGTTGCCGGCCTTTTAGGAATTGTTACGCTCTTATATTGAAGGTTGAATTGTTGTACAAATTTTGTTAATAATAAATAATTCTGTATTTTATACACGCTTTAATGTAAGCTCATATTCACATACTTTAAAGTATTTTAATCTTAAATTCTATAATCTACAAAGAGACACTATAGAATATATTAAACCTTTAGGCTTCGATATATGAAAGGAAATAGCTCTCAGCTTGAACATAGTACTCACTTATTATATCACCAGTCGGAATATAATAATTTTCATCGAAAAACAATCAAAAAGACCGCTCTCCAGATCCGAGCAGATAATTTGCTTACAATATAATCGGTCAGCTATTGCAGACTTTAACTGAAGGGGCTAAAAAGCGAAACATAGGAGCCACGCTATTATATTCAAATTCAGCTTGGTTAAGGCAATTTATATGGAGTTTATTGACAAGACCAAGGGTTGCCGCGCGAAATTCTTAAAGAAAATATCCCCGCGTTTGTTCCTTCTTAATTGAACGGGACAATATCGTTAAAGGATTTTTACGCGCCTATAAACGTGATCCATTGTTTGTGGACAATTATAATAGATCTAAGAGCGTATTGTGGCACCTTTAGAAATCATTATTTAAAACAAATTATATACACAAATCTAATGCCTCCTTTGTTACTAAGCAGAACAATACAGATATTTAACGAGAGGAGAAATGGGAAACTTTTTAATTAATTCTAGATAATTCTTTAACAATGTTAAAAAAATAAAGTCACATACGCATTTTTAAATACTGTACATAGCTTAAAGTAACCAATAAACAGGTCTAACTTATAATATTCGAATTAATCTATTTTTATTACCTAAGCTATCAAAAACTGATTTATGATTACATCTAGAGGGTTCCTAAATCCTTATTTCAAACAAAAGAAGACGTAAAAAAATCATTATAGTATCACCTGTTAACCTCAAACTGTGTCCTTTTCACTCTGAAAATAAATAAACGTGACAAAACATTAACATTTACATTTACAGGCTAAATAAATAATCGGAACCAGAATGTTAAACAAAAAAATTCTTTCGTTTGATTGCGATTGGTCAAACTGAACGGATCGCATGTCTGTGATAAGTCGATGCTTTTGACCAATCACAGTCAAACGAAGCGCGCCATTGCTCAGTCCGCGTCCGTATTTTCCTATCCATTTTCATGTAGAGACATCTGGTTGTTACAGTGTGACTATTCTCTCGAAGCAAAGGCTTCGTGATATTTCCGCTTCAGTGGCTTAGCATTTTTTGATCTATGATAATATTTTGCTTTTATTAGCATCGTGTATTCTCGTATGTCCCGTCACGGTTAACGGATTATTTAAGTTGCTCTTGTACTATATAGTAAAAAACTCAGTAGCGCTCCAACCTTTACGGTTTGGGCCTCAGATTTCTTTATCTGTTTCGTGATCATTTTTTTTTGTAATAGGCAAGTAGGTGATCAGCATTCTTTGCCTGACACGCAATCGACTTTTTGGGTCTAAAGCATGCCGGTTTCTTAAATGTGCATAGACAGAGAATTCATTGGTGCACAGCCGGGGAATCGGTCCTAAGAATGAATGAGAGTCGCCCGCTAAAGCCACTAGGCAAACACTGTATCTCTATCTGAGATTAAATATTACCATGATAAAATAATTATAAAATTTATATTAAAAATTATATATTACGTACTGCCACGTCATCAGGCTATTTCAAGCAACCTGAATGAAAAACAAAATATATGTTGGTACGGGAGTTTTACGACATTATTGTAGTTTTATAAGTTTTATTTTTACTAATAAACAACAATTTAAGTTAAGACATATTGAGAAATATAGATATATATTGACGGGAAGACATCACTTGTAACTGTTTTGTATTTTAATGTTCGGTACATTAAATAATAGTTTCATAAAGTTTTAATTTAAGTTTAAACGTATACGTTGTATAAACTATTGAAGAAATAATTCAATGATTTTTTGATTCGCAAATGTAGAAAGTGGACACAATACGGGATTTTTCAAGACAGATTACAAAGACATGCATTAATAAGGAGACTTTTATAGCACACGACTTAACGACGACGATTTTTTGCCAACGACAAAATAGTAGAATACACTTATTAATCGGCTTATACTTCCAACATCTCTTACCCGGGTACAAATCGGATCATTCTTTTGTTTGTCCCATTCCGCAGGCGAGAGTTTGCGTGTACGTCAGGAAGGATGCCTGTTCTCGTTACCTCGGGACGATTGAAAATAGCGTACAATTCTTAAAGGCCGGCAACGCACTTGCGAGCCCTCTAACAATGTGAGTGTTTATGGGAGGCGGTATCTCTTAACAGCAGGTGAGCCCCCTGTTATATAAAAACAATAAAATAAATAAACGCATTCCATTAACATAAATAAACTTAATAACAATGGAAACTTTAAAAGGACATATTTTTAGAAATGAATGTATTATGCTGAGGTGCAAAGAAAATATAATATAAATACTTTTTTTCTTTATTTGTAGTCAGAATATTACTGCGTAGGTACATTGTAAAAAAATCATTGTCCCAGTATTGTTCTGCCGGTAAATAAATCTAACAAATTATATTAAATTAAGGCAAACTTTTGTCTTTGGTAAAGCTTAAGATAAACTTTTGGGGTCAAATGAAGAACACTATCGTAGTACGACATTAATCGTCAGGTGTAAAAAAGTCTCGATGTGTTTATGTCCGATGGCGAGATAAGATGGTAATCTTTTCGCATATTGCTCGCTATAATCATATGCAGCCTTTATTTTTTGTATTGGCTCAAGCACTGAGCTTAAAAGCCATTGTAGTATCGAAGTACAATTTATTTCAAAGCGTATTCAAAATGAACGTCTCAAAAAGTGCGGGTACCCGCAATATAATTTTTTAATATCATTCAAAAATTCACGTAACCGTATAAAAACGTCTAAAATCATATACTAGTTAGATACAGAGATACAACATACATATTACAAAAACAAATGAACACACATGTGTAAATCGGTTATCATGGTTACCTAGTTTTATAACACAATCAGAGGGTGTAGTCGATAAGTACTACAACACAGGGTCTAAATAGTGAGGGCGTCTGTAGCGAATTACGAGTACGCCTCAGCCTGAAGCGTCACGCGCACCGATTTACGCGCTTCACTACTGACGCGATAGTGGTGTGCATGATATCGATAACTTTATTAAAGATTAACTATATTGGATAGTACTGACATTATTAAGTTAGGAAACAACCATACACTATCATGTAAATATTCAAAAAAATTGGTAACATGATGCATTGATTTTTCAAACCATTAGAAATTTGTAATCTCTCAAAGTTTTAATTTTACTTTATTGTAAACATTTTATACGAAAAACATAACTAAAAAAAATAACCTTTATAGTACCTGGACAAATTATGATTAAATTATCGACATCCAGTTCTCATGGCACATCTCTAGCACGCCGTTGGCAAGCACGCGCTGAATCGATCTACTAAAAATGCACGACCCCCGACACTAACCGAATTATTCTCGCTCAAACAGATCGAAACGATTCTCGGGTCAATCTAGCAAGATGACAGCGATATCAGACCTATTAATATTAGCGTCGAACACGATTTATTTCTAATAAAATTTATTTCTGACGTATTCAAATTGTATCGACTTCGAATAGAATAATTGGAAAATAAGACGTAAACTACAGAATAAAAATATACTCTTATTAAACTATGTGCGCTGTGGCATGGTGCGGGTGACTATTGCTTAATTTTTCTTTCAATTTGATTTTATTTGTAGACTAATAAAATAAAATAAAATAAAATATGTTTATTAAGGATCATAAGATACATGTATCACTTATTCCACGTCATTAAATTTGAATTTGTCGGCATCCCTACTCATCGGCAAAGAAGACAGAGGGTGTAGGCCGAGAGAAAAAGCCGGCGTAAAAAACTCTCGGTAATCTTTTAAAATAGCAAATCATCAAACAACACTTATTTTAAACTAGAACATTCTGGCTGGGTTAAAGTTAACTTACTACAGTTATTTAACTTACTACAGTAGTTAATATATTACGACTGTGGTACAGCTGAAATACAAAGTCATAATTTGTAAATCGCGGCAACTTTTAAGAGTGAAACGAAACGTTATTGAAACTGTCACCCGCACCTTGTGTGTTTAGAAACATTGGTTCTAAGAAAAGTCATGGAGAACAAAATGGATGGGTCTTTTCTCTATATACAATCAAGCTTAAAAATAATAAAAAACGAAATAATTAGACAAAGTTGCCGAAAAATTTAATCATAAAATGGGGCGCTTGAAATCAAGATGGCGGCTATGACGCTCGAATTTGGTCGCCATTTTGAATTTAGACTCCCAATTACCATAGAAGCGATGCAATAAATTTCTACCTAAAATAATGTAACATTACCTTTTTCGACTGGTATCATGCACAATTGATTAATGTGAACAACACAATAGCGCTATGAACTTGAGTCAGTTGGAACTATAATGACTTCATCTAGCCTGCTTGATGACGTCATTGGAGTTCGTTGTCCAAGAGCCAATACCAAACTTAATTGTTGAGCCAATCATTTTAAGAGGTTGTTTAGATTAGCGGAGCGAACAGATTACATAGAATAAAACATATATTGTAATTAAACAAAAACACTTTAAAATCACAGAATTATATCAATAAATTGTTAGCTCATATTTAAGCTAATTAAATCGGTTCCACCGTGAAGGCGCAAATGCCACTCCTCCCAGTATTCATTAGCCGCGATTTTGCTACAGTTTAAATTTCATTTTTGTTAATTAAAATCCTTAATTGTAACAAAATTGTGCTTTCAAGGAATCGACTTTGAATTAAGTTATGAACCGAAGCGATTTGTTGCGTTAATCGCTTCAGCTTCAGGATTTGAGGACGACTATTGTCAGTATGGTAAGGATTTAACACGGAAGCTTATTCGTTGGACGTGAAGGCAGAATACGAAATACCATCCGTATCACCTCGACGTTCATTCCGCAACTGAGCGTTTCTTAAGGCAGTCTATGGTTAACCAGCCGCCCGCTGAGTGCACCAACTCTTAAAAGGCCGGCAACGCACTTGGTAGCCTTCTGGCAACGTGAGGGTCTATGTATCACTTAAGACTAGGTGAGCCTCCTGCCCGTTTGCCCCCTGTTATATAAATAAAGTTTCTTTGTTGTCGCCATGTAAGGAACATGTAATATTATAATATAATTTAGCATTGATTTCAATGGTCAATCCCATTGACAGTCGGACTTAACTTGTCTCTGGTTTAGATATTTAATTGTATGCATTTCGTATTCTCTGCATCTTATGACATAGTCCATACACTTGTCCTGAACCGACTTAAAGCCCTTTAATTGATATTTATACGTGGAGCTGCGACATGCAATGGATAACAAAGATAATACAACTTTCGCTTTTCATACATTTCCTTCAAAATAAATTCCGTTTAACCGATCCGGTTTAATTAATCACTTGGAATATTTGTCAAGGATTTGCCATAAATTTTCCAACACACAAATATTTAGTATTTACCTACCTATGTAATTATTAAAAATGGATAAATAGAAATTTAATACTTTTGGTTCCTATGTCAGTGTACCTTTAATGCTGGCAGCATTTCCTCGCTGTATTGAAATACTTATTTGTTGAGCGAGGAAAGCACCAGCTCTGGGGTCGCCAGTTTTATCGACTAGGCTTCAACTTAAATCTTTAATAAGTTCCTATGCACTGACCCCACGGCCAACACTCTCTATTCCAAAGGTAACAACATCAAAGTTGAAGGAAAACTTATAATTGAGCCGTTTTAATGTAGAAAATGTGTCAAAAAATACTTTAGTACACTATTTTATTTTTCGCCGTAGAACAAGGGGCAAACGGGCAGAAGAATGTTAAGTGAAGACGTGAAGAAACTCTCCCCCACTCCATTTGAGGACCCTAAGTCAAAGTTCGAAAATACTTGGACCAAAAAATTAAAAAAACGCTCAGTTAGTTTAGAAAAAAACTGTTTACTTTAAGAAAAAAGATTTGATTTTATAACATTAAAAAACTTATTTATAACAAGAAAGTGTACTACTACTAAGTAACACTTATCCTAGCTAAACAAAGCGAGCAACTTTAATTATCGTGTACAACCACATAGTAAATAATGTGTAAATTTACTATGTAGGATATTGCTTTATCAATAAGTTATAATTACATTACTTAAAAGTAAAATTGGCCTGGGGCAAGGGGAGGTCGGTGCACGGACTTACCTCACCTTAATACCTACTGTATCAATTAATTGTACGGTCGGCAAAAGCTGGGTTATTTATCTTACACGAGCGTGGAAAGTTTTGATTAAAACGTCTAAAAAAACCTCCACAATGTACCTGTCTCTTTTCATCACAACGTAAACATAATTTAACAGAAAAGAGAGAAAACCCCTAGAATAAATATACCCCAAAAATTTTGTCTATTTATAATAAAATTGTTAGAGTAAATTAAATATAGAGTATTTTAATTGGAAACTATTGCTTTTTCGAAGTATGTAGTTTATTGCTAATTCTGGTATTTTTTTATAATACAGGGGCAAACGGGCAGGAGGCTCACCTGATGTTACGTGATAAATGGACACTCATATTGTGGCCTTTAAAGTTTTACGTATTAAATTGTTTTGTATTAATTTACAACGGCTTACTTGAACTATCAAAGACTGTTGTGGGTGACAAAATACTTCCAAAAAATGCCTACTCCACTTAAATATTTATTTAATACCGCTGCTGGCCGTACCTGATAATCGCAGAGCCAGACCCATCGGGAGATAGCAAAGGGATCTCGTATCTCGTAAAAAAGCGATCATAACATACGCAAAGCACGACTCTGGTCTGATTATTTTATTGTGTACATTGTATATTCGACTTTACCATTGTTCGCCGATGTTTCCGCTACTGTTTATGGGGCCTATTTTTCATGTAAATTTGCATGATGCGATGTAATTTTCGTTCGGAAATAAATGAACTACGGTATTCATAAATTCGTATTTTTTATATAATTTTTCATAGCACATAAAGTGCTGACGATAAATAGCTATGTTAGGTTAGTGTGGGTAAGCTTGTGTCTCTCTATCATGTCATGTTAATGATTGGTCGACCGTGAACCATTTACCGCATTTACCATGGAGAGTGTTAAGAGAAGTTTTATCGTCGGACGTCGAGGCAGAATACGAAATTCCACCCTTACCACCTCGACGTTCGTAGTTCCACTACGTGGAACTTGCTACACCCTGAAGTATTTCCGAACCATTTCCACTTCAAGAAAAGGGTGTACCAATTCTTAAAAGGCGGGCAACACACTCGCAAGCCTTTTGGCATTAAGCGTCCATGGGCGATGGTATCACTTAAAACCAGGTGAGCCTCCTGCCTGTTAAAATAAAAATAAAAATATATATATATTTATTATGGAACATAAGATACAGGTATCACTTATTCGACGTAATTAAATTTTGAAACTGTAGGCATCCCTACTCATCGGCAAAGAAGACAGAGGGTGTAGGCCGAGAGAAAAAGCCGGCGTAAAAAACTCTCGGTACTCTTTTAAAATAGCAAATCATCAAACAACACTTATTTTAAAACAAAAATATCGCAAATTAATTAGAAGTAGCCTGTCTAGCACTAGTCCCAGGCCCTTTTATCAACTAGATAATCGTTAACTTTATAGTAAGCCTTTTTACACAGCTTTTCTTTAATACTAAAAGAATTACTAACTTTAGATAGTCTAGTACGGGGAAATTGCAGCCTGCGTTTGTTCCGAGTGTTAACATTGTGCGTATGTTCTATTTTAGTAAACTTATCACTATTTTTATATACATACATAATATTTTCATAAATATATTGCGAATTTATCTCTCAGGGATTCCCTACATTTTAAATTTTAGATTGCACGATTAACCCTCTTCTGCAGGATGAAAATAGTTTCGACATCAGTAGGATGACCCCATAATAATAATCCTGTTATATAAAAAAAAACACATTTTACCTAGTAGAAGCAATTTGAATTAGCAATTGATATTACATAGAAACTAATATTCATCTTACAAAATACGCTAAATAAACTACCTATAACATAATAAATTCAGTTAATAGTCGCTTTATTGCCTAACATTTAAAATGCAGCGGTCCTTATCAAGGGTCTTTACATGGTTTTTGTTCTAGCTGTCTTTCAATTGATCGATTACTTTGAAGTCTGGACGAGGTAAAAAGTCTTTGATTGTCCTCTGGAGGCGTTACGATAAAAGCTTCTTTTTATTTGCGCGTTACATTGTTGCGTGTTGTATCATTCGGTCGTTTTCACATACACGTAATTAATATTTCATGATATATTGGTTTGAGCGAAATACATATTTATATTCTTTTTGCGCAATCGACCATTCAACAATTAACTTGTTATAACGAGTAATAATCAAACGTTGCGCCAATATTCTAGATTTTATTTAAGTTGAAAAAGTTACTTCAAATTATAGGATCAACGTCAACTTGTAAAAAGTAAACTTTAGACTAGATAAGTAAGGAATGGAATATAGAGTTTTACGGTGATTTTAAGACAGATAATAAATAAACGTAAATATTTGAGTCATCGCTGCGGCTGTTGCAAAAACGTGCACGCGCGAGAATGTCTGATAGGAACGAATGCCAAAGAGTAAGCGAGAGCAGACAGAAGCTCACTTTTTTTACTATGCTTTAGGCGCGTTATGAAAAATTTATAGAGTGAAATTTTACAATGCGCGCGCACCGTGACAAAAATTAGGAGTGTGATTATACGTGACAGATAGGAATAAGACAATTAAAGTAAAATAGAATATGATCTATGCCAACAATTTTGAATAATAATAATTTTATTTATTTAAAAATAAAGGAGTTTTAATTATTTTTTAAAGAAATTTAGCGATGCTTTTGAATTATAATCAGAAGTGATTTAAATTGAATATTTAAACAATATAATTAATATTTGTGAAAAAACTGTGTCATCAACTTCCTAAGTGCTTCAATACAATTAGGTTAACTATCTATTATTATTATTATTATGAGTAATGTTTTGATTAAAAAATTAACCAATTGTTTAATCAAAAATTAATTTTCTGATTTTATTAGAAATATAAGGAAAAGAGAAAAAAGCAATTGATGAATAGTGTAATGATAAATTGAATAAAAAAGAGTTTTCATCTTATCGCTGTGAAACATCAAAAACTGGAGGTGGAAAAAGCCAAACTATTTTTAATATTGCCAAAGAAGTATAACTTCTTACGCGCGTACAGGAGTACACCCACCCTTTTTTCTATACATTTGTCTACTATTGTAAGATATAAATACAGTTTATACCATACTGTATTTATTCACTGTACTTATTTATTCTATATCTTCACTGTAGTTATGTATATTACAAGTCATTATTTCCAAGTTAAAGCAATAAAAATCATATTGTGAACTACAAAGATACGGTGCAATGTCACCGACATAATAAATTACTTTTAAGAATGTCTATGGAACCACTATTACTTCTACTATTTCGACAGAGATCTTTAATTTATAGATGGCAACCAAACAAACCACTAGTATTAAAGGTATTGAACTGATTTGACATTGACGTTGTTAATTTATAAGCTCTGTGCATATAATAGCAGCTGTCAATAACTCCATTTCCCCGACAAATATAAGTTTGACTCAAAATGGCGCAAATGGCGACATTTTTCGCATAAGTTTTGCCGTTCAGCATAATAGCAAAATTAGCAAAACGGTAAATACGATTTGCCTTACGAATTGACTTGATGATAAAATATTATATTACTTAACATTCATATCTATATAAGAATATATTTCAGTTTATTGAAGTCTTTTATATAAAATCAAGAACACTTCACTTCAATTAATTTACATAGGATATTTCTAACATAAAGGAATTCTAAGCTTGAAATCGGTATTACTCGTAGCATCTGTTCAATTATTTTACTCTATGTCGGTTACTGTACGTGGAAGTGTCATCAGTTGACCAGAGCTCAGTTTTCTCACATTAAAAGCAGACATCTAAGATTGTTGACGTTCAATTTTGCTAATTAAATCTTTGCGACTGAGAGATAAAATACCAATCAATTTCCCAGTAGAATACTCTGCAATATTTAAATGGTTAATTATATGAAGGTTCAAAAAATATTTTAGTTCTTTTATATGGTAATGAACCCAGAACAACAAACAAAAAAAAGTAAACACCGTACAATTCAGTCTTCAATGCCAAATTCTTAAGAAACGAACTACGCGACCCTTTCGTAACTCTAAATGCATATTTTAATTAACTATCTTCTATGCGCAAATTATTCCAAATTCAAAAGAAGCACTCAATTTTCTATTCATATTCTTAATGTTGACTTGGATTTCAATTTTTACAATTGAATGGATCTATTAAATAACGAATAACAACCGACGTTTTTCTATATTCTATAAGCATATTATTTCAAATTCAAAAGAAGAACTATTTTTTTCATATTCTTAACATCCAACATTCATGGGTTTCCATTTTTAAAATTAATCTGATCTAATTATAAACGATCAAATATTTTATAGAAGGTTAATCAATCAAATGTTTGTTTTAATTATCTATCTTGTACATACAAATAATTTATAATTCATATTCATTCATATTCCTAATATTGACTTGGGTTTCCCTTTTTACAATGTATAGGTATTTTTTAATTGAATGTTGTACATAGTTTTATAGAAAGGTTTATATGCTGTCTCCCTTTTAAAACATTTACTATCGTCGTAACATCGAAGCTGTCAACCATTTCCTTCATTAAACCAAACGAATTGATTTAGCGAAAAAATGGAAACACCAGGAAATATTAAACACACTCTCACCGGAACATTATTGCGCTAGTTACACACAGTTAACGTATAAACTATAAACTGATTCCCAAGTCAAGTTTTCCGTTTAATTCCGCGAATGGTGGCGCCCTCTGGTCTCTAGCGACCGGACGTGGGCTACTGACCGAGTATATGCCTTTACTATTTCATTTAATAGTTGCATCCGTTTGTACATGATACTTCTCAGAAATGACGATATGGAATTTCAGGAAGCGGTAGAAATGATTTGTTTCTTGAATTCTAAATAATTTACATTTCATTGCTTAAATGCGACAGAAAAAAGTTAATATGTAAATCAAAATATGTGTTTTTCCGATTTTCCGCTCAACGACGCGGATGTCCAAGGTTCAAACAGACGTAATATATCCGAATGTCGCAATTGGGAGGTTTGTAACATCAAAATATTTACTGCTGTTTAAGATTTTGGTTAGGTTACAGATAATGAAAGTTTTTGGTTAATATACCCAATTAAAGTAATACATTTTGAATCTGTAAAAACCCGATAACAACCCGACATACAGCAATCAACATTACTCCACCATGTACGATGTAAAAAGCTAAGCTTTATTGATAAGCCTCAAATAATTGCGGTATGATTGCAAAAGTATCGTCATGTTAATTCTGCAAGTTGGTTTGTATTAAAAAGAGGTTTGGAAAACCAAAAAGTGGGGTATCGTACGCAACGAGCGCCGCGCGTCTGCAGCGTGTGCCGCGCGCCGCATTCTAATAAGGGCTAGTTTTTGTCGCGCGACAGCGTGGGAGCGACGCGGGATATGTGCACCGGTGCTTCCATATCGCAAAAGCAGATACCTCCAGCTTAAACTTACAGTAGATTCTCAAAAAATCCGTAAATATCAAATTATGACGTTTCATTGGTCTATTCGAAAAAAACGTTAAACTTCTAATAACAAATTCCAATTGCACATTTGTTCATAAAGTAAACTACGTTGTTAAGACACCCTTGTCAGGTATATATAGAGTTAGTTTCCAACTATTATGATATTAAAATAAAGCAATTTTCAGGTGAACATTTAATCTACAGTAACTCTACTGTAAATGCAGTGAGTCACCACTCACGTACATGCATTAAAGACAGGTCCTATATGACATACGGATTGTGCGCTATTTTGTACCGAGACCTCTGGAATACCGTTGTTTACGCTGACAAACGGAATCTTTTAATTAATTTAATTACCTAAGTTTATGGGTTTTTCTGTCAATATTTTAACAGTTAAGGCAACGTCTACATTACATTGGTAAAGTCCACGATTTCGTCAGCTTAGAATATTATTCTAGCATTCATCTTGTCTAAGATTTACCATTTCTAGTAGGCCCATAACCAATGAAGTACGCGGCCAAGTAGATGAATATTTTGTAGCTTCCGTTATAAATCAATCAAATTGCCTAAGCACTGAGCCGTAATTTATCTATTAGGAGATTTAATTTAATCTAGACTATATAAAAAAATGATTCACAAAATATGTTGCTAAGCTCGAAACTAAAGTTCTTCTTTAGTTTGCTAGACGTATTATTTTCTCCTTCTTTATCCATTAATAATAATAATAATCCAGTGGCGCTATAACTAAATGCGCTTTGGCCTGAGATTGCATCCGTATCTTTGATAATGTTTAATTCATAGACAAGAAGGTGAGCCTTCTATACGACACATGATTTTTTGGATATGAGACATACTGGATGTGTTCATTCACCGTACGAGCGTTAGATAGACAGAAAGTCCATTGGTACACGGTCAGGGATCGAACCTTCGACCTCAGGGACGAGTCGCATGCAGAAACTAACGCTATACATTATAACACGTATATTTTCTAAAATTTTAAGTAAAAACATTTACGCTTTAGTCAGATATTACACCCGTATGTTTCACGCCAAAGTCGTGGGATTTAAAGTTTAAATTAATTTTTATAATGTAAAATAAACGATGATATAAACCACACCCGAGAGTACCATAAAGTATTCGTGAAATAACGTCTAGCAAGCCCATAAATCGGTCGTTCGTTTTTCATTTTTCTTTCGGAATTGGATGTTGAATTTTTTTCCAAATTTCCAGTTACTTTCGGCGCGTGGTGCCACGTCACTGTTTCACACGTGCCGCGTCGAAACTGCGATCTTCGCTTTTTATCGAATAATCCATTTTGGTACGAATTTTATGTTTTTCGAGTCGCAACTCGCAACGTCGCAAAAAAATAACGAACGTATTAATTAGTAATTTAACTTGTTAGGTTTAGGTGAAGTTTCTGGATTCAATCCTGCAATAAAATAAACAATAAATAGAAAACATTTATTACACAATATTTGTATAGTAATAAATGGTACGTACTAGGAAAACTTTTGTCGGGATTATGTAAATACAAACACATACAAAAATGTTATACCTACTTCAGTACGTTATACGTTTTCGATAGATCTTAACAAAAACAATCATATATATAAAAAAATTAATAAGGCTGTGTAAAATTGAAAAGGATTGTCACTTGCAAGTAATGAACACGATTATGCGAAGTGCTTTCAGGAATCGAATAGAAAAACCCAGAAATATTTTATGTACAACTTTGTAACGCTACCTTAATTTCCAACAACCTATTGTCCACAATGGTTAAGAGCCCCTTATTGAAGTTTTTATATCAACACCTTTATCTGAATCAATAGGTCGTTTCACCCCCCTTCCTCCTAACAGACGTGAGGTGCGAATTTTATGGCAATTGATTTTTAGCACGCCCATAAAAATATCGAGTCGTTTAATTCCGCACTAATTTTGTTCAAAGTTGGCTTACAAAAAGTTTGAATTCCAAGTTTAAAATATTTTAATGCATTTCGTTCGAATATTAATTATAAAAACTTTTTGATTTTGAATATTGTTGTTTAGATAGCTTCAACTTGAGCGGGCATTCAAGCAGTTTATTCAAAATAGGAACAAATAAAAACTCATAATTGGCTGTATTAAGTTTATTTAAATAAGATTTGTAGGTGATTGTAGAATTAATGCGATCTTAAGTAGAACTAATTATTCGAACTACATGGATTATTAAGATTTTAAAGTTTATGTGAAGGTGATACAAGTCGTGTATAAGCAACGTATAATTATTCAAAATGAGCGCCCGCCCGGAGGCTCTGTTAAAGGCATATAAGTTGGGTCGTTAATAGCGTCGACAAGCACACAATACTAGATTCTGTGCATTATGAGCTAATGGTATAATCCAACTCACTGTATGACTGTAAGGAAATGGGAATCTTTTTTTATAACGCGTCAAAATCAACATTACACAAATTTTCTACCAAATATTATAAGATTATTATGTATGAAAGAATTCTCATTAGTTACGTATGTAACATTTCGTACTTACATTATGATTTCAATTCTTTCAAATTGGAAATACAGTCAAAATTTGTTATAACGACATCGAAGGGACTACTCATATTTGGTCGTAAAAACCGATAGTCGTAACAGCCGATGACGTTGTTATTAAGTACCTAATACGATAGAATTCAGCCGGGACCTTTGATTTTGGTCGATATAACCAGTATGTTGTTCTAAACGATGTCGTCGTATACGGTTTTGACTGTATGTATAATGTATATGCAAACGTGCTATTTGCCCTCGTGTTTTATTCAATAATTTATATTTTTCCATGATATTCTCAATCATTGTGGCGTATTAAAGGCCATGCATTAGTACTGGAGTGTACGTTTATGTGTTGGTAGAGTCGTAAATAGAGCAGTGTCACGCGCACAATGTCTGAGCCGGGCTCGTAGGAATTAACTCGGGACCAGTCTGCTTCATATTTAAATATATTCTGATTATTAAGATTGTTTTATTTAGATTTCGAAAGATGGACATTGAAATAAGTAATACGGTTAAGCTTTTAACACCAACTAAGCATAGTTTTTAGAACATTTATAGTAGTGTTGCCCAATTTTTATAATAAGAGTTATGTTACCCCTTATACCCTTATTTTATTGTGGCAATAACTTATTAGTAAATAAACAGTTTTGGACGTAGCAATCCTTAATTTGTGACAGATAATTTATTCGTTCTAAGCGTTCAAATTAATATTAGCCATGTTGGTCTAGTGGCTTTAGGGTGCAACTCTCATCCCTGAGGTTCAATCCCGGCTGTGCATCAATGGACTTTCTGTCTATATGCGCATCTAACTTGCTCGTAAGGTGAAGGAAAACATGGTGAGGAAACCGGCATGTTCCAATACTAAATTCAACATGTGTCTAGTAGGCTGATCACCTACTTGTCTATGAATTAAAAATGATCAAAGAACCAAGACCCATATGGTTGAGTCCTGGCCTCAGACTGCATCCGGTAGCACCACTGGATTTTTTTTATAGAACAGGGGGCAAACGGGCAGGAGGCTCACCTGATGTTAAGTGATACCGCCGCCCATGGACAATCTAAATGCCAGAGGGCTTGCGAGTGCGTTCACGGCCTTTTGAGAATTGGTACGCTCTTTTCTTGAAGGACCCTAAGTCGAAGTGGTTCGGAAATACTTCAGTGGTGGATTATTATTATACAGATTTAGTGCTTGCCTTAAACTTAATCCCTATCAAATGCTTTCGTGCTTATGCGTGCGTGCCGTGGTTGTAGAGTTTTCATAAGTCTAGAACGATATCTTGAAAAATATACACTAATAATTACAATCTTAGTTTTAACAGGTGTTAATATAAACAAACGGTACAGGGATATTAAAATGGAAATTTTTAATCAAAATATTAATTTAAAAATTGTCAATCGTTTATAATATTGAAGTATCAGTTTGTATGAGTGGGCGTTTTGCAAGCTAATAAATAGTACAGTAGCTGGGTGGTACGAGAGCGGGACCACCCCGTTGTTATTTGTGGACAATATGACTGATTTATCCTAAGAGGTGTTTAATAGCTATCGTGTAAGCATAAATCTTACTTATAAAACAACCTTTCTTATTAGGGCAAGGTTGAAAGATGCTGTTAGTCCAAAGTAGTTGCAAGACAATATGGGTACTGTGCACCATACAAGCAGACAAGATAGTCCATTTGCCATACTTTGCAATCACAAATTAAGAACTAAAACTTCCTTTTCATTCAACCCCAAACACTAATCAAATAAACTAATTCGTTATTTTCGTTGCGTCCTGATAAAACACTGCTAGATAAGCGGCGCGTGCACATAAAACATTTTCTCGTAAGGCCTGCGCAGACGCGGCGAGTACAAACCTCGCGGCGTCTTTGCGACAATCGCGGCATCGCACGCGAGGGAGATAAACGGCCATGATTAAATCGCTTTCACTGCCTGCCCCTTGGTGAACGGGTGCCCTTATCAAATGTGCTCAGAATTTTGAACACATTACCTTTGAAACCCTTTGCCACACAAACGCTTACGTAAGCTACTACATATCTCTTTTGTTACGTCGCTGTTCAGATTTCACATGAATACTGACCAACTGTTGACTGTTGATACGGCTCACGTGGTTCCAAATTTTAATAGCTGAAGGTGCGCGACTAACAGCTCACGGAAGTAGTTTTATACGTATATATGTGTGAATAAGTAGTGTTTAAGATGTTGTTTTATTACAATAAATCAGATTTGAATATTGCTCTGTCTTATTCATTTCTCGCTTCCTCTGAAAGTGGCGAAGACCAAGCCCTTAATTATCGTGTTGAGCCTGCCCGATGAGCGAGCTTTGAGCAAATCCCACTACCTTGAACCTCTGTTGCTACCCGTACTTACTGATATATTCAACATTTATGTGTTATGGTCGTTCTGAAGGGATCCGTAGGGTAGTTATACTGCAGCTTGCTAATACATACTCTACATATACTATAAAGATGCTCCTGAAATGTATTACATAAAAATACACATTTCACAGTCCACCGGCAGACAAGCAGTACACAAGATAAATTTGGTTTTAAGAGCACTTTAAATAACAGCAGCATTGGATTTTATTGTCTATAGGTATTTAACACTCGCTAACGATGAAGGCATGTTAGACCCAAAAAATTACATGTTACACAAAAGACTGACCTACTTGCCTATTAAGAAAAAATGTGTTCTAGGAATATAGAAATCTGAGGCCTAGAGAAAGGTAGCGGCGGGTGGTTATTGTAAAGTTTAAAACTACTTGCATAATACTCTACTACTAAACGTCATAATAATATGTATTATGTCTATGCAAAATATGACTAGTTTTCTATGAAAAAACTTCTTTTGTTAGACTTAAAATACGAGCATAAAATAGCAATGTTAAAAGCCACTTTTAGTTTTGCCCATATAGATATGAAATCTATGTAGATTTTCGTAATTTTTGTGATACTTGGCACGTTATCTGTATGTAAGCGAAATACCCAGCCGTCACAAGTCATACAATGAGTAAAGGATGTGTGACCGGAAGTACAGTGTCAATATTTGATCGACCCGAGGCAGTGCGCGTTGAAATGAAATTGTTACCTTTATGATAAGTGTGTGTTTGTATACGTAAAGAATATTATTTTAACCATTACAAAGAATTTTTGAAATTACGCAGACTAAAGCACAGATTCTACTACAGATTTTAATAATTGACTAACCTAAGTTCAATAATCATCATTCATGATACAGGTATGATGATTGTCATCATATTAACTGGTCCAGAAGGTTTTTTTTATATTTTATAGTATATTTTACATTATTAATAGTAACTTGTATGTTTGTAGCGAAATAACTTGAAAACTACTGACTGATTCCCACTATTAGAATGCAACATTATCCCTAAGTACCATGTTAATTTGTGTCAAAAATGTAAAAAATGTTGAACCGTGCATAATCGGAACAGGCCGCTATAATATATTTTTGATTAAAACTACAAGAAATCAGTTAGTGCAGCATTGGCTGAAATAAAATAAACTTAAGACAGTCATGATGGGAAAATCATGTTAAAATTTATGAACTAAGTATATGAAAACATTTAAATATAATATTTTCAAGATCACTCCTTCTCAATTCGTTAAGTTAGAAAAGACAGTACAATGAGCGTCAAAACTCCAGTTGGTTTGTAGTTGTATACGTGTGCTTAAGACAAAACTGTGTGATACAATCGCTAACCATTGTATTATATCGTATTAATCTCGTATCATTGTATTGCTCGGTTTGTATCATACAAAACGATGATTCATATCGCGATCCCGGACACGATAACTATATTTCTAGAAATCTGTATTTTTTGGTTTTGCTAACGACATACATACTTTCCTACATATCATCCAACAAAAAAATACACATTTTTAATTACTTTTCTATCTTTTTATTTAAAGAGAAATGGCTTATGTTATCGTATGGGTCAGCTCCAACAAAAAATAATCAATAAAGTATAAAAAAATAATTTAAATAGCTAGTTAAACACACAAATATCGCTTCTATACAAAAGTATACGCCCTTTTTCAAAAAAACATTGCGTACATAGAGATTTAACAAAACAATGAAAAGGGTCTTTATTTTGTAAAAAAGTATAGTTTAAAAAAGGAATGAAGTATCTATCAAAAATACAAAAATCACTCGATAGAAAGATTTAAAACATACAATAAAAGTCGAATTCTATTTTTCGTCACAAGTTCAAATACTGAAACATGAAGCTGTAACGGGCGATTGCACATCACGCTTTTTTCTATATATATTGTACAAAAGTACGTAGTTCGTAACTAGAGCGGAATTTTCATGGATGCGTTTTATCGCTTTATGCTATTTTTAAATAGAAAAGTTCTTAAATCAGGTACATTAAATTACATTAAAATTTGATTATATTTATTTAATTAATCTTATTGGTACCAAAGTAACTAGTCTATAAATCTGTTTTATTCTATAACTTTTTTAATAGTTATAAAATTTGTTGTTTCGTATTTCGGTTACACCAAGTCTAAGCATGAATTTGTGATTCCATTAAAAATAAATGTTTTGGATTACAACTAACAGTATGATTCGTCTAGTCTAATAGTTGACACTTACGTAGATCTTAATTGATTTTATTGTCTATGTACACAAAGAACGGTTCGGTGGCCATTGTTACAATTTTATCTTAAAATAATAAGCTCTGAGTACATACCTCGCCTCGATATATCCTTAACACGAAGAAAGGTACACAATTGTCAGTCGTAAGGATAATAATAAAATTAGTAAGGGAATAATGACAGTTTTAATTAATTTTATCAAATTCAAGTGCGTAACAATAACATAAGGGAAACATAAAAGTAAGTGAATCAAATCTGACCAATTAAAATATTATGGATTATCTACATCATAATTTATCGTATAAAAATATGTATTTCTAACTCTATATTACGAAGAAAAATGGCTCAGATAGTATATTATGTGAAATAATATATCATTATATAGTTAATATCTCATAAAACACTTCGTATCACAAAAATTAAACAAAGTGCAAAGCAAATTCAAATCACGACTTACATTTTTTTCGACATTGTTAACCGTGCGTAGGAGAGGCGTGGGTGTGTCATCGCAAAAAGGTTTTAAGGTATAAATTACTGTTTTTGTGATAAATCAAAGAACCGCCTTACTGCACGGACACCTGGAGACCGTGTCATTAATAATTAGAAATACTTTTTTAATCATTTTAAAGGCAACGTCATTTTGTAGCATAAACATTTTTTAGCATAAAATGTAAACCAAACGTTTTTAATTTAATATATATAAAATACTACTCCGAAACGGCTCGACCGATTCTTATGGAATTTTTTATGCATATTCAGTAAGTCTGAGAATCGGCTACTGTATATCTTTCGAACCTTTAAGTGATAAGGGGTGTCCACCCCAAAACAAATATTTTTTAGACAATTTTTTTTGTTTTTATTTTTTTATGATACATCAAACAAAATACATACAACCACTAATGTTTACCCCTCTACGATCAATCCCTATTTTGTATTATTGTAGATAGTTATTTTTATTGAACTAAAAAAATGTTTCCTAGAAATAATATACATGGAAAAACAACGTTTGCCGGGTCAGCCAGTTTAATATAAAAATTAGGTTATGATCACAATTGCGTCGAATTTGCCCTATACTAATAGCGAATGCCCAAAATCCCTGTGTAAAGGAATCAAATGACCTCGGCGTGATTTTCATCGGACCCACGTCTAAAATAAAATCGCGGAAACGCTAATGAAATTACAATGGTCCCAAAACAAAAAAAAACAAATACTCGTATAAAGAAAGCTGTGTTAATAGTTTCATAGGGGCTCAAAGAAAGTAATAAACATTGCTGTTCTGATACAACATATAATCGTCTTTTGTTTTATTTTAAATACGTAATCATCACTGTTAATGCATAATCGGATTTAGATAGCCTGAACAGTAATCTTTGGCACGCAAATGGCAATCAAAGAATGAATCACGTTTGTTTTGCTTAAATTATTGATTAGACAACTTTTCATATATGGTAACTGAACTTGAATACGCCAATTTAATTTTATGGCACTAAAATTACCGTGAATCCTTTTTTTCTAATTTATAATTAGCTCGTTATATCAATAAACAAGAATAAGGAAGTTTAAGACACTAATAATAGTCGTCGAATAAGATCGAATTCCCCTTTAACTGAACCTTGTTTTACCTTTAGGTAGCCAAATTAGCGGTATATGAATCAGCCATACCGAGTTATTGAAGAAGGCATTAACTAATCTAAAATATCATAAGATCATTTAAATCAGATATATTATCACTAAGATTTAAAAAAATAGTTAATCTCTCTATTTTGGTAAATTTTTAATTAATGAATTGTCTTAAACTTTATTATTATTTTACTGTTTAGATTATTAACAATACTTAGTTGTTTATTTTTTAGATTATTATAAATACTTAATTTTTATTATATTTTTTGTATTAAAAAATAAGTTTCCCACTCTTTCACTTCTTCACAATTCTTTAATTAGCAACCTTAAAGACATCGCTTTAGTAGCGCTAGGACCAGCCCGTAGCACTATTTTTTTTCAAAGTTTTATTGTTAATACATAATATCATTTAATTCTTGTGCATAATCAACAAATTAAATACAGAAAGTCTTATGCAAATGATACGTGTTTATACAAAGGAATTGTTAAGAGCAATTATTGTCATAATTTAAAAAGTAACGTCATATAAATATTCATTGTTTACTTGGATTGGACGCTTCTGTTACAGATAATTGTAAATACACACAATAACCATAAAACTGTGGGAGGAGCATGGGAACAAAGTATAAGTTTTATACGTCCAATGTTTAGCCCAAGTCTTAAGCGCCACGATTTTGTGTTTTAGTATTTATATTTTTTCTGTTCGTAATTAGATTAAGCGTGTTGGCCTAATGGCTTCAGCGTGTGACTCTCATACCTGAGGTCGTAGATTCGATCCCCGGCTGTGCACCAATGGACTTTCTTTCTATGTGCGCATTGAACATTTCCTCGAACGGTGAAGGAAAACATCGTGAGGAAACCGACATGTCTTAGACCCAAAAAGTCGACGGCGTGTGTCAGGCACTGGAGGCTGATCACCTACTTGCCTATTAGATTTAAAAATGATCATGAAACAGATTCAGAAATCAGAGGCCAAGACCTAAAGAGGTTGTAGCGCCGATGTTTTTTTTTTTTAATTAGATTAAGCAGGTACGTTACACAAAGTAACATATTTAAATGCTTTTTTATTAATAGACACTAATTTATTACGTATATTTCTATATGTGTATAGTTCCGAATGATTCCATACAAGTACATCGAATACTAATACATATTACATTAACAATTGACCGGATGTTAAATCGTTTGTAAGTGTTATAATAATTGCCGTTTTGGAGTGAACTGTAATGGCAATTTGCTAACGTAACTGTCTATTCTATAAATTAATAAAAATATATTGAAATCAATCATAAATATCTAATTCGATATTAAATGGTGCGTAATAATTGAAAGGTTTAATGTGACTTAGCGCCATCTGTGTTTGTAATTCTTTTTTTTTTTAAGACAATTCACACCAATTGACCTGGTCCCATGCTAAGCTCGTGAAGCTTGTGTTAAAGGTACTAGGCAACGGATATACATACATATTATAGATAGATAGATAGACATATAAATACATATTTAAACACACAACACCAAATGCTCATCACGTCGATGGTCGTCTCAGCCGGGGATCGAACCCGGGACCCATGGATTCGCAGTCAGGGGTACTAACCACTAGACCAATGAGTCGTCGTCAATTCTGCACCTATTCAATTTACTAAAACATAATATTTTAATATATTTATGCATGGTTGTATTTGCATTACACAAAGCCGTTGTATTACACAAATAAAATAAACAAATAGGTGTCAATGTTTTTATATGATGTTGTAAGTTTAAATAAATAAATGTAATCACTCATAACATAGACCAACCGATGCACCCTCTAACCGTCAGGCAAACTGCATCTCCAACAAGGTGTAATTGTTTTATGTGAAGACTTTGTTGAAGGATTGTTTAGCACTTAGCAAGTATCTTAATTTCTTCACACCCTTAAGGCTGTGAACTTAACACCGGTAGTCAGAATATTTTTAACATTCCTTCAATGGCCGCGTCATTCCAAAGTTGAACAAACCTTATAAACCCTATTTTAAATAATATATTAAATTACAGTGTTTTTAGCTTTAACATTTATTATTTTTACGAATTTTTACCTACTTTGTTACGAAATAAATAATAGGCTACCTGAAAGTCCGTTGTCACTTCATCTAGATATATATATTATATATATATCTTCTATGCGAGTGTCTGTAATAAAACTACTGGTCAACGGTTAAATCGGTTTTTCATTAAATTGTGTGTTCAAATAGATTCAAGAATAGTTTATTTCACTGTATTAAAGTCGTGTAAACGTCTGTCAGATTAGTTTCATATGATTAATTAATGACGTAATAAAAATAGATTATTAAAACATAATTATGTTCCGCTTCTTTCACAGCGGTATCTAAGCCATACTTTTAATATCATAGAGAGATATATTTCTCTATTTTTATTTTATTTTAAATATTAATACTTACAGGAAACTAAATAGTCGGAGCTACTTACGTATATATTATCGTATTTGATAGAAATTACTACAAAAATTACAATTTCCAATTAACGGTTTACGAAAACACTTGTAGTACTATAATTAATTATTTCAGATATAAAGTTATGTTGCAATAACTTAAGAATTAATCTCTCAGATTCACCTGCCTTTCATGAAACCATACATTAAAAACACTTCAATTTCAATAACCATACAACATAAGTACCACTTTCATCATGGCGTTTTATGTTTATTGATTTTGATTGTATGCGCATAAATTGTTTTTGCCACAACCCGAAATTAAGTATAGTTCGTGTACTCACTGGATAGCCTGTGTAATCACATTTTTAACCTAAATTATTTATTACATAATATACATAATGACTGATGGTTCGCTCTTCTTTCCATAAAAATAACGACCTATTTAAGTTCACAGCCACATATAAATTAAACAAACATCCAACATATTAATTTAATAAAAAATTTAAGAAAATCGAGAATGAAAGGTCGCAGTCGTTGCAAACTTCAATATAACAGCTTAATTTTTAACTGTTTCTTTCATAAAGCATACAAAAGACAGGGACAAGTATGTTTCTATAACAGCAGTGCTAGCATTACCCTTGACCGATGACCGGTGAGTGAGTCAGAGGCGCCGACGCAGCTCACAAGGGCGAGACGAGCGCATGATGTATTGTAACATACGATCCAAAATATCATGTCATTTGGGTCAAAGGCGACGTGTCACTCGAGACATCATGAATTTTCACTTGTTTTTCGGTCGATACATGACATGTATGTTTAAAAGATACGAGAAAATAAAAATTTCAAACTCCCAATGAAAAAAACACAAGCAAACAGTAAAAACTAAAGCTAAATAGAAACTTAGACCTGATTAAGACCGTTATACACAAAATAACGGTTTATTAATTAATTAATTAGTAGGTACATTTTTGCAAAATTTTATACATAATTAAATTGTAAGAGTGAGATAGGCTATTTACAGGAGCATTAAAAAAAGCAGATAAGCGAGCCGTAGGCACAACAAGGAAAGGAAAATTTAGCAAGAAGGTCAAATAAAAAGTATCTAACACGAAATAGTCTAAACTAGCCTCGTACGTTTGCAATAGACCACGTAACCGTAGACGATTGCAAAGTTTTCGAACGCAACGTTTTTGAACTGTCTCAGTGGTTTTTATGTAATGAGTTGACCAGATTCTAAAATACTACGGACAAGTGAATTGTTAAGAGTAAATTTACTTTTAAAGTTGGTAAAGTATAGGACCTAAACATAAAAGCATTTTATTAGCTTTGATGGCAATTTATTCCGTATTTTCAAAGAAATATATACACGAAAGTGGCATCTTCAGAGCAGAGTTGGCCTAGTGGCTTCGGCGTGTGACTCTCATCCCTGAAGTCGTAGGTTCGATCCCCAGCTGTGCACCAATGTACTTTCTTTCCGGCATTTAACATTCGCTCGAACGCGAACGGTGAAGGAAAACATCGTGAGGAAACCGACATGTCTTAGACCCAAAAAGTCGACAGCGTGTGTCAGGCACTCTGGAGACTAATCACCTACTTGGCTATTAGATTGAAAAATTATCATGAAATAGATTCAGAAATTTGAGGCCCAGACCTAAAGAGGTTGTAGCGCCTCTGTTTTTTTTTAAAGTGGCGTCTTCTTGGCTGTTTTGGCAACGTATAGTTGAATAATACTGAGAAATATTAATTGTTTTGAATTGATGTCTTTGAACTATTTCCACGCCTAGGACCGATACATATTTAAATAGCGAATAGACAAAGAGTGGTTTATGTTTGTTAAGTTAACGTGTAAAAAGTTTTGTTACATCAATTCAATGGAGTGTCGTGTAAAAGTAGAAGAAGTAATATGGAATCGATACGAAATTAATGATTAACGACATGTTAAGTGTTTCTTATTGAAACATTCCATATGACCGATGTATAATAATTAATAGGTAGGTAATATATACACTATCAAAATCTGTTATAACGACATCGAAGGGACTACTCATATTTGGTCGTGGTTGTTAAGTTCCTAAATACAATAGAATTCAGCCGGGACCTTTGATTTTGGTCAATACAACCGGTAAGTTGTTCTAAAGTCTAAACGATGTCGTCGTAAACGGTTTTGACTGTATAGTAAATTTTTTATATATATTGTATCTGCAAAAAGACAATTTATCATTACGATCTACTTACTAATAAGTAATTTAAAACTAACTTAATTTACTAAAAAGCAAGACAACATAAGAATATGTCTAATAACCCCACTTACAGTCTTTGTTAAGGGGAAGACACTGTTGTGGTGTACTATTTTTGTCCACTTACCACTGTTTAGCACTAATAATTCGAATGGCTTATTTAGTAGGTAATATAAAATAATTTTCTAGATAAAACTGTGAGTGTCAAGCTTTGTATTTCAATATTAAATCTGAGATCATCTTAATTACGTAACAACATAGGAATTATCACAAAGAACTTATTGATACGTGATCTTTTTGTAAATAGTATGAGTCAAATCCCTGAGATAAATCGGGATCATATTACACATACCTAAGTAACAAGGCTATCATATTGATAAATTAATTTAAAATGTTCATTTGAATTCAGTTGTATTATTACTTTCAGACTGTAAGGATAATTATTTTATAAAAAAAATCAACACACAAAAGTTGTAACGATACTAAAATAAGCTAAATAAGTTTTTATTTAAACTACATTACAGGAATATCTACGAACAGTTAGTTAATTAATGACTAAGTAATCAATATGATAGCCTTAATAAGTTCCTAACCAGACAGAAAAAACATATATAATATTATAGATATATAAAAATCCTAGTCGTTATACACTTACTGCGTAGAATTACTTACTACTATATACTTACTTTGATTTACCAAATCTTGGACCACCGTAGTGTATGAAATTTATATAAATTACATCAATATTCCCGTTGCAAAGGAAATAAATACAACTTCTAACAGCATGTCACCATAAAAAAGGATTTAAGGCAAAAAAGTGTCTATATTTGGATTGTATCGGCATTATATTAATTTAATTAATTCGAACGCTGAAACACATTCCAATTAAAGCCTTAATGATAGAACCCCGCTGCGCGCACGCATCATAAAGTTCACAAATTGTCCTCAAAGTGTTTTATCTGATTCTTTTACTTTTTCGATCTGATAACGTTGCTACCAATATTTTATTAGTAACTGTTTTGGATTTGTGAAGTTTTGTAATTATTATCTTTTTAATTGATTAATTTAAAAAAAGGTTTTCCAACGGGCATTACAATAAAAGCTTACGTATAGGGATACAGATAAATAATATTTAAACTAATTGTAGATCCTTTGACAGGCAAACACTGCATGCTTTATACTTAATAACTACTGCTAACAAACATAATTCTTACAAATTATAAATATGTGATCGGAAAAGCGAAAGCTACAAATGAAGAGTTATTGCAAAAGTTTGGAAAAGATAGCTCTGCGAATTTGAGTAAGAGAGAGATATTTCAATGTATACTATGAAATTCAAAAGCTTTTGCATACACAGTTTCTACGTAATCATTTAATTATTGTTAAATCGTGTATTAAATCCTCAATACTGTAAAATAACTCTTAATTAAAATTCGATTTGAACAAGGCCAATCGAAATGACAACAATTCAAAAAATCCTAAAAAGTAATATGTGTAACCATAAAAATAGAATAAATCTTGTATGAAAATATGCTAAGGTGCATTATATGTAAACTGTTCCTCCGTATAACGATTCATTGGAAAAATTTAACCGCCCTTTTTATTGGAACAAACAATGAGCTCTGAGGCGGGCAAACGATGCAATTAAACAGTTTGTGCCATTTCATTTAAGCTTAAAATACTTATTGATATTCGTTATGGCCTTTGCATATTTATGTTCCGAATGCTTCCCTTAAAAATTTCGATTTATTGTGTACAAGACAAAAAGAGGTCACATTTTATTCGATGTTATTCGTGTAGTTTTTCCACCATTACTTGTATTTGCGTACAAATTGCCTACTTTTAAATACTAAACGATTATTTAACCGTCTGCCAACTAAATTGATTGCTCATTTATGTCAGGTATGCGGTAAAATAAACCCCACGTAAAACTTTACATGTAGGACAAAAAGGGCTTATAGATACGTCCTAAAAATGGTCAGAACTGTATACTCGTTAAAATATATGAAAATTAGACCACTAACAACAAATAAATATAATATATAAGGTAGGTATCACTTATCAGGTCTCTTACCCATTTGATATATAAAATAAAAAATAATCGTGTCTAAAATATAAGAAATTCGTCCAAATAGGGTACGAAACAACAAGGGTTTGAAATTAAAAATTGATCTCTATAACGGAGTAACGTTAAAACATCAAGAAAAGATGAAATCATTTTATCGAGAAAAAAATTCTAGACGATTCATTTTGATCCCAGGTGAATTAGATAGACATAACTCGGAATTTGTTATTTAATATATAATCTTGTATTTTATATAACTTTCTTAGCCATGCTAAAATAAGATGTACTGATTGCGAATATTTTTGGAATTGCATATACAGTTTAACACTAATACTAGTCAAATAAATTATTACAAAACGTTCCTATAACGTTTTTACTCTGTGGTAACAAAAGTTAATAAGCCCCGCTGTCAAGGGAGAAAGTGCACAGATTTATTTGTCGATGTTCTTGGCCATCTTTATGTAACATGGAGGCTTAATGCAATTTATTTTAGTGGATCACGCTTCGCCAGCGGCCGGCAAATTAAAAACTTTTTAAATATTCATTACCAATAATTTGTAATTAATGTATGTACAATGTCATGTTATCTAGAATTATGTTTATTACGCTTCACTGCGAAATTTGACCTCAAGAATTTCCTTTTTAACAATAATATTCTATATTTATATTTATTGGCTTTAGAAGATATATTATATATATTTACATAAATGATCCTAATAGGATGTCTTTTGGAAGTCGAATACTGCAGTAAAACTGTATTTCTATCCTAATTATTATCTGAGCAACATATGTTTAGAAAATACTACATTTTTAGGTTCCAAATAATTCTTTAAAACTTAGCTTAACCTCGTCAGGCTGAGGAATTGTATTTTTGTTTAATTTTTTTAAAATACTAAATTATTATTGGCATATATAAAATAAGATCCAATCATTCACAAAGTATAAAATTTAAATTGATTTCATACAAATCAATGATTTATTTATGACATACGATTCTGCTGCGTATACAGAATCTGATCTAAACAATATTCGCAGAAAAATAAACCCGAAACTCGATAATGATGTCATCTCCAACACTTTCTATCCGAAACACGAGCCGTAAACATTTCGCAATAAACTCGATAACAGAATGATCACTTAATACCCTTAATAAATTCCTTGAACATTTAATACACAATTGTGACCACCGTCCGTGATTTATCCGTAAAAAATTCATTTAATACCATTAAAAATCAATTTTCGTCCAGCCTCCGGCTTCACATGATTAATTTCTCATACAAATTGAAAAATATATAAGTATAAATACGCAGCTTTTGCTGTAATAAAGCAGTCAAATTTTCAGTTTAATTTTATAAGAATGAATAAAACAGATTTGATATCATCACTGGATTGAAACAATTTTTTACGAGATTTTTATATTATTTTAATAACGTTAAATTAATTTTTGGATGTCCACTGTAATTGTATGTAACTTAAAAGGATTTTAAAACAAAATGAATAACTTCAGACCATATCTTAATTTGTTATACAAATAATACATTTGGGCGTGTATACCTAATTAATTAATTGCTTTTCTATTTCAGGTTACCGGAAATCAGATGACACGCTACTGTCTCGCACTGTCAGCAATCTCAAAGTACCGGACACAGACTAGTGAAATATAAACCAAAAACAAACGTTTATAAATAAAAATACGGTTAAAATTACGGTTTTTATTTGGCCCTTTATTGTTAGCCATGTATGGTTAAGTTGAGAAATCGTTTTGTAGTATGGTATTTTTTAATCTATGCAAACAATTAAAAAATATATATTAGAAGTTGTGTTATATATTGTAATTGTACAACTAGATAGCGTATAGATAAAATAACTAACAATATAATCCCCCTTATTCATCAAACTCATCTCTTTTCACCACAGCGCAAACATAATTTGACAGACACGGACAGATTTTGATGAATACGGGCATATACTTTAATGGTATAGAAAAATACTAGTAATATTTATATAATCCTCCCTACAATATTGATTAGAATAGTAAAAGATTTCGATGATACTATAAAATATCAAAAATAGGCTTTGACGTGTGAAATCGACGTCCATATTTATCGTGATTTTAGTAATGTCTGTAACATATTGAATAGTGAATAATACCAACCATTCTGATTAAAGATTTGAAAAAACCGTCTACTTCACAAAGAGGCATCTTTTGCGGTATGTAGTTTTGTCCATAGCTAACCTATACGGTAATTATCATTAGTAAAATTTACACAAATATAAAATATTTTCTAGCTAAATCAACTCTCGATGCCAAACCAAATAAGGTTTTTATTATAAGAGAAAAACATTCTAGCTCATATTTAAATCAGTTTAATTCCAAGCTAACTGTACAGAGAACAAAGGACTACAAAATTGCAAGAAACAAGTTCATCCGTCAGTCACTAGGCTTGACAAGGCACGGCACTCGGTTTTGCATGAATTTTAATGCATCGCTGACAACATAAAAGCATCATAAAGAATGTAAAAATACGAGCCTATACTGATTTAAAAAATGGTGTCAATTTATTAGCCACTGTTCGAGGGTGAGATAAAAACATGTTTTTTAAGGTAACGCTTTCTAAGTTATAGGTTGACGAAGTTTAAGATGTTTCATACATGAGATACGATTTTCGATTCTTACAAGTTTTTTGTTAGAGTTTTTATGTCACCTAGCTTTAATATATATTTAAGTAGCTGTAGACATGTCGATTGTAATTTCATGTTTTTATTCACTCACTTCGCCAGATTTGGGATCCCTCCATTTTGCCCATTTTGGCCTCCGAAATGAGAAACATTCAGACTTTTTTTAGTATAACAGGAGGCAAACGGGCAGAAGGCTCACCTATTGTAAAGTGATACCACCGCCCTTGGACACCCACATTGCCGAAAGGCTTTTGCTTTGGTAATTGATGAATAAATTGGTACGCTGTTTTCTTGAAGGAGTCGAAATGGTTCGGAAATACATCAGCAGCTAGTCCCACATAGTAATGGTGGGACAGCTAATCGCACATAGTAGTGGTGGGTCAGCTAGTGCCACATAGTAGTGGTGAAACAGAAATGAGAACGTACTCCATGTGGGGCTGAATTTGCTCTTATAGAGTTGCCAGCGGTGAAACGGAGTGAAGTAAGCAAATGTGCTCCGTGCCACACCCGATCGAAGGCTTTTGCTGTGTCCAAATTTACCGCCAGCTCCTCCCCCTTGGACTCAATTGCTTCTGCCCACCTATGTGTAAGGTAAACGAGAATATCACCAGCAGAGCGTCCACGGCGAAAGCTCGCTAATCAGCTGGTGGTCCTCTAGATACCTACGAAGATCGGCCTTCTCTTTCGCGGTATGGGCCAGCGAGCTATCTTCCCTGTGCAGTGGTGGAATGGAGGGCTGACAGAAACTCCCTTGGACAGAAACTTTGGCGAGAAACCAGAAGCTCGAGTCCCCGAAGGGAGGTGGACCAATTTCTCGCGAAATCTGGCAATGTGCTTTAACTTTTTCTTAGTGATTTCCCACTTGTGTCCTGTGCCATCTTCCGCCAATTGCTGGGGAGGTAGCACCTTAAAAAAACCCCATAGACACGTACAAGTGCTACGCCTGCCTTTACAATTTTTAAATATGATTTTTTATTTTTATTAACTTCGAGTTAATCTACTACTGTGCTACTACTACTACTGGTACTAGCTGTAGATGGCAGCTTCGTAAGCAATTTCATGATTTTAGAAAATATATTTGGAAATAGCTGCCATTTAGTAGTGGATCAAAAATCTATAATTTATATCATGTGACAGTTAAAGTGGACAAACGAGGAGGCGGGTCACTGAGTGCTAACCACAGCCCATGAACACCTGCATCGTAGAGAGGCTTGCAAGTGCGTTGCAGTCCTTTCAATTTTAGAAAAAAGTCATTTTACTTATGATTTCTAATCCAAATTTTACGTTTAATAATTTGATATTGAAATTATGACTATTAAACAGGTTTTCAATCTGTAGATTAATATAATACACGCGTAAATATGAGCCAATATTGATGTATTTGACGTTAGCACGCATATGTAGTCGAAAGCCCTTTAAAATATATAAACCACTTCACGCCGCTAACAAGTAAAAGCTCGTTACAAGCCATGTAACATCACAATAGCAAGTGCTTTTCAATCGAGACTCACCGTTATTCTAACGTATAATTACTTTATTGAGTCGTAACAGTAATTGAATCATAAATTACTATATTTTCAACACTATGCACTTCGATCTTAGATAAACACACCGCGAGAAAGAGACACGTATATTAATTGGTTAAACATCGAAAAGAGATAAATTCATTTTCCGGTTATCTGTTTAAATCGACAAAACAATAAGCGACTTGAAACGTCATAAACAATTCTATCACCCAAGCGATTATAGACTCTATTACATATATATGGATTTGCATTTTCTTTATTACGGTTGGTGTTGGAGAAATCTAGGAACAGATTGACTGAGTAATAAGCGCTGCGCGTGCGGAGATCTAAAAGATAATAGTGTATTGTCGGCGTCAATTTATTCAAGTGAAACAAATTATTTAAGAAATTATTGATGTGTGAACATAAATAAATTAACACTTATTGAATTTATTATGTATGAATTAATTAATTCAATATCTAATTTTTTATTACACAAATAAACGCTTAAAAAGCTGCACGATTTTCTAGATAAAATGTAAACAATTTGCTTCAACTTTGCAGAAGGCATACAAGATATAAATTGTAACTATTGTATAAGAACATTATTATGATTAAACTTTTTTTTGTCTTCCATGAAAGCAGAAAATCTGTTTAAATAAAAAAAACTTAACTAACAAATAATACAGGTACAAGTTGCATCTTCACTTCCTACTATTTGTTCCATCAATCAAAAAAACCCGTTCAGATAGCGGATATAACACATGTCACTAATATTCGCACTCCCGCGCAAGCCACGCCTGATAGACACATCCGGTACCATTAAAAATGGATGTTACGTCAAAAGCAAAAGAAGTGCGAAAAAAATAAATTTTTTCCGTGATCTAGGCATCATTTATTGCCATATTTTGATCCATGTGATCCCGTTACGGTATCTCGTTTTTTCTGCATCCCTGTCTTGCATTTATGTCTTAATTTAGTGACGTCAGACAACGGTCCAACCGCTAGGTCTAGACCTCAAGATTTATAGTAAAGCTTTCTTGATACGTATAGTGTGCTATAGAATAACTATGTTTTTCTATACATAAGCATTAGAACTATTACTCGAAGAAAATATTCAGTAACTGTAAAATAGGGATCTTATGGTTTTTATTAATGATACCCTTAACAGTATGTACAATATTGAGGAATTATTATTAACTATGAATAACAATTTTAACGGACTTCAAAAACCAACGGAAAAGGTTATCAAAACGTGTAAATTTTTATAAACATGACAAATTAACTCATTTGCATTTTACAATATAATAATAAAGGTCGTAAATAGACCTCTTATGAAAACGTATGCACCTGTAACTTATATCATCATACTACAATTAGCAGGTTTAAATAGCTTACTCTGAATTGTATTAAACAAATTATTTGAACCATATAATCGCGGTCATTTATAAATAAACAAGAATGTTTTTGCACATAACAATATTTCGTAAATAACCGATTCGATAAATTAAAGTTAAAATCGATTATAATTGAGATCCGACATGAGTGTTACTAAATTTGTTAAAAAATTTCAAGTGAGAAATTAACAATTATTGAATAAGGATAACAACATGTCAATGTCGAATTATTTTGAAATCTTTGAAGTAGAGCCTAGTGTTTTGCGAGTAAATTCCACTTTAATAAACGTGTAGAATAAACATGGTACTTAATTAAAAAATTTCAAGTTTAAGTTTCGTAATGTATTGATTTAAGTTTTTCAACATTTTCAAATGACCACTAGCGGTAATATTATATCATACTTTAGACTATTGACAAAATCCACGTTTGAAGTGACATTGTTACCTTGCCTACAGTCATCTAAATATAAAGAAGATGTATATATTAATTTTACTATACAAATATTTTAATGTGGATGTTTGTGAATTCGCCCCCTGAAAGTAAAATAAAAGATAAACATTTTATAATTTCCAAGATCAAAATATTGACTTATGCTGGTGAAGACCCTGTCTTTAGCATATAAATTTTTTTTTTCATTTTAAGCCTTATCTTATTTCCTAATACAAAAATATCTAATTATCTCATGTGTTAGTGAATATCTTTTACAGTTAGTACGTATCAGGAACCCCCCCCGGCAAAGCCTCCTCCAAGGCTCCATCTTTCTCTATCCCGAGCTATGACCATGAGGACCCCGATTTTTTGATGTCATCATCCCATCGAGCTAGGGTCTGCCTCTGTTCGTTCCTGTGGGCCACTCCATGTATTACTGTTTTCGTCCACCTATGATCTGTGAGGCCCCTACCCCCCACTTCCACTTCATTTTTTGCTGGCTTAGAGCATCATTCTCTCGTCTCTTGTTAATTTTTATGTGTCTTATTTTTTGTACCTTTTTAATATTTAGCATGCTCCTTTCCATGCCTCGTTGACATGTATTTATTTTATTTTTTGTTTTATTTGTAAATTTCCATGTTTGGCAGCATATAAATAAATATGAATCGCAAAATATGTTGCCAGGCGCAAAACTCGAAGACAGCTGGACCAATTCAGGTATTTTTTGTATTTATTCCTTGAACTTTGAGGAAGTTTTTACGGAGAGAAAAGTTGGAAAAAGAAAATTGTTGTACATAGGTTTTTATTCCGGAAAAGCGTCTCGATAGGGTAGCATAGCAAAATGTTCCATACGTTGGTATATAGATTCTAAAAAAGTAGGTTAAGTAAACGTAAGTAAGCTAAGTGGTGAAAAAATCATTACTATAACTAAATAAGACATCATAGAAAAACACACCGTAATAAACTTGGCTTAAAAAACAAAAATGCGACCGTCTCAATTCAATTATTTTAAATTCAAAGAAGCTGTGAATATTAAAAGAATCCTTTTCCAAAAAATCTGTTACCCCCATCTCATATAGCACGCTCAACGTGTCTTGCCAATCTTCTGAGGGCATCATTCGAATTTAAATTCCTGATATTGAGCTTTATAAGCACATCATACAAAGTGATAACTCTGATTAATAACTGAGATGGGTCTGAGGACTGGTTGAAACGGTACTTTTGCGGTGACTTACGAAATTACTTTCCACTCTTTTTTTAAAAATGCCGAGTCAAATAAAATTTTAAACAAGTTACCCTAATGTTTAAGAATCAAGTCTGAAATTGCTTTTTCTGTACCCTGGGATCTCGGTAGATAATATTATTATATTCTTAGCAAATTTTTTGTTTTATAGAAGAGGGGGCAACCGGGAACCAGGCACACTCACAGGCCCATGGACACTCAAACTCACACCCGCAACGCACATGCAAGCCTTCTAGCTTCTTAAGAATTTGTATGTATATTATCTTAAAGGACCGTAAGTCAAATATGTTCGGAAATAATTTAGTGGGTTCCACATAGTGCGCGGCAAAAAGTTCTTTAAAAACGATGCTATTCAAATAAGTCTACTGTTTGTATATAAAGAAATGGTTTGTCTCGTTCCTGTTATGTAATATCGACAATACCATTTCCTACTTAAACTTTATTAAAATTCCCGTTAGCGCAGGTATTTCATAAAATTGATCACCAACATTGGTTCGTGTGACACGCAGCTTGCTTCCGATATTCAAATGTCATCGGAGGTCTAAACACGGCATATAGTACTGCATTAATGTTAAATAAAGATACATAATTGTTTTATATAATTAGCAAAAGCGAATGAGTGTACCCAGAGTCAAAATATAGAACTTGACCACTACGTTCAGAAAGCCGTTTCAATATTGCCTTTGAAAATTCCTTTGTAAGCGCAAGTTAAACCCTATTCCATTAGAGAACATGAAGTTATATCAAGTTCGGCCCTGGGGCGGTAGTTAGAGAATTAAAAGCTAGTTTACGCACACAGCCGTTAGCCGTTATGTCAATGAATACAACAAATTGCATGGATACACGACACTGCGTGGAATTGCTTTCAATACTATTAAGCCCGTTTACGAGATTTGAATATGGAATACGAAGAAAATGGAACTATATACGAAGGCTTTGAAAAGTTATTTAATACGTGATGTTGGCAATTGATAAGGCAGTATAACAAATATACTTTTAAATTAACATTAGCTTAAGTTTAACTTTGATAGGTTACGTTAGATTTATACTTGTGTAGTAAAAATAACAATGCGAAAATTTGAAAATCGAACATGCTCATATATCAAGCCCTCATTTTGGAGGATGCTTGAGTAATTACTTTAGCTTTTAACTAAAAATGATGATTTCGATTGTTTAAATTTTTTTACCACATACTTCCAGATTTACGCCATCAGATATTGTAATTTAAGGATGTCATAGTTAAATGACGTTATACGAGTAGTAATTGAAAGCGCCAAATCAAGCCCATTGACTGGTCCAATATTGGACACAGCAGGTAAACATTACAAGCTCCATCACCCATAGTTCGTATGAACTGATACCTGCACAGCGTGCTGACAATTACGTCTCCTGTGGACCACGTGAATTATTTATACAATTACTGGCGCGTGAACGGACGTAAATAGCGCTTTTTGTATGTACATTGCGAATCAATAGGTAATCTGCAAAAACTGTTGACTTGTATCTTCAAAAAGATCGAATTATAGCTGTCTAAATTTTCTTGTTTGTACAAAAATCGTATGAAATAAAAACCGGAATCGAGTCGTTGTTTTAGTATAGACTATATGTATAAGGCATTGTTCTACTATCTACTGGTTCTGCCAGTAGCTAACCCAAAAATGACAAAGTAACTTCTAAACTTAAACAGAACTAATCTCAAAACAATGATAGGGACAATTACGGGCCATTGTCTCCTTAATAAACATCTTTATGTCCTAGGCGCGACAGACAGCCCCATGTGCAGAGGCTGTTTCAGCGCAGAGGAATCAGTCACCCACGTAGTCCTGGAATGCGAGGCTGTGGCTAAACAACAAACAGAAATCCTCGGAACAGTGAGGTCGCTCCGTGAAGCCTGTGAAGTGCCCAGGAAGCTTCTATTCTTTTGGAAGGAGTTAGGCTGGCTTAGTTAGTTAGCCAGGACTTTAGGTACAACGGACCTATTGAGCGTCTAAGTGCGGAAACCATAACCATAACCATCTACTGTCTACTATCTACTAATATATGTTGCCTTTGCCTATGACGAAATCCATGTATTTTACCTTAAGATCTTAATTAAACCTTTAAGGTTCATTGGAAGAGAGGATATTTTTGTCGTAGTCTAAACGATGTCGGGGACAACAGCTAGTATTATATAAATGGCGTATAAATAATAATCTTGTATAAGATAATTGAGAATCATTGCGTAATGCGGTAGCGGCGTATCGCGCGATCCTAACGTGATTTCATATGAGGCCACGAACGAAGCACCTCTTCAATTTATCGAACCCTAACATATTTTACTTTCTACTTTAACAAAACACCACCTTAACCACCAAATGTTATATAAACATAATTTAACTGTACCACTATCAAACTCAGCAATATTTAAAAATCTTCCCAATAAAGTCTTTAATTATCAAATCTCAAAATACGCGCGCATCAGATTATCAAGCTGCTGGTGTGTTTATACACATAATAATAATAATAATTAATACATGATAACTTTTCAGACATACGTCATTATTACAAAGACGTTGCGCCTACTGAATGCAGTCTCCGACACTATCGATATCTTTGTAGTATCGTTAGTTCATAGTAGCGATATTGTTTATCATCTGTATTAAATGTTATGTATTTTAATTTTTTCTACATTATCGTATTGGCGTAGTGTAAGGATAGTGTATGTATTTTTGTAAATAAATAAAATATTCTAAATCAAACGAACATATTCTGAAGATGCTGGATATTCCTGGCACATAATGGTGTCGTATCGTTGGAACTAGTAGTCTTAACTACGAAAAACAATAAATCTTATATCTATCAATTTGATACACTTATGTTTAAAAAATATGTTGACACACTATACTAAAAATAATAGTTCGGCAACGCACTCGCGAGCCCTCTTGCGTTATTAGTGTGCATGAGCATCGGGTGGGTCATTACTTAACACCAGATGAGTTTTGCCAGTTTGCCCCGTTCTATAAAAAAAATGATAAAGGATATCTTAAGCCTACAAAATCTGTTAACGCTACTGAACGACTTTATGCACATGTTCTCATCTCTCTTTTGACAAAAAAATAGTCATACAATTTCTGTAACGCTATTTTAACAGCCCCACCCAATCGCCGTTGCTGTGAAAAGGTAGCGTCGAGCTAACATCATTTGTAGAATTTACGATGATGTTCGTATTGTTTATGGCTCAGTTTTGCAACATTCGATGGCGAGATTAGGAAGTAGGTGAGCCCTATCGCGATCGAATTATTGCTGACTCATAAATATTTTCGTCTTGTTCTTGCCGACAAATACCTTTATGGGAGCTCAATAATTTGCTTACGCACTCGTCTAGTCTGTATTGACTTTTATAGTCATGAGATTTATAATTTGCAAAGCTTTTGATTAGAGAGAGATTTAGATTGAATATTATGAAGTTTGTGTATGCGGTGATGTTGGTTATTTCGACTATGTGTTTGCGTATTGTTTCCACGAGAATGTAAGTGCGTGCCCCTATTTCACCATGCCTCCTGCTGATAGGGGGACAAGTCGTTGGTTTTTTTTTTAAATTTATGTTATTTTTATTAATTACTTGATATGTCATGTGGAACATGGTGTAATGGTTGCAGCTCGTCACAAACGTTGTGTAAAAAAAATGGCGATTAAAAATAGTGGCGGAGAGTTTATTAACAGTTCTTCTCTTCCGTTCTACGCCCTTGATTTGAGAACTGGCAGTAAATGTAAAATTAGAAGCATTAATATGTATTTCTTTACTGACAAGTCATAAGTGTACATAATTTTACCTATATGATTAAATGATTTTTTTACTTTATTTTAGTTTTACTTAATTAAGAGTCAAATTAGGCCATTATATAAATATTTAAATAAATTTACCATAGTTACGCTGCTGACGTTGCTGGCCATTAGAAATAATTTAATGGATGACTCTGAGTACACGATATCTACCAAAACTATATAAAATGTTTTGTACTCGATGATTGATATAAATTTTGAAAAATATGGAACGATGAAACCTTTGTTTACGTGTTGAACATAATTCGCCTCTAAAACCTTTGCCAAACAGCGCGGTAATATAACGAAAAACATAAAATCGTACAAGTAGGAAACTAGGTGAGATCTAATAATAGTTATAATGACTAAATTGCGCGTTCTCTGCGCTTCATAAATCATGTGGAGTCATTAACCGGTTATGAAATAGCAGCGATTAACGTGACTTATTAACTTGAAACTTGCTTTAATTTTTCTAAAACTTCATGTCTTAAATAATAATATATAATGTACTAAAACTAAACGAGTGAAGTTACATTTGTTACGCCACTCCGTTATTGTCATATAGGTCTCAGATTTCTGTATCTGTTTCAGATTGACAATCTAATAGGCAAGTAGGTGATCAGCCTCCTGTACCTAACACACGCCGTCGACTTTCGGTTTCCTCACGATGTTTTCCTTCACCGTTCGACCGAATGTTAAATGCGCATATAGACAGAAAGTATATTGGTACACAGCCGGAGGATCGAACCTACGACCTCAGGGATGAGAGTCGCACGCTGAAGCCACTAGGCCAACACTGCTATAATCTATATAATGTAGGATTTAAATAATTTTAGTAACAGAAAACAATGTGGAACATATCACTTTTTAAAACCTGATTTATATATAATAATTTAACAAGGATAATATATTATTATAAGGGACTCCTTTTAATAATATATTTTAGTTATAATATTACATTTTTATAATGTAGGTATTATTTTGTAAATGTTATTCAGCTCTTAATATTCATACTATGTTGTATAGAGCAAACTATATTAAATCGTTTTAACTAATAAATACCCGCTAATAGTAGTGAGATCTGAGTAATTTTGTTTAATTTCTATAGAATGAACGTTAAGATCGCGTTAACAGCAATACATTTAGTTATGAAATAATCCAGCCTCGCGTTGGTTACAAAATTTATGAGTCTACCTATATCCGACGCACATAATAGGAAACAGGAAAATTCACGAAAAAGGGAAAATAATTATCAATAAACATTATAGAATTGAGGAAAAATGGCGCTAATTCCGTAGGATATTAATTATTACTACTATTTATTTCTAAGAGTTAATCTCATGATAGCTATCATTAATTTATTTTTTTACATAAATGCTAATAGCTTTTAAGTCAAAATACTTCGTTCCTTGAAATCCGAACAATCGAAAGTAAAATTATTATTGCCCTACCTTATTGTACTTCTTCTTCAAATCATCAGCCAGGACCTGTTGTGAAAAGTTATGTATTAATATCATGCAATTCATGCTTGTGCAATTTAAGGATCCATCCAATGTTCTTATAAGGCAGTGAACCTAATATGAAAAGTTATTGAAAACAACTATTAGTAGCTTGAAATTAGAAAGATAGAAGAAAGCAGTATTAGTAGTAACAGGGTCCTTACTCTGTAACTTCCAACAATGAGTTTTTGTTCCGCGCAATCTCTCTTGCTCGATGCTAAGGATAGTGAGAGACATGGAACTTGCATACAAAAACGTCGGAATCAATATCGCTGTCGTTACTAGAAGTTGCAGAGTACGGGCGCAGGTTTTATTAAATGGTGGATAACATTAGCGACAGCGAAGCAACGCGTTTGAATTAATTTTATTTACATGATATCATATAACAAGGATAAAAGTTACCTGATTAAAAAGTGTTTAATTATTTGATTACCTGTGACCTTGTTGCACGCAATCGCGGAACACTTATTAATTCCAATTTTTATTGAGAAATTTTGTAATTCTCGTATGTAAGACTTTTTTGAATATAGCCTATTAAACTGTAAGCATAAATATATTATAAGTAATTTATTTTTTTACTGCTGTATCAATTGCCATTCATTTAAATAATAATTAACCGGTCTGTAACTGAGTAATAATGATGCAATAATCCCGCCTCCCGTTGACTAATTACTATTACTATTACTAAAATGTATATGCCTCGTTAGTATGCGACGCGAATTTAGCTATAGGGAAATTACGAAAATTAAAAAAAAAACATTTATATTCAAAAACATAAGGTGCCTTTATCGATTCATACGAAAGGATATCCTAAGCAGCCTTGACCTCATAGTTAAACACAAAAATATTAATCTGAGCATAAACGAGGCAAACAGTAGATATGTCACCATCTGAAGGTGTATCGAATATTGAAAAATAACATCACCATCTTCGAGGCAGTCGACTCGCGAACATTTCATTATTTTATATCGACTGTTGACGGGATTAATTCATCGAACCTGATATCCTGAAAGCTTTATGTATTGGTTTAATCGTAAAGTACTTTTGCCGAATTCAATTCAGGACTGTAATTGTTATTAAATTGTTTTCGAATGGCCACATTATTGGTATAGAATTAAATGTATAATATTTTAAGGATATTGCATATTACATGCTGGGTTCGGGTTCATTTATGATATTTATTTGCAATAAGTGAGTCTGAGAATCATTTCGAGTATATTATTGCTTTGCATTAAATGTCTTACAGAAATTGAGTTATGGAATATTTTTTATGTTTCCTAACCTTGTTAACAAGCTTTTAGCCGAGACATTATTGACTCCGCATGAAATATGGCTAGTCCTTTCGTAAGAAAGATTATTTAGGCGTTTAACTAAAGTACTGTCTTCCATGCAGAGTAAAACCAAATTGACAGAAAAAACACAAAAAAGAATTTTAATTCAAAGAGTGATTGAGACTGATTTTGTTTGTGGATAATGTGTGTAACATTAATATTTAACTAAAGTCTTTCATGTTTATCATAATTTGTCGTAGATTTTATTTAGTTAAAAGTTGATTATTTTGTATATAATTGCCATTAATAATAATAAAACCCAGTTTTATTTTACTATAAAAAATCAATATTGAGTATTGCTGTCTCTCTCGTCTCTTTCTTGCATACACAACACAACAAAGTCAAGTATGTCAAAAGAAATAAAATAATACATAATAAAAAATCGTTTAAAATAATGGCTTACTATACAGTCTTACATTTGAGATCTCGCTAGTAATTATAGCTTCCTTTGCCTATCAATAGACTTAGAATTAAATTTAATCTATAAACTAGTTTCATACAATTTTTATGCACGTTTAAGCTTTTGTCCCACGAGAGCGTCATTAATTAAACATTATTTATTCATTAAGATAATATTGTTTAATAGCTCGCTGTCTTGTCTCGCTACGATTATCGCAGTAATCCGGTTGCAATTATTCTACAACATATTCGTTGCATAATTATACTTCGTTAAGATAAACAAAGGGATTTTCCTTTAAATTTGATTCATTGTGTGAATTTAGACCGTTTCTTACATTTCTATTCTAAGAATAAAATAATACGATATTTGACAGTAAGATTAGAAGGTGCTATTCACAAACGTATCAAGTTAAAAATCACGATACAAAAGTTTCTAAACGTCATAAGTGTGATTAGGACAAACCGGAAAGTAAAATGATATCTATATTAGGAAATAAATTTATCATAAAATCACTTACATATTATAATTTTTTATGTAACAGGGGGCAAACGGGCAGGAGGCTCACCTGATGGTAAGTGATACTCACATTGCCAGAAGGCTCGCAAGCGCGTTGCCGGCTTTTTAAGAACACATATTTTTGTTACCAAAAATAATTCTCTGAACTGCGTTGATTATTTTGACAATTGACTAATTGTCAGTATGTCAAATAAGCAAAAACTACACCACAATATTGTAACAAATGACACTATAATATAGTCTAGATAAAATCAGTGAGATTTGGGCGAAGCGCAACATGTGGACAACCGGTCCAGCGACCCACTTGCTTTAATCATGGACCTTGGTAAATGTGTGCATGCGCTGCTTTGAGAATTTAACGCAAAAATTATTTCATTATTTACAAAAATTCTTAAAACTATTTTGCGAATTTATATATCCAGTAGTTCAAAGATACTCTTTAGTTTTTATTTAGTCACAATTTAAATTGGGAATCTTAAAATGGGTTGGAGATTTGAAAACAGAATTGAGTCCACAGACAATCCAAGAAACCAGTGACACTGCAACCTTTTAAGGCCTGGGCCTTAGATTTCTGTACCTGTATCTGTTGACTTATGATTTAAGGGATGCCGGTATTCTCGTGATGTTTTCCTTCACTTGTTAAATGCGCACTTAGAAACCCCATTGATAGACAGCTGGGGATCAAACCTACGGCCTCAGGGATAAGAGTCGCACGCTGAAGCCACTAGGCCAACGCTGTCCTACTTTGCCTAAGACAGTCAACTAGTAAAGATTTGCATAGTAACTACACTGGATAAAAGCCATTATCACACACGTCACAAAATTTATTAATTAGTAACAAGGACAAAAATTGCACAATCATACGATAATTGTCTAAAACCCATTTCAGGATTCCCAGAAGCCTAAACTCGATAACTCCTAATTGGAATGATAACAAACCACAGATTCTTACATTCTCTTCAATTGTATTTATTATCTCGTGAAGGAAGGAAGAACGGTGTAATAAATACGTCATAACTAAATGTTTTATCAAAATTGCTGGCATTAATTATAATTAAAAGTACTTTTCTCGGAAACTAAAATGTTTAACTAATTAATACATGATAGGGTACTGTGACAATCGAAAACTATTGCGTTTATTGAAACGCTTATTTCTTTAAATAATTATTAACTTTTTCTCTTTAATTTTATGGTTTAAATTTGCTTACAAACGCAAAACGTATTAATTTATGCCACAAATAAAATGATATTTTTATAAAAGAAAAAGTTTGCTTTATTTTAAAACTTGTACTGACACAACTGATTTAGGATTTTGCCTTTTTTGAATAGTCATAATTATAAAAAGCTATAGGTAATAAAATTTCGCACCAACCGACCTTGAGATATGACACACTACCCCAACGAAATTACTTAAAATCAAATACTTTTTGTCTAACATGCATTATTAAGACTTTTTTGAGGGTAGTTCTCATATAGTAAGTTAAGTACCCTCGTATTGTTACGGAAATGTGTAAATCATACAATAGGTAAGCCATTATTATATTATAAAAGCACACACACTACTTGACCTTACAGTAGGAGATTGCCGCAAACCTGAAAGAACATGAAAAATTTGTTAGACTCAAAGTTACAAAGGAAAACTTTTCTGAAGAAAAATTTACGAAGTGCCACATGTCTGTCCCATTGGAGATTACGCGACTGTAGCCACAGATCATGAATAGTCTGATGTAGCGATTAACACAAGGCATGTATAATGAACAAACAGGAAATGAAAATCACTACATCAAGTGAAGTGGCTGTAATAGCTTTAATTACAATGTAATGATTTGTTTATACGTTAGCTAAGACTAGAAACAGACCAAAGTACATTCGTTTGGGATCTCCGCCATTAAGTTGTGGAATATGCTGCCACCACACCATACGATTAGCTGCCTCCATTTCTTAACCATATCCTATTCTAACTATGTAATTCTTGTATTTCTTTTCTTTTGTATTGCATCGCAATTCATGTATGAGATTAGCTTTTAAGTTTTTTGTTTATTTTATTTATATTTTTTGTACTATTTTACTAGATTAAGGTTGGTCTTTATAAGATTTAGTTATGCGCTTCTTGCACTTTACCCATCATATTCTTTTTTTAGTTTTTTTTCCTTACTAGGGTAGCCTGGTAGAAATCGCTTGTTACCGATAAGGCCACCCGTTGCATCTCTTATAATGTTTATGTATTATGTTATTTGTTTTTCTAAAAATGTAACGAAGTGTAAATAAATAAAGTACATTGGTACAAAAGTGCTTTGGTCCTATAGCTAGTGGATCAGACTGTGCCAAACAGTTTCGCCGGAAGTCGAACAAGTACAGCTTATACCCTCCGTTTGTAAGGCTATGTATAAGAATTTGCTTATTAGATAAGTATCTATTATTGACCAAATTCCTCATTATAACGTATATTTTCCAACATACTTAAATGTCACGCTAATAATAAACCCTAGTTTTTCCACACAGACAGGTGCTATGGGATAACTAATTAATTAACATGGTCGTAGCTAATTGAAAAAAATGAAGAAAATTTATTTTTCGAATATGACAATTGGCGTATCAACAGTAATTATGTGCATAATAAATAAGTATAAACTTCCATATGGCATCGCCGTATTTTGTCTCAAGGTGTTCCATAAATTACGCATTAATGAGGACCTGGACTTAGGAGTTAGGACCGTGTGTAGAAAAGTAGGGTCAGTTATAGTCGTCGAATTTTTAATAATAAGTGGATCTTGAAGAACAAAATTTAAACATATTTTGGAAAATTAAAGAGAACCTTGTGTTATTTAGAAAGATTTAGGTAATTAAATACCGTCAATTGTATTCTATTTATTATTATGCGAAAATTGTTAATTAATAAATACTTTTAGTTTATTGTATAAGTGATCCACGGTAGATTGCGTGCGAGAATACTCCTCCAGCGTTATAGGAAACGCGTTGTAGGAGTATTCTCGCATAACGAGCTTGAATGTCCCCATATACCGCGGTAGGTAAAAATTATTCATGTGTAACTTTTCTGGCTAAAGGGGATTTAAATCGAATATTAGAAAAAACTATGTTATGAACGAAATAAGTGCGTACATCATTATAAATGTATAAAGTATATAAATATAACGTGTGAACACCCCGCGTTATATGGTGGAATACTCGTGTTATACGAGGGACTGAAATCGCGTAATATGAAAATGCATTAAAAGACTACCGTGTTATAAAAAGGTTTACAGTATTTAAAGTCTAAATATAAAAATACAGTTTATGTCATAATTATTGATATCTCAGGTTATCAGGATATTCCTAGCATTTATTTATATGTATTTCTAAACAATTTAATTTAATTAATAATAATGCATGGCCCTTATGGCGTCTTGGCCTTACATTGCACCTGTTCCTTTAATCATTTTTCTATTATATATCGAAATGTAAAAATAATATTATGAGCAATAAATTCCCTTAAGTAATCTTTGACGTAAACCTTTTTGGGAATTTCTCCCTTAATATGTTATAATAAGGCATAAATTGGGTTGTACGAAAACGATATTTTCCAGCTGAAAAGGAAACATACTAATAACTATAACTTATTATGAGACAAATGAACAAAGACAAATAGAGAGTGTTATTGATAAATTACTGGTTCATTACTATGCAGGCGTGATAAAGAATATAATGTGTACCAGACACGCACGATTTTGCATATAGCGTAATATACTATGATACTCGCAAACATCACCACGGAATGCACACAAGGTATGTAAAACTGCTGTGCAAACCAAAGCTGTACATTTTGCTCACTCAGGTTTTCGTAGTTTTAAAAGCGTGGCGATTACCGAAATCATCGGAGTTACGCCCCGAATATAGCCAGACGCAGGCACTGCACATTACATTCATTTAGCATTCAATTATTTTATATCATTTGTTTTCCGGGGGTGATAATAAATAGTGTATATTTGCGTACCTCGCATACTGCGATTTAATTCTAAATTAAAGCTAATCTATAGTTCCCGGCACATGCGCAGTCGACTATTTTATTTACTCATGAGGCACACAAATAATATACATAGACAGTAGACACTCACAAAACATGCACACATATCAATTATAAGCACGACAGAGTCAACAAATCAGAAAAAAACTGATAAAATATAAAACAATCATTTAAAAATGAAAAGACAATTACAATTATTAATGATTAATTTAATAAAAAAAATTTTTTTTGAAAAAGTATGAATAACAAGATATGCACTTAATGTAGAAGTTGAAGATAGACGTATCTTGCCTAAAGATTACAGCTGTTTTGCCTTTTAAAGGTTGGAGGTTAGTTTTAATTTAGTTTGTATGTGTACTACGGCAGATATTTATAAATAAATACCGTCCGTTTTTCGTCGCAGCCGAGTCAAGCAATGATTTATTATATATGTCGTGGCCATATCGTAGATTAGCTCAATTCATGAAATGTTCGAGAATTTCATGAAATGGTTACATTTCATGAAATGTTTCATTGTCTATTGGCCACATCGTGATGTGGTTTGGGCAGATCAATGATAAAAATCGTTTCTCGATATGGGCAACTAAACGCGCGGCTTCTTCATGAAATGGTCAATTATGATCTCAAGTGTTACATTAATTACCGGTAGAGGCGCTGCAAACGCTTTGTTTATGTTGAAGATGGTGGCCGCTGTCGATAATGTTGTTTCTCGCAGTGAAAAAGTGATAATTCGTTAATAAATGACGAAGAATGTGAAAGAGTTTACGACGAAAAGGTTCTCGAGTACTATGCAAGTCACCAAAAACTAGCAAAATGTAAAAAAACTGAGTTTGGATCGCATTTCACAGGTTAGTATTTTACTCTTAAATTACATAAATTTTCACTTATTTTATCAAAATACTCTATGCCAGTAACGTATTGTGAATTAATTGATATTATGTAAGTTTGTGAATTATGACCTATTAAAGTTATGTTTTTTTTCTTTTTTAGGTTATGAAACAAATTAAGGAGAGTAGGGTGACTACGCAAAAGAAGTCCATGGACTATTACTGGTTATCAAAATATGATATTTTGGAAACTGCGAATGAGGAATATCTTATATTCAAGAAAAAATGCGTCGACGATGATACGATTCGCATAATTCCGATGGAAGTATTTTGAAATATTAAAGGAAGTACATAAAACTAAAAATGATTCAACACATTAAAAATAGGCTTTATATTCGAAGAAACCCATCGAGCTATTCGTTGACCTGTGATCTGTTTGTCAGAAGAAACGTGCAGTGCCAAGGAAAGGTATAGTAACTCAGCCGATAATTTCTAAAGATTTTAACACACGAGGGCAGGTGGATTTAATAGATTTACAGTCTGCCGCGGATGGAGAATTTAAATGGCTTATGAATTACAAGTATGCCACAAATTTTTTACACCTCAGACCTCTAAAGTCGAAAAGAGCTGCAGAAGTAGCCTTGGAACTTTTAAAAATATTCTTGGAATTTGGCGCTCCGTATATTACAGAGTGATAATGGAAGAGAGTTCACCCGCATTCATAGAAGAATTGGTGTCGATGTGGCCTGAATGCAAAATTATTCACGGTAGTCCTCGACGTCCTCAAACACAGGGCAGCGTGGAAAGATCAACAAGACGTAGAAAATATGTTGCGGTGTTGGATGCAAGAAATAAGTCTACTAAATGGTCCATTGGTTGTTTTTTGTTCAATTCTATAAAAACTCTTCTTACCACCGCATAATTGGCAGATCCCTTACCGTGCATTTTTTGGCTCTGAGCCGAAAACTATATTGAAAGGTTGTAATATTCCTGAAAGTTTATGACATCAATCAGGACGGAGGAAGAATTGGACCAAATAAATCAGAATGATTTTACAGCAGAAAACATTAATGTCATGCCGTCAGATGACGCAATAGTAAATGGATCAGTTGCTGATGAGGCTTTTACTAACATTGAAGTAATGGAGACAGATAATATGGAATTAGAGTCAGCTGATGGTCCAGTGTGTCTCGTCTGTGGCAAGGACACAACAGGAGCTCATTTCTGTAGTTTGTGTTCCAAACCTGTGCATGCTATTTGTGGTGTTGCTGGTGGAGAAGAAGGTTTTGGATCTCAAGTTCAATGTTTTCTTTGCCAAAAGGAACAGTTGATAGTTAATGAAGAGATCAAGCTCATAGCGGTGTTAAACGTGCTGCAGAGAAAATGGTCGATAACACCGCCAAAAACTTCCTTTGTTAGAAATTGTAAATTCTGTGTTTTTGAATGTACCGAAAATTTACCGTGGACCTCTTGACACAAAAATATTGCTGGAAAGATAGTTGATTTTAGGACGGGTATACAAAATCGGAACGGGTTCTGGAACAATTAAAAATGGTTTTCTCGGCAAGACCTACAGGTGTCGTCTAAAGATTATTGCGAAGTTATATCAGAATTGTCAATATCATTGACGGAAGCTGTAAATTTCAATCTTTGTTTTGGAGGTCAAGGCTTTAAAAAATGCTTTTGTAAGCCAGCAAAAACCAATGCCGTACAAAGAGATGCGCATGTCATGCGCCAACAAATGACTGAAAGGTTGTAACACTGACTTTTCAAATTTTTATTCATTTATTGTGCATTCCATGTGAATTATTATATTACTTTTTGTAACTATGTACCAAAGTACCTACTTATTTCTAAATATTTGTTTGTTTTCTAAAAATAATTGTGTATCATGACGTGTTTGATGTTTAATTTTGTTACAAAAATTTAATTCATTTTGTTTGTATCAGTCGGACTTAAATAACAATAAACAAGTTCTTAACATATTCTGGATTTTTATTAAATATTTTATGGACACCCTATTTATACGATCCGGCCAAATGTGGATGAAAAAATCGTGAAATGTTGACGATTTAATGGTCTGGTCAAATTAAGTTGCCATCATGAAATACGACCATTTCATGAAATTCTCGAGCATTTCATGAAATGAGCAATCTAGGATATGGCCACGACATATATATTACAACTGTAATTCAATTTGAGAAAAACAAAAAGGCATCTACACCTTTGTCTAAAAAGGTGATATTTTATACATAAAGAAAATAAACGTTCGTAATTTCTATAAATAATGTAAGAATTAGAGACTCGGCAAATGAAATATATGCGCGTGCTACTCAATGTAACTCGAAACCTTCATAATAGAAAAAAGAAAAAGTGAGCTTTAATAAATGTCATATTGTATTACCGTATGTGAGGCAATATGATGGATTCGTGAACATAAAACGATCACCTCGAAACGTATTGTACTCTTTCTTAAATTTCACGCACCAGTAGGGTTAGAAAATAAGTCTTGTGTACTTTAGTTAAATATAAGAGCACTGGACCCTTACTACCAATAGCGATCCTGATTTTAATAATAAGTCCTTGTACCCAAGGTACATCAACGCTACGAATATTCAAAGAACTACGTCGTGCATAAAAAAAGTCGGAATCCGTATCGCTATTGGAAGCAAAAAAAAACTTTTAAGCAAGACTGTTTAATTATTTATTTGATTGTGCCGGATTCTTTTGGTTAACTGTCAACTCGTCTCACTACAATAAAGCACTAACAAAACCATTTATCTGATATAACTCATACGGAATACAAGAGTCTCTTGTATTACTCTTATATTCCGTCTAAAACCAGTCCTAGTAGTTCTGTAGTCTAGAATCCTAGTTCCAAATACAATAGTAATTAGAGCGTTTGTAGATTTTACTTTTTTTTATAAAATGCACGGCTCGTAACAATTACGAGTGGTTATAGAAACAGGATAAGACATTTAAAGAAGTGTAGCCTATTTATTATATTGACGTAAGGAGTGAAATAGTTGTTTCGCCGCCAAGGCCGAGGGTTATTCGAGATGTTTTTGTCGACTGTACACGACTTGAACACAATAAATCTACATTTATCATCATAAGGAGTACACAATGAACGTCTCAGCTAGTTTTGTCACCCGTCGTCCCACGGGTTAGTCCCTATACTAATAATACATTTTCGAATACAAATAAAAATCACCCCTATATACCGCAATAAACAATACATTGTATTTAAATTTATTATTAATTACTTAATCAAAAGAAACGACAATTATGTTTCATTACGATTTACTAGTTAGGACAAATTTGTTTGAAATTAAAGTTCGCAAATACAAAAATTCACTTAAAAAATGACGCGCTACCTGCGTATAAAACTGTATAATATATTTACTATTCAACAAATATTAATCTAATTAGTGTTAGAAGTTCCTATCTATCACTGTTAGAATACGTATTTTGGAACGCAACCAATTTTTAGTTACTAATTTTGTCACGTGAGGTCCTTTTTATTTCTACTTTTTGCACCAAATGTTGTACTTGTTTAATCTCAGAATAAATTGTATTCATTATATATTGCTTTTATTACAACATCCACGTACATTCTAACAATATCCTTTATACCTATGGCTTAGTTGTGAAGGCCCATATCCATATCCAGGCTTGGGCTCCATTCCCAGGAACTATTTTGGTTGGTATTGTAAAGCTAATTACGTAGTTACTTAAGTGTGAATACACAGTTCAGAATTGTCACAGCATGTCAAATACCTATTGGAAATTCGGGAGTCATAGATCCAGCTAAGCCTCAATCTGAATCTCACCTTTAATTGCTGGGAGAGCTAAAAAACTAAGTGGTACTTCGTTCAAAGAAGATAATATTTACTATTAGCCGATTGTTCAATTATCAATGAACGCGTTTGAATCTGGTAAAGTAGTTAAACAAATTATGTATTAAGATAAGCCAGGACTTCATTAATTAAACACAATGTCAAGCTTTCAACTTCGCCGACATGATTTCACTAAATTAAAATTTACGAAAATTGCATTTATCTTAGTAATTCTATAAGCACCTCTAGAGATGATACTTTGGAATTATCCAAAAACCTATTAACAAATCGGACCAATTTACCGACCTTTATCTGTTCGTAAAATCCGTATTTAAGACAAATATAAAGATAAATTATTGTTATATTATTATTATTTATTTATTTATTTATTTATTGTTATTTTATTTTATATTTTATTCAGAGTGGTTCTTTAAGAGCTTACATTCTTTACGTTTAGGTTTCAGATGCTTTACAGCAACTGTGTGACAAACGTGAAACGTGGTGTCTTTTATTATCATTGTCATTGATCAAAACAAAGTAATATATATTTGATAGCTAAAAACATTACAAATGACACAACACGGAGGGATAGAAAATATATTTTTTAATCCTATTTCGTATAACCAATTATCATTCTTCTAGGAGCATGGCGCAACTTTGTAATGCTTACAAACAGCTGTTATTGCGTACACATTTCATTTTTCTCGTTACTTTCGAATATAATACTTGAGCTATTTAAAATAGATCTATCTATTATTATGATTTTCTATAGCACTTATTTAAGCTAAGTTATCTAAAACTCTTATTAGTAAATCAACTATCTGGAATTGGCTTAATAAAGTGTCGATAATAATAATTATGACGACGAAGGCCAAGAACCAAACTTTTTAAATTTGTTTCCATTTTCTTTTTATCCATTTTAAATTCTTATATTAATACAATTTAGGTTAATAATATTTTAAATTCTGTTTATTTCGATGTTTTTTTTATAAATAACAAAACTTCTATTTCATATTGTATTCTGATGTATGAAACTTGGAAACTTAATATGCTAGTAATACCAGGTTAACGTACAACATTTCAAGAACTAGGATCTTACCCTGTAACTGTAAATACCGATGTTTTTGTACGTATTGTTCGACGTTTTGTTCTCTTCATATCCGTAGCGCTGAAGTCGCGACCTTGGGTACATAAATTTATCATTGAGTTCGAGATAGCTAATGGAAGTTACATAGGTTGATTTCGGATTAAGATTGACAGTAACAGTTAATAAAGTTGTTTTACTAAACATACTTTTCTTCACATACAAGTCACGGTGCGAAGTCAGGGCGTGGTATTTGTTCTATAGAAAAACGTTTAACCTCACAAAACATCAATTATATCGTAAAATTTTAGTGACAATTAACTCCATCTCTTTCCCTCTTATCAATCTTCTCGTTACATAACAAGGACGGCAGGCCATAAAAACAAATTATATGTGAAAACGTAAAGCGGTTACCGTAAAATAAACATGAAACCTTATATTAGGTTAATTATTAATGACAGTGTTGTTCATGTTTCTTTTTGCTACTCTACTTTGATTTTATCTGATTTTATGTATAATTACAATTCCCCGCACGAACTGAATGATTTTATCTTGCATATATCTGCATCGACTACTGCTTTATAATTAGTGTCATAAGTATTCTGAAATATTTCAAACATTTAAGGGTTTTAAATAATTTAGTTGATGTATACAAAATGAAGTAGATTTTAGAAGTTAAATCTTTATAATAAAAGCTTGGTCGCTGATCTATTAAGTTAGTAAGGTAGTAAGAAAATGCAATTTGAAACACCTTACACATCTACCAATTCTGCCAAAAATATAACAATGAACCTAAAACAATTAGATATATTTAATTTTACATTTAATTGTCTGACTAATGAGCGACAGTACTCCCACGAGTTTCCTCAAAGTCAAGGTCAGGATAAAAGAATATTTAGAGAGAACTATCGCAGTTCGAAGGTAGATGTAGCATCTGTTTAGAATAGAACAGAGCAAGGCCCAGTAGTGGGTACAATTCTACACGCCAGTAAAAGATTTGACTTGCGCCAATTCATTTTATATTTTCCATTAGAACTTGCTCCTACAAACACGAGGTATAGCGCACGTATAACGCTTTAGATGGCCTATACTGTTCACCTGAAGACCTTCCCAGGGAGCGTTCAAGTATTACGTCACGCAATTTTTTGAGATTATTGACCGCCCCCCCATGTAAGACGCCGTAACTTTTTCTGTACCCAAATATAGTAAAACGTTTCGTGACCACCTAGTGACTCTTTATACCTAAAAGGTCCATCAGGTCCTGATCGACACGATGATGCTATATGCTATCATGACGTTCGTTTCTGCCAAGAACACTTCCCATCTAGATAAATTATCACCTTAAGGGGCGTGATAGTGAATTATCATCATCGCTGTAATTCAGAAAAAAACCTTTGGCTATATAAGCACGTAATTACCCTAAAATCGCGCCTTAATGAACAGTTGACGTTGACGGCGGCATGAGTGATTAGCGATAAGCGTTTAATTACATACGAGCGATATTGGTAAATTCATTATTTAATTAGGCCAAAAATTATGGCATTAATAAATTATTGACAGTAACGTTACGCAAGGTTTTATATTGAATCAACTTTAAGACAACATCGTAAATTTATTTAAAAAAAAAAAGCTTACCGCCGTTGTCCTGGTTGCTGGTACGCAGTGTCTATAGGGCAACACAATTATTTGTTATAAGCTGAAGACTGTGGACTATTTTCACCTTACATTAGTCATATGGGTAGGGTCAATGAAACAAACTCAAAAATGTGTCTAATAAAACAAGGGCGTAAGGCACTTTCTTATACCCCAAATATGTTTTCTCATAATAAACGCCGCTATGATCAATACTTAGGAGTTATTTTGCTTTATCTTGAGTTAAAATTCCGCAAATCCTTCTAGCATGAGACGTCGTTGCATCCTGGTAACGGCTGTATTATTAAAGGTGAGTTATGGCGTCGACACGCATAGTGTCGTGAGGATATATTAACAGAAGCGATAATTAGCCGCGAAATTTTATTTCCCAGAAAAGCAAGAACGTTGGAAAGTCTCGTATCATGTAATTATCTGTAAGTGATACTCTTCGCCATTTCGTCAGATGTGATTAATGGTCCGTCCGACATGGATAGATTTTATTGCATTGGTAATTTAAAAAGAGATGTTTCTTGATAATTCACGTAATCAGGAATCTCGTTTGCATTCATAATGTCATCAAGTACCTACACTTATTACCCAAAAACCTCTTCCCATATTAAAAATAACAGTATTTGGTACTACTCTATCTCTAATACACTCTACCTTTTGGACAAATGATACAAAAAACTAACCTGACGTTGGACTATTTGTAAATATTAGAACTACGAGGTTATTAGGTATTACCTACCTTTACCTAAACTACATGTTCATCAAATATTTATATGAAAAGTAAGAAGGGACGCTTTTAGCTTTTCAGCGACTTCAAAACACAGAAGGTTTATAATTCTGGATCTATTGCTTGTGGGTTTGTGAACCGAACTATTGAGGTTAAGTCATCCATTGAGATACTGAAACACAACTTCCTTTTTTATAGAACAACGAAGAAACGGGCAGGAGGCTCATCTGATGTTAAGTGATCCTTGGACACTCAATGCCGGAAGGCTCGCGAGTGCGTTGCCGGCCTTTTTAGAATTGGTATGCTACTTGACCCTAAGTCGAAATGGTTTGTAAATGACCTTGAAGTAGTCATGTTTTACGCAAACGTGTCAATTTGTCATGGTCGTCTATCATTCGGTCAACAACTGCTGCTAAAGCTAAAAACAGCTATTATCACTCAAGTATATCTTATATATTCATATCGGAGGCATAGAAGAATAGTAAGAATACAACTAATTGAAATACGGATTAGAAGTATCAATGTGGCTTCAAAACCCCGTATATGGCTGATATACAAAATTCATTAATATGCGCACATTTGGATAGAAGGAGAAAAAATTAATAAGCTATAACCAATAAGTTTCTATTATTAATAACCTTAATTATTATAGATTAAAAAATAAAACATAAAAATTACATATACTGTGGGTAGTATGAATAATTTAAAATTGCCATTTTTTTAGCGGCCCACGGCCCGATTAGTCAGTTTCGACATTCCCCACCCACGCCTAAGTTATTAACATAAAACAACACAATTCATTGTGCAATAAACGCGAAATGAGATTTTATCTAGACAAAAATTGCCTGTATTTTAGATCCTTTTTCCGGAACTGTCATAACAACCGCCTTCGTAGCTAGCGTGATATTATATATAGGTTATCGGTACCTACCCATTTCAGTCGGAATTGGATTCTTATTTCAAAAGAAATACCTTTTTTACTGTTACTTGACAGTTTAATAATAAATTCAAAATAAATAACTGTCAACGTTATAGAACGCGCAAAAGGTTAGTTTTGGCAAAGGCGGATAGAACCTTAAAGTTTCGTTTTAGAAATCATTTGTAGCATATATTTCTTTACTACCAAATAACATCAAAGTATAATTTTTAAATAAGGGAAGATATACCTAAAGTATTCTAAACCCAATTGTATAACCTTTACTTTTTAATTCGAGGGTCCTTCAAGAAAAGAGCGTACTAAGTGGCCGCCAACACACTTGCGAGCTTTCTGGCAATGTGAGTGTCTATGGGTTATAATTAACATCAGATGTGCCTCCTGTCCGTTTGTGTGATTTTACATAAAATATTTTTTTTTAAATACGCTTGTGCGCAAATCAAACCGAAAAAAACACAACAACAATTACAATATATATATATATTGTAAATAGAAAGACACAATATAACAATAATAATAACAATGATTATTTTTTCCGACCCAAATATCGGCCAATAGAATTGCACCATTCGACGTCACGTGGTACAACCTACATGGTATTATACTGATAATTTTTTGAAAATTTTCTCTGGTAGTTGCTTCAAGAAAAGTATTAAGTAGTTGTTTTATTCATTATGAAATTCTTATTTGTTAACTGTACATTTCGTCTCATGGTGCAATTCTATTGGCCGACATTTGGGTCGGAAAAATAATCCCCCGAATACCACACGAGCTTCAAAATTATCTGGCATTTCCCTCAAGGTTCCCTGCAAACAAATAAAGTCGTCAAGTTTTTCAGGTTAAAAAATCACGAGCGCTTCGCGCTCCTTCATTTGTTTGCAACGAACCTATAATACCCGATAATTTTGAAGCTCTTGTGGTATTATAAGTGACAATTATTTAAGCAAAACCACCTAACTAAAATCACCCACCTAAAAAGTCTTTAAATACGTATAAGTGTTCTTCGAGTTAAACGTTTCTCCAGTATTAAGTGTAGGTGTAGGAACTTCCAGGTTTTAAAAAACCAGGTTTAGGATCCTTTATAGTCCAGTATATAAACTCAACTAACAATAGTAATTTCAATTGTATTTATTGTAACAATTAACGATTGTAATGAATCGAAATATTCCATCTGATAGAGTTACTGTGAATTAAACTCATTGGTCCGTATCCACTATAGATAGTATTTCACATTAAACAAAGCCTACATTTTCGCGAACCGACAAAGCAGCATCGCAAATCTTATTTGCAGACAACGAGCGATAACTATCTCATTCTTTCAACAATGGCCGCGCTCATAAGCCGAGCCTAATTAGTAATATTCAAAGTGCATTGTGGCTCTTATCTTGAAATATACAATAAGATGGAAACGCGTTTATCTAGTGCGATACGGCGTTGTTACCGACTGCGACTGTCCATTGCAATTGCTGTCAAATCGCAATTTCACATAACTATTAAGGTGACTGGACAGAACGTCTAGGAACACTTCGAACTGAGATGAATCATATTCTATGTTTTAGGGTTGATACAGAATACTGTTGCTTTTATTATATGGCGCGTAATTGATATTGTGGGTTGACTGTCTGCTGTCTGCTGACTAACTGCGCAAACTTTGCTGAAACTCGCAGTTAAAAATCAATGTTTTTGGTAAAGTCGTTCTAAAGTGACGTCTTAGTCATAATAATAAATTATTTTCCCGAAGGAAACCACCCAATTTTGGTCGCTGACAATTAAAATTTAGTGTCCAAATACAGAAAGTGATCATAGAGCAATTATCGTCTATGCTCTATATCAAAACTGCGACTAGAAGCAAATTGTGCGACTAACTACCGGTGGCTTTATTTCGTAATAACCCTCCGGTTCGGATTGTCCGCGACAATTATCAGACGATGACGTTTCTCAACTATCGGTATGATACGAATACATTGCATTGTTTGGTTGGCAAAGTTAAAATCGAGTTCGTATAAGTCAGTAATGGGCGAGATACAATGCCGGTTAATCGTGAAGCAGTACTCGTTTGGAATACGTAATGGTCGGTAGTGCTCGCTCGTGTAGCGACTGAGTATTGTTTTACCGTGTAGACGTAAATTGAATGTACTACTGTTTGAGCGAACTTGAAGAGATTTTATAAAATAGAATTTTCCGAACATTTCTATATTCTACTCTTTTTAGATAATGACGGTTTAGCGGCCGTTAGTTGGATAATGAGTTATAGTTTAACATAAACTGAATTTATATTGTAATTAAAGAAACCTTTGTATTTTACTAGTGACCGGGTTCCCACGGCTGGAAATTTATTTTTGATATTTTGGAAATAAATATACTTACTCAGGGTTACTGTAATGGTAAACATTTAAAGAAAAAAAATAGCATTGGTCCAATAGTTTTTAGTTAACTCTTACAAAACATTCCTGTGTCTAATATTAGTACAGATATTCATAAAGCTTTATGGAGTATAAACAATTCCAAATGCCTATACTGACTTAACGTTATAACAACTGATTTTGTGTGAACAATTAATTTAGTGTAATGAATTGCAGTTTAATTATTTGTACCTGTAGAGCTTTTTTATTGTAATGAATCCTAATGACTGAATCTATTATAGATTTAGACGCCCTTTTAAGGCATTTAAAGGAAGCGCTGTAGAAATGTGAACGAGTTGAATTAAGTAAATTCAATTTGAAAGTATTCTTAAAATTCGCAAACTAATTGGGGAAGACGGTGCAATGTATGTAAAGAATTATTCGGCCATTGTTTTCCGCGAGACGTTACGATGCGTAAGAGGACACTTACTTGTATGAAATTTAAAACAATTTACAAGCTAAAAGCTGAAGCGGTTTAGTTCTTTATTATTTCTTATATATATCATTGGTATATAAGTTTTAAATCGATTCGACGTCCTGGTGGACAAAAAAGCTGTGTGCAGACAGTGTTTTCACCACACTATTGTAATCTTTTTTTTGATTATGTATACAATAAATAAAGTTAAAAAAGCATTCTTACTTGGTCTTTGTGCAATTTTTTATGGTTGAAACTAGATTTTCTGTTACAACTTTAAATAATTATACAAACATGTATTATTCATCTCTTTGCACTGACTATTACCAGTTATACAACAGAAAAAAGAGTAAAATGAAACTTTTCCTTCTGTTTCGAGACAGTTGTTTTACCGGAAGTAGAACTCAGGAGATATACTCCCACTTATCCTCTTATAAAAAAGTATTTTTATTGTGATTCTAAAGTACAATGTTGATATTGTAAGTTTAGTTCTAGATGTCATCATCAGAGCAAAACTCGAAGCGAGAGAAAAATGGGAAAAAGGTTAAGTAAAAAAATTATGTTAAGGCGAAACAAAGTTTGCGGGGGCTAGTTGAAAAGCTGTATCTCACAAATTATATAAATAAATCTTCTGTGCGTGTGTTTGTATTTAAACTCCTCCTAAACGTCTTGACCAATTTAAGTGAAATTTGTGTGAGTTCAAGTGGATTTGAGAATCGTTTAGGATTACTACTAGCTTTTTGGTTTTTCTTAAAGTTTTATTCTTAAGACGTGTGATAGCAGTGTTGAATCTCATCCCTGGGGTATTAGATTCGAGCTCCGGCTCACCAATGACACTCGCTGAAAGAAAACATGGCGAGTAAACCAGCTTGCCTTAGACCCAAAAGTTGATCACCTACTTCATTAGAAATGATCACGCAACAGATACAGAAATCTGAAGCCCAGACCTAAAAGGTTGTAGCGCCTCTAATATATATTATTTAAGTCGGGTCTGTCGGGTCCGCTAGTGTATATTAATATAATCGGAATAAAAATTATTTGAAAAACGCTTTCCGAATGCGAGCCGAGCAACACAAACGACCGCCGACAGTGCGTAAGCGGAGATAGGGTTGTGTAAAAAGTTACAAAAATCGCAAATCAAATGTTTACATCACATAGCAACTTACGCAGACACCCCACTGTTACTTGTATATTTCATGAAAAGCCTGCTGATAACTGTACGAGATTAATTACATGATATCAAATTACGTTTTTACAAATCGCGGAATATACTGAAAACGAGTATTAAGAATAACCCATAGCGCTAAATAACCTGCATCATGACCACACCACACATGTACAGAGTGTCTATGTGTGTTGTGCTCTGCCCTTTCACACCATAACACAACACAGCCGAATTAGGCATTACATAGTTAAATGTATGTACTTTTTTGTAAGTTTCGTAAATTTTTGGTTGGATCTTTTTGCGCATATTATGTATTCTATAAGATTTACCTATGATGAGAATATTCTATATATATATTGAATTTATACATTTATTGGTTGGTACATGGGGTATGAAGGCTTTATATAACTGGGGCAAAGAGCAGGAGGCTCACCGGATTTTAAGTGTCACTGTCATGGACACATTGCCAGACTTTTAAGAATTGCTACGCTCTTTTCTAGGGCCCATAGTCAAATTTCTTTGGAAATACTTGTGTAAAAAAACAATTCTTTCATTAGGCATAGAAAAAAAACAATAAAAACCAGGTCGTTAGGCACAAAATTCCGATAGTCCTTAATAAATCTGACTCATAGACATGATCAGATGAGAAATATGTTAGTCTAAATCCTCTCCTCTACCTCCTGGCGTGCTCTACATCCGCATCTCATTAAACATTAATGAGGTGGGATTGTGGTGAACGTATTAAAAAAAAATACGTTCTTTGTGTTATTAAAGTATATACATCATTCAGTATATACTTTAATAACATTTTCAGCGAACCGTGGAATCGACTCCCGGATCTTCCCTGAGATACTACCTCCAATTGTTTAAAAAAAGAGCATACTCCTCCTCCCAAAATAACAAATATTTTTTTTAATGTTACATAATACACAGATGCTTAATGCATTCGATCATGTAAAAGAATAATTTATCATATTATTTATACATAATAACTCCTATTAATATTAAAATCATATTGTGCGACGTAAATAACAATAAAAATGCATGTTTAATTGTAGTACCACCGCAATTCTCTTACGAATGCGAAAAATTAGTCTTCTAAGTTACATAAGAAGTGAAATTTAAATAATTATTATAATTTCAAATCAGTATGACTCGTCCATGATTTGGAGTAACAGGTACAAATATTTTTAATATATTTAAAGTCAAAGCAAGAGTTTTATAATAAAAAATCTAATTGGTTAAAAATAGCAACATACATCTCTCAAATAAGTTACATAATATGACACAATGATTATTACAAAAAATATTAACAATCAATTTTCATTATGTAAAGTGCATGAAGTGTTTTATATGCGGCGTAAAAATGGAATTTCAGGTAACAAATAGAAGGCGAAATAACAAGTCTGAAGACACAACAGTGGGCACATCGATCAAGTATCGAAAGGGTTCGATTATCAGTAATTTTGCCGCCTAAAAAGTGGCCCGAATACCGCGGCCGGCCTCCGCAAATACTTCTATAATGAAATGACAATTACCTACGAGCTGCCAGCGAATTCTTGGAGGCATTACGCAACCGACTCCTGAAAAACCACTACTGTGATTTCTCGAAATGCTGCTCCGCGATTTCGCGCAAAAACCGGGTTTATTGAAATCATGGAGCATAACGTTGTAACTGTAAATATCAAAAGCAACAAACAAGTATCAAGACTACATTATTTCAACTTATCTAAGCTCGAAGCATCTTAAATCAATTGCTGGTGAGACGTTTTTCTATCTCGTTATAAAAATTACAAAATAGCATTCGATAATTATTAAGATAATCAACAAATACAAATCCTTTAAACTAAGAGAAGCGAAATGCCTACACATATTTTATCATTTGAATCGGTATGTTTTGCAGGCTATTAATAAGAAATAGTTACGGTTTCAAGAACTAAAATTAATTGTACGAGTCTTCGGTAATTGCGCGCTTTTGCTTTTCTTACTTCGATAAGTTTTTTTGCCAGCTAAAGAAACCAACCAATGGTAAGGGCGATCGCATTTATCGCATCGACGTCTTCAATTGTTTTATAAATAAAGCTTCGCAAAAAATACTATCGATCAATCGTGCGAAAGTCAGCGATGGAAGACGATAGCACGTCCCACACGCCGTTTACAACCTAGCCTTCATAACCGTAAAAATCATTTTCCATTACTTCGTTATAAGGGACGTTTCCACAAACCGCTTTTCTAGAAAGAGCACAGAATAATGAACTCAATGCATTCCTTACAGGCTTGATATTACTATAACAAGAGATACGCGTCATAATCGTGCGCTTGCAGACGTGAAAGATTCCATACGAGAGCTGTCCAAACATTTTATACTTTCAAATACGCGGTGCCTTATCTATAGTGATGATCTGAAATCTCTTATCGTACCAATCGGCTCGTGGGACCTTAGATCTTTATTACATGCGTTTCGTAAGGCAACATCTCCAAGTAACTGTTTATACTTCAATATGACGTTAACTCTATTGTTTTCGCAATCATCCAGGACTGCTTCGTCAATTTTGACGTATTTATTGAGGCCACTGACGGTCCCATATAAATGATAAGATCAAATTTTTTCACTTGATAAGACCCATTTGCGGCCTCATGGTATATTCATTTAGATTTCGATGACAGAAAGATACATTTTTAAATAATAAAACTCTTTTTTAACTTAACGCGTAGAGCAACGTAAGAAAGGAATAAGACTTGAACTAGTGTCTACCTAAGATCGTTAAGTTTTTAACTACGCCTTATACAAAGGCTTCATTGTAATTTAATGATATTTATTTGTAATTATTTATATGCTATATATTTGTTTGTAATCTATAATTCCAAACGGTTTAACCGCCTTATTATTGCTGACGTGTTAAGGAATTGGATTGCGAATGAAAATACAGTCTGTTAAGAAGTCTGCAGAGATATCAAATAAAACAGTGTACTTATTAGGGAAAATGAATTACGCGAGCAATATACAACGCATAAAAACAATGTAGGCAAAACTAACTTACCCTAATAGATTTTCCGGTCTAAAATCAAGCACCTTTATTTCTAATGAATCGAACTATGCATAGATCATTATCTATGTTTATAAGCACCTGAGATTATTTACGATTTCATGTAATTGCGTTCAATAAGAATGCCGAACGCATCTCCACGTAGCTTCATTGTGTGCAATAAATTATTTATGCGACTTGATTTAAATAAGATGAGTGACATGACTGCCAGTGATGTTTTTCCATCAGAAATCAACTCATGATTGGTTAATTCTTTAATGAACATTTATATCAATCTATTTTATACGCAGAGCCAACCTTAAGGCAATTTAAACGTATTAGAAAAATTAAAGAAGGTATGGTGCAAGTAGCAGATCCATTTCCTTTGTTTCTTTTCTTTTAGATTATTATCAGTGTTGAGCACACATCCTCTGAGTTGAGAATCGCTTTCTTATCAAAATGCTATGTCATCCATAGACAATTACATATATTGTTTTTATTAAAGCTGTGCTGAAAGATATCACAAATTAATGATTCCCAAGATATAAGAAAAGCGAAAGTATTATTCTATAGCTTTACCTGTAGTATCTACTAGCCTATAGGCCATGATAATGTATCATCACAACATTAACGACAGAAATTAACAAAAATATTCATTTAAATATATGTATTAAATAGTGTAAACATTGATAAGTTGGCCTAGTGAAGGAACAACAGTGAAGGAAAACATCAGTGAGGTGCTTGCCTTAGACCCAAAAAGTCGCCAGCGTTTATCAGGCACAGGAGGCTGATCACCTACTTGGCTATTAGAATGACAAAAAAATTACCATGAAACAGATACAGAAATCGGAGGCCCGGACCTAAAAAAGTTGTAGCACCACTGATTCATTTTTTAAACATTGAAAAACAAGTCTCACAATGAGGTTTAATTTCTGACGTTGCGAATAAAACTGTTTATTTAATTGGGAAATTCCTTGAGTACCATGAGGCGTTAGCTGGCAACATTGGAGGCAGAGATCAGACACAGTGTACTCTTCAGTATCTTTCAACCGTAAGCAATTATTGTTGAATCCAAGGATCATCGAACTAAATATTTGCAGCTGTTGTATTACAATGTGGAGTTTAAAACTGACGTACGGGTGTGACATTATTTCTACAAAACACGGGGAAATATGTATACAGCGGGAATAAACAACTTTTTAGGGCCAATTGGTAATTTTTCAAACCGATTCTCTTAAGATAGGTAAAACACTTGCACTACGTCTGACAAGGACTGTCTATCGGTTACGATATTACTTAATATTAGATGGATTTTCTAACCGTTTGCATCTGTAGCAACATCTACAATCATTGCGATGACGTTATACCCTGAAACGCGATAACGAAGTTATTCCGGCCGCTGATAGAACTTCTAGACCTTAGCCACTTCTCGAGGATGCTACACCATCCTTTCTCCACACAACCTTGAAGAGATTAAATTGCTTTAATAGGTTTGTAGTGCTTAAAGCCATATTAAGACACAATTTCACAAAACACGTGGGCGACACGTGACGAAAAATTTGTATTACACATCCATTTCTACAACTTGCTAAATGTATTTCATAATTTAAGTCTTTTATTAATTTGCACGAAAAAATGGAAATGCTTAAGGCGTGAACCAGTGACATCATAAATGTAGTGTGGAGATATTGAGAAATTAGAAAAGCTACTTCTAACTCAATAGTGCGAAAATATAGTTAATATTAGCAATATCATCGAAGTCTTGTACGTCAACCTGAAGTAAGAAGTAACTAGTATTATATTTGTGAACACTTTGAAATGTTTATTCAATGTGCTATGTGAATAAAAATAAATTTCTCTCGCTACGAATGTTAGAAGAACTAAGTTTTAATCATCACCAATGCCTTCAACTCATTATAGTGTATCTAAAAAATTGAAGTTACGTGGTAAGCATACAGGACATATGACACCAAGACAACATGTGCAGCTTGTCAACCCTATCGCAACTTTGTACTTAAATAAATGTTGCACTTTGAGACCGATTGCAAATAATTTACATCAAAACGATTAAGTTATCACCGGACACCTGCGAATAGTTAGCTTTGTAAAATATACCAATATTTATTATTTATATTAATTTATACACAAAAACGAAAGAACCATTGTGCAGTTGGTGAACTGTAAGAGTTAGAGTTTTCAGAAGAAATAACATCATAAGCTCAAAGAAAACCTATTTAAAGTAGGTATTATACAATATTTGATAAAAGATTTTTACACTAGTGACAGTATCAAATTATAAACAAAAAGGGTTTTTTTTTGTTTTTGACCTTTGGAGCCGTTCAAGTATTCCGTAAGCACTATAGGGGGGAGCGGGGCGTATTTGATTTTCTTATTTAGTGATTACGTCACTAAATAAGTTACTTTACTTTTTACACATATTACCCACACATTGTCTATGCTTGAAAACGAAATGCATTTTCGAGGATTCCTACAAAGAATTAATACGTTTATGTTCTATTCTTACTTTTGCTGACAAGTGGATGGGGGGGGTTACATTGCAGTAAAAGGCCCCAAAGGTCAAAAACAAAAAAAAACTAATGCACACCATATAAATTGATTGCAACGTTTTTACTTTAACAGTATTAAGGAATGAAAATATTGTCTATAATAACCTAGTTCAGAAAAGTCTCACACACTAAGGCAAGTCTAGACTCCCTTCCTCAGAAAAGGGAGCTTCATCCTTCTCTCGTGACAATCAATGTCCGTTAAACCAAGACCTCTGTCCCAGAGATCTAAGGATAGATTGATATCACTAACTATATTAAATCCTTATGTTTAATCATATTTTATTAAATATTAGCTGAACCGGCGAACTTCGTACCGCGTAAACTAAACACTAAATTTATGATTTTATGAAAGTAACACAAATACAAAATAAATGTTGAGTTCATTACTATTACTGAATTGCAATACTTAACGTTACAATATGCAATGTGCAAATTTGTTGTACATTTATGTAGCTTGATATGTTTTCCTTAGTTTATACAAAATAAATATTTGACTACCTGACATGTCAATCCTATTTCATAACTGTCATTAGTCTAAATACGCCATTTTGTGAACATTGTTGATTAGATACCTATATTTAAATACGTTTCTTAATTTCAAAGGAGAGTTTACCGTATCGACAGATAAACATTAAATGTTTTACATTTAGGAAACCCATGAACATTTTGTATTGGATTTTGTTTTTCGTAAATTTTTTAATACTGATTCGGCGGGTGACAAATCAAAAACCATGAAAATTGGTCCAACCGTTCTCGACTTATAAGTGTTCGAACAAACCCGACTTTGTTTTATATTAGGATATTTTTAGAAGCTCATTTATAGGTATAGGAATTTTAAAAGGACCCCTAAAAGCTTATTCGAGTTGTGAAACACTTCAGTGTTACTTCAGAGCGTAATCGCTCGTGAGTGCTCGTAAATATTTAAATAAAGGCTAAAGGAAAAGACACGTGATAAGCTTTTCCGGCTGTTTAAATTTTTAGTACACTCTCTCCACCTTTGAAATTACGTCACTAATTTCACTTTATTGGCAAATCCCCAACTTTCTGTGTAGATAGAAAAATTTCCTTATTTTCTATTTACTTTACGTACTTTTTCCGAAAATTGTATTTTCTGTGTCATATTTACATGGATACCTTTGGGCTATGACAACTAGAAATAATGATATCGAAGAATATTTAATTGCTTTCATAAATTGATATTTTATATTGAGTAAACATCATACACACAAATATAATCTAAACTTAATGCTTTTGGCTCGCTTAGTTTCTAAACTTTAGTTAAATAATGTTATGCTGCGTGTTACAATTCGAAATTCAGTAGGTTTTCGAAACAGACTGTTAAAATATTAATTCCACTTTGATTCGAGAAGGAGTCAATAAAATGTATGAAAATACTTGTTAATATTCGAAAAAGAACGTTTTACAAACAACGATATCGTGAAGTATAGTAATTGTAGTGGCCAACCCATCTTTGTCAAAGTCGACAGGTTGATTACCTCGACGGTGAAAAGGTGACGAACATAATTATTTAATACTCCTCACTATTGATTTATTTCTACCTATTATGAGCAGATGTCCGCTATTGCATAACTTGAGGGAAAAAGTGTACATTACTTAAGTTTACTGGACTTTTGTTGGGAATAAAGTTTTATTCTAGTTTTTATTGCGACTAGACTCAGTACGCTGATATTTAAGTAGTTTAAGAGTCTTTGTGAGTAGTTTTTTTAAATACCCTTTTAGGCAGTGCATCATATATATATTTATGTTGATCAAGTCCGCCTCCAATTCTTACTTACGACCTTTGGGTGACCGTGACGCCAACCTTTGAGGGCTGAACCTGCACTTATCAAGGACTTTGCATTGTTTATACACATTCCATAAAATTGCCAATACTCTATGATGTGTCAATACCTAAGAATTAAGTTTAGCTTCTCTTAATTAGAGATGTTTTTGTTTTAATACAGGTTAATAAGTCAGGACTTGTACCAATTTTGCGCAGTTAACAGCATTCTTCAATTATTAAATTAACTGTATAGCTAAACTTTTTGACGCTATTATAAATGAAATTTCCCAGAATTAGCGAGAAAAATTACTTTTTCTTAGCGATCACCAACTGAGCACGAATCCGTGCACATCAAGTAACCTTACGGTACTTTTAACGACACTTTTAGTTTACGGAAGTAGTTTGCCAGTTCAATCGATGTTGACCCTAATCAGAGAGATAGCGATGATCGACGATTATTTTGTTAAATTTGAAGACGGATCGCAATCATCCGACGGTATAAAGCACGGGACATTACACAGCGCATGATCTATCTCAGAGGATGGCAATTATTATCTTTGTATTGTGTTTTCGTATATAAATCTTAAAATCGACCAATTTCGTAAACATTTAAACACATTTTTTATGGGACAGGAGGCAAACGATCCGGTGAGTTAAGTGCTTACCGCCCATGGACACCAGGTTTGCAAGTGCGTTGCCAGCCTTAGCGTTCTTATTCGATTATTTCATTATAAAGAAAGAAACTGTCAAAAATCGCACATTTGTCTACTCCAAAATAGATTTAAATAATAAAATAATTTTAATAAAATGTTTTAGAATTCGACTTCAGTCTAAGTATTCCAATATGAATTCGTAATATTACAATTCTTAATAGATGAAATCTGCATTATTTAACCGCCTATTCGTAAAAAGTTTTATTATAAAATAACTTACACAGCGATGAAGGCAATAAAGTTAATATACTGTAGTACTTATAGGATTTTTGATAATAGGGGGTATTTACAAAAATGTTTTATTTAGCTATGAGATATAAACCTTATTTATAGAAACTCTGTTTTTACATATGCTTATAAAAACTGAGAAGAGAATGACAATTAAAACAAACAAAAACTGTGAATTTATAATTATCGATTTTATAACTGCCGAAACGGCTTTAGAAAAAGTCAGCCCCCGTTTCTATATAACATTTTACATAATTAATCACTACTTAGTACATAAAGGCTTTAAATTTTATTATGTAAAAAGCTCATACAGATTGAGATAAGCGAGACACATTACCTTCGCTTATACGCATTTAACAAATTGTTACGCATTTTGGCACTTCAAAGTAATTGCTCTCGTCTTCACGCCGCCCGCTTAATCTCGTAAATGGCGTTATTTATTAAGACTGAAGACGCGCAACTGATAATGAAACTTAAAAGTGCAGCGTTTAAAGCGTATACGCAATTTGCATATTCATTATAACAATTCCGAACTGTACGACATTACCCAGGTAAGAGCTCCGAAAAGACTGTTTCGAGTACCTACCATACCATAATCTAGTACCTACTAAAACTCTGCTTATTTTTTTAATATGATTGGGGGAAACAAAACTATGAAACAGCCACAAAAGGCACGTACCGCAGCCCATAGACCATATTAGCGGGTGCGTTGTCGGCTCTTTTTCATTAATAGGTTTTCATTGCATTGTATAAATTTATACTAGAAGGTAGTCTAAGTATTATTTGGGATTTCGTTAAATTAATAATTTTTAAGGTAGCTTGAACCTACAATCCGAAACAATTTTGAACCCAGAAATTTCGACGATACTTCATGTGTCATTAGTAAGCTTATCAGGCACACTTACTCATACTCATTATCATCATCATCAATGGCTTTAGCCGCTTCAAGTATAATTTGCCATCGCAATCTATTTCGTGCTTCTTGCGTCCAATTTCAAACAGCTATTGATACTAGATATCAATGGAGGCGTTTTTTTTTTTAAATTGGCACCATATTAATAATACAAAACTACGGAGTATGGCTTTGCCAGATTAATCCTTTTCTTCTTGGTGCTAGATGACTAGCAAAATACCAGTTAAAATAGAGATACTACAATCTTTATGGCTTGTCAACTGATAACGTGAACCCGCTACACTAATTATATTGATCGGATCAACGAAAGCGCCACGAATTTCGAAATACTAATTGAATTCCGCGAAACATTATCTCCAACACATAATATTCGATATTTATTCAAAAATACCGACATATGATAATAACTATTAACAAACGAATTAATGTGTACTTCAACATTGCATTCAACCGATTAATGGCCGCGAATCGTTCACGAAAGTCAATTATCAAAACTTGTTCATACAAATTAATACCGTTATCGACAATTGGGATTGTAAGCCTTTCAAAGTGTCAATTAGTTATATCAAATTGACGAAATCTATAACTTTATAATACAATTGAAATACAAATGAATTATATTAAATGTGTAAATGAAGTTCTGTAGCGCCCAGGCTGTTGCATTTTTGCGTCTGTTTCATAAACCTCTTTTTGCTTTCTATTTTTTCTCTTACCTTTAAACCTTCTTTCTCTCTTCGTCTAAAGCGGGCCATAGACGGACCGCATGTTGCAGCCGATACCGACTGGTCTAAGCGGTCGCCGCACTAAGCGGGCGATCTGCAGTTTCCATACTAAATTCATATTCGCAATACACGGACCGCTCGAGCAGTTCCTGAGCAAACCGCATATTGCAGTCGGTCTTGACTGCAACATGCGGCGCTTAAGACTTAAACTTCGACTTAAAGACCAACCGTAATTGAACATACAAATAAATTAGGTAAGTGGACAGCCTCAGTATTAAGAACCCCTAAAAGTTTTCCATAAGTAATTATATCGATAATTAATTTAATATCCAATAGCGGAAGTACCATAACGTTGTAAGTATTTGAAAATGAAAAGGTCAATAATATGTTATGAGCTATTCCATGATAATTAAAATGTAAAAAGTTATAACCCATAGCTTGTAGCAAATTAATCGATTCCCATGTCTTGCTACAAAAACGCAATGTTCGCCGATAATCCCAGGAATTGTGTTTTTGTATTATTGAAGTGCTTTCTGTTACTATTACTACACAAACGATTATATTTTATCTTATAGTTCCGTGAAGTACAAACGTAGTTTTAATAAGATATACAAAAAATATTATGTAGGGAGATTTACTTTGTCCTTTAGGGTAATTTAACTTAAATGTTATGGCAATTCGTTTTTGTAGGCAAACATAATTTTATTTTGCCACGAAATGAAAAGTTAAAGAATTTTTTTAACTACAGGATTTCAATGATTATGATAAAGCCCTAATCTATATCTATCTATAAATGAATTGCTGATTGTTTGTCTCGCTAAAATCGAGAATGGCTGGACCGATTTGGCTAATTATGATCTCGAAATATTTGTGTCAGTTGTTTGTGATGATTTGGAAAACATAAATAATAAGTAAAGAAAAATACTAAAAACCCTAAAAATTACTAGTTCCCAGGTGGGAAATGTGTCTTTTGTCTTTTTAGAAACAAAAAATTGACACTTAAAGTTTCATAGCTGTAGTATGAGGTCCGATTTCTTTGGTCTGTTTTAAAAATTCTGTATTTATTCTTGGTACAAAAATTTGTCGGGTTCTCTAGTGCCATATATAAATATTTGTTTGTGTTTTTTTAATGCGGATTACGCAAATTGGCAATTAACGACGTAAAAATGACACAATTTTCATTACATATTGTATGACTACATACCTACCTATAGTGAAATCTTTATTATACATAGTTACAGAATCTATATATATAATATATAAAAATGAATCCCTATTTCCCTTGGTCACGGCATCACGCGTGAACGGCTGGACCGATTTCGCTAATTATTTTTTTGTTGTGTTTGTTATTGTCAGGAGAAGCCAAGAGAAGAAAATATCGCGGAAAATTAGAAAATTTAAGAATACTTTACTACCATAAAATTTAAACTTTTTTATGTAACCTTATGGCGTTTGACATAACATTGACAGAATGCGTGCTGCAAAAAACGTCAAAGAGGATGTAAGAAAAATTAATATTGTTTAAAATAAATGCTTCGATCGGAGTTATTATATTGATAAAATACTTATAAAATAATCATTAATAAATTTATTTAAAAAAGGGAAAATATGTAATAGACTATACTTATAACTAGACCAGCAGACTACATCAAAACTTTTAAAAAGGGAGACAAGAAACTGTATGAGCTAATATGTAGGTATATATATATATTCTGCTGAACGTGTGTATATCACTAAACTGAACTCCCTGGATGGTCTAGATTCACAAATCAGCCCAGAAGATGACGCTGCAGTCGGTACTATAATAATTTGTTTAATATACTAATCGCTTGAAATATCATGAAGGACAACGTCTGTCGTAGTAGCCTTATAAAATCAGGCTATTCTGTATATATACTCAAACTCACTTCACACAGTCACTAGCCGCAATCGACCAATCATCGCGCTGGGTGAAGAGAGATTTACAGAATTCAGTGGTGATTTCCCATACTATAGCAGCTTTAGAAGTACTAAAATGTTTTTAAGAAAGACGGGTCAGTCTCTTATTTATTTCACTTGGTAGGATGCTTCTGCCCTACTAAGACTTTCTGTTAGTGCTCATAATACGTACATACGTAATGCACATATTGTGAAATAAAAATGCCAGCCGTCGCGTGCCTACAGCAATTTGTATAACAATGCGGTATTATTGTCAATGTGAAATGCCAATTCCTCAACGTTTCCTCAGAATTTATTGGAAAATACGCGTAAATTCGATATATAATTACGTAAGATCTGTTGAAGATCAGAATTGATTATTAAGAATGTAAATGAAGCAGCTGCCCACTCCCCACTTAAGTATTTCCGAACCAATTCGACTTAGGGTCCTTCATAAACAGAATTCTTAAAAGGCCGGCAACAGACTTGCGAGTCCTCAGGCAATGTAAGTGTCTATGGGCGGTATCACTTACATCAGGTGAGCCTCCTGCCCGTTTCACCCATTACATTAAGAAAAATCGTAAATTATCAACTCCGATATTGACTGATAATTTTTTGTATAAACGTATATAACATATACATAGGTATTTCGGTACAATAAATTTATAAACAACCATACGTTTTGAAGTTTGAATTGAATGCAGATATAATTCGCCTCTGACAATCTTTAAAAATTTATTTACCTATTCAAATCGAAGGATAATTTGAATAATTTGATTTTGCATATGATAAATATTTCATACTTAAACGATCAATGTGGACTTAGACTAGATGAACTACTTCACCACTTCTACTAAATCTACACCCATTGAAATGACTATCACCGAGAGAAATTACTGGACCAGTAAAACGAGATCTGCCAACTCAGTAAGAATAATTACAACTTCAGGTTATTCAAAAGAAATTGCTTGAGAGAGGTGTCTAATATATTTGGTTTGGATAATAGTGAGCTCACGTAGGCAATATTATTCACGAAACGTCGCAATGTTTTAAACGGATGCCCTTAGCTATGACCTGGTGATAATATGAGTGTCAAGATTAATCTATTGGTTTGTAAATTTACCTCTGACGATTTTAAGTTTAGCAGTATGAATATTTAAACCTGTTATCGCTGTTTAATCGTATATAATATCGATAATTAAATTCCAAACCTCATTTAAAACCTTTTCTGTAAAAACTGATAAGGCTTCAAATTTTATAGACAGCTACGGCGATAAAGTTTCATATTTTAATTTTAGCTTTAAAATGTTTCTTGAATACCTTCGAATTTAATTGATTAAATAAACTTATTCTTTAATTGATACCTGTACAAATCTGAAAAAGCACACTAAAACACACACACAGTTTAATATGTTAGTTAAAAAGAACTCCAAACAACAAAATATGCACTTACCTTATCTTCTATTGTCTGGTCACTTCAAAGCACACGATGACGTATTGTTGAAAAGATTGGCCAATCTTATATTCTAGTTATATAAAATAACGATGCCAAAAGAACACTCAATAAAGGTATGAGAATAATTATTCAGCAGTTAAGAAGTATAGTAAATTCATTAAGGGAACGAGCAATAAATCTTTTAGCAGCGATATTTTAATGTAATGTCCGGCTGCCGCGAAAGGCCCTCTCGAAGGGACGAACAAATCCCAACGAAAGTATCCCTCGAAGCAGTTAGTTCGGCACGTCAATAAAATCAAACACTATCGGATACGCCCCTTTCAAAATAATGTTTCGTGAGGCAATCAAAATGTCAATTTGGATTCTTTACAGCGCTGCACTTAATAAAAATTAATTTGGAAAACGACTTGCACGTTCCGTTTTGGCCATGTCCGAAATTAAAGTACGCCAAAATTCCAACAAATACAACCACAAGACTTTAGGCCTTTAAGTTTTGTGATGAATGTTGTAGGAATAGTGAAGTACCTTAACTTGGGCCCATCGGTCATAGCCCCTAGCACATTATGAGACACGGTGGTATGAACGAAGTCTCCTTTACAGTAAGTTGAATCAGTACTAGAAGTAAATTTGAATGAAGACTTGTTTCATACACACATGGAATCACACAAAGCCATGTTCCCGGGACTCCGATAGTGGATGTGGGGGGAGGTGGAACTTAAACACTATTACAATACAAAACCTGATCAAATTTTTTAACATTTTATTATTTTCATAATTTTTTTAATGTCTCCTCTGTTCTCAACTTCGACATTGTACAAACGTATTATATAAATTATTCGAACGATAAAATAGGACATATTAAAAATATAGTAGATTAAATCTTTTAAAAATATTTAAATAGAACATTGTACAACATTGCATCTAGAATTATAATTACTCTTGCTTATTGCTTTAGTTTATTGTACATATTTACACATGTTTTTTACAGTAACAATGATCTAGCATCTTTAGGTATTAAATCTATCACATTGCTTTAATGAGTCACTAGAGATAAAATTTTACAAGTTCTCTCGTAAAATCAATCAATGGGACTTGGAAAATTAAGTTTTTCTATCGACGTTTTAATATGTGAAAGCAAAATATATTATAGATTTATATACACAAAAAATGGTCCTTTAAATAACACTAAAATTGTGTCTGAAGACGGTACCTTTATGTAATTATTACCTCAATGCTGTGCGTCGCATTAATCAGTCGTCCATGAATAATTGCTTTGAAACGAAATGAAAGCTTGTCAAAAAACTTAATTTCATTTAAATATATTTCTTCGCTTTACACGATCGATATTCAGTCATATATTATAGTTTAAAGCGTGTAATCTTTATTAAACATATCCTTTATCTACAACATATGACTTGTATGTCATTATCATTAACCTAGAATGAACACTACATTTGCACATTTTAGAAATGTAAAGTGAAGAATGTTTGCATTTTGATATATGTACCTTAATCATACAGTTTCATGTGAATTCTGGGTGTAATTAAAATGTAAGTCATTGCATACAGCTATTAAATAAGCACTGACTTAAATTTTACTATTGAGTATTCCGTATGTGGACTAGCGTTTGGTTAACTTAAGTACAGATTGAGTTCAGTCCGACAAGTGAGCATTTTATTGTCGCTAGTACTAATTTATTTTTATTATCTGATTCATAGCGATTTCTCACTACATAAATAAAAAGTATGGACATTCACAATATATAGTTAATCTACAATTTCAGATCATTTCACATAAGGCACTAAAGTCCAAGAACTATATATGTAAGTATCTCATTCAACACAACTAGCATATTAATTTATTATTACGCTTATATATTCAATCCAACCGCACTAGTGTATGTATAATTACAAAAACACTAGTACAATTGGGAGCTTGACGCTTTAAAAAATATATCTTTGAAAATTGTATATCAAAATATGTTTTAGCACCATTTGTTTTTATTCATATTAAATAAAGCGTCAACAAAAATCGTTCACACACATGCCTTATACATACTATACGATACACTGGATGGATCACAAACAATGTTACTGGGCTAAAGCGCAAACTGGGAATGTTACGTTACATCAATACAGGTATCAATACTTCTGGCAGTCCTTCACGGAGAGCCATAATTAACTAATATAATATATTAATCAGAACAATTTCATTGTAAAAGAGATCACCTAATAAATACGACTTCAAAGCCATTGCAGCACCACCAGATTACTTAGAACCTACGATGTGACATGAAAAGGATAAAAATGAATGAAATGGACATGAGCATACAGAGTAAGGACGTGCACGAGTAGGTGAGCTTATAATTAACTAATGAATTGAAATATCAACCACTTACAAACTACACAGATGATGGCACTTCAATAATGGCCTGAGAATTATTCGAATCAAATGCATTACAGTAAAAATCCTAAAATTAATATTAATTACGCGAAATTATAAACAAAATTTACATAGCGTAGCATTGTAAGATGCCGAGCCTCGCGATTTGTTTGATTTGGTAAATCAAGTCACGTTCCGTCTTACAATAAATATTTTGTTTATATCCATTTCAGTTTGCTTGGCTACTGTGTATTGTTCCCTTCCAATGTGGACAATTTATGATAGTTTTATGATAATACCTTACAACATCAGGATTTACAAGAATTAGGGTGTAAGCTTTTTGTTTAAAAATTACGTTTTAGACAGAAATTAATTCTACGAAGATTATGCTACCGAGATATAAGATTTATAAGAACTGCCTAATTATAATCTAGTCTTGTATGATGATTAACGAATCTATAGCCTTACAGATTCGTATTATATTGTGCAAGTATTTAAAGCTGATATTTAAAATAATTTTTGAATGGGTACAATCAATTATTATTTACCTCGTAGTGGCCATAGGCCATCATTAACCGAAAAACTTTTATCGATCCTGACCGTGACTTTTTGAAAGTGTTATACCGTTATTGCGAAACACGTATCTGATATCTGCACAACGGAGAGGTGTTCGGAATTAAGTCATAATTTAAGGATGGCCATTTAGAAAGCTTTTGTATCACAAAATAATCGCGAACTCTTTTATAGCTGGAGCCACCTACGTGTTGATGTCATTCTTGCGACAACAGTTATCCGCCAACCATTTGAATACACACAAAAATCTTTATAACATTTGACATATTTTGCCATTCTCTTTAAATTGTTATCAATTTCACGACCAAACAGGTACTAAAACGGTGCAATAAATATCGGTTGTTAAACCATCCGATTCCATAATAATACAAAGGTTAGATGGTCGCGTATTAAGTTGCAATAAAAAGCTTTTAGAACTGTATGTGACAGAATTATCGCAACAAAGTGTATGAACTTGCGATTTTTAAGTAACACGCGTAGGCGGCAGCCGCGCTGTCGTAGGCGGACGGAAGTAAGAGCCTAATAGTAAATATCACTGGTCCTTGTCTAGCAAAAGCGAAAGTACGTTTGGAAGAACGAAAAGGCAAATCATGTAGCCGAGTTGTCAGAGATCAAGAATACTTGATACACTGTCAAGGTTTTTAAGTTTAATACCACTTTCGATATGACGCAATAGGTGTTTAGAAGCCGTGAATGTTTCTAAATATCCTGCTATAAATTTTAAATAAACTAACTAAATTTTGAAACATCTTTCCAATCCCATTTATAACTTACACCAAACCCTAACAAGTTGCGACCCCGATCACTTCAACCGGCTGATCTAAAATCAACTACGCTTGGAATCCACGCTCTTTACCAATGGTCAATTAAAACTTTATGCAACGACTAATCCGCAAAAAATGTACGAAACAATATTATTATTCTTATTTAAGTATTATTCTACACAAGACTAAGCATGTTACAGCTTCCAGAATGAAAGCTACCTAAAACCGGAAAGTTTTAAGGTATATAATTTTGAAGAGAACGTAAAATCAAAAAGGGACGATGTTCGCGATAAACAAAGCTATTATGCGCCCATATTCGCAGCACGTAGATGCCTGACAACAATTTCCGAAGCATCTAGTTAAACGTGATGTATACGTAGTACCGGTGAATGTAAATCATTGAGTACTGGAAGCATGCGCGCATTTGCTTCAATATATTGCAACTGACGTACAAAGGAATAAAGCACGAAACATCTACTCTTTATGTTTAATTGTTCCCGTAAATTTACCAGGAACACGACTTCTGAAAACATACCATTAACTATGTTTGTACGATGATTTCACCAGTTCAAAAGACGGGAACTACTTCAAAACGATGCAATGTATGGTTGGCGCGTGTTATGAAACCTGATTAGGAAGTCTAATGAACTTACACTTTTAATAATTATCATGAAAGCAGTTTTATCTGATCACGGTATTAGATTCGGAAGGACGCCGCGCCGCCCACGCAGTTGTGACGCGCGTTCGCCAACACTGATTATATCACCGTTTATGTAGGTGGCCATATAAGGTCAATTGTTTTAAATACAAACAAGTTATTCAACGACCTAATTTATTGCTAGATCAACTTAATAGCATTCACCTTCTCTCTTCTTTATTGTTTAAAATTCAACTAAATGCCTCATTACAAAATATCTTTTAGAACTTAATATGAGTTCCCACGTAGCATGTGAACGACGGAACTAATTCGCGGCACGTTCCAAGGATTACCATTTGAAAGCTCTTTGTTTATGCAAGCTCTCTGTAGGCCAATAGAAAAACTATGATGGATTGACACAGTCCTATAGTTTTAAAAGATTTGTTTTCGAATCTCAATAGCTTTTGAGTTAGCGTCAAACGTGTGTGGAATATATTAGAATTTAGACGATGTTAGAGAGGCACAGGTACATGAAAACTAGACGTTCCGATAGTGCCATAAATGTCGTTCATTTCTGCTCCTTTTATAGTACAATTGAATGCGGTGTTATCTTCTTTCTGTTAGCCTTACTTATTCAAGAAATCTTAAATTATTTATAACTTTTACATCACCTTTTTGATTGCGAATAAGATACAATCATTTGGTTTCATAAGTTAGGCGCTTTAGTTTTCCCATAGCTGTCATTGGGGAGACAGCCTATCGCCCCATCTACCACGGTAGTGGACAATCGTCCTAACAAAGCATCGTCGGCTAGTTCTAGCTTTTTCCCACGGGCTAACGGTCAAACCCCAAACCCAGTTCCAGCCTGCAACTATTCCTACGGTACTCTAGCGCAAAACGATGTACAATTCTAGCTGAGTATGAAAAGTAAAGACATTGTAAAGGAAAGCGGCATTGTAAAAGAAACAATAATGCGTTCGACCTCTGTGGAGCAACAACGTATCGACGCGTCGAGATCGCGATACAAAAGGATGACCGATAACTTGTATATTCTCTCGATGACAGAGGAAAACATTGTTTGCGTTTCGACCCAGTAATTTGAAAAAAAATTCAACGTCATGTTTCTTTATGTTATCGGCTTGACGAGCAGAAATATTTTAGGATATTCAACACGCATGCGTAAGATGTTTGCTAATTCTATTTACGTTAAATTAACTAACAGTGTAATACTTTGTATCTAAGTACTGTTTACAAAACGCAGGAAACAAAATAAGAAACTAAATCAGCACGATAGCCAAACTAAATGCATAAAGGCGTTTATTCATTTGTTTTTTAACAACAAAAGAAGGCTTTTATTTGATTATTAATATAAATGATAGTTGAGTTGTTGGGATATAGTGTAATACAATATCGGCGTGAGGTCGTTGCGCAGTGCGCGGTGACGGGGCACGCACCAGTTTACGCTATTCCGGGCGGGCCTAATTTTAACCATCTGCGTCTCCCAGTCTAGTTTTAGGAAGTGGGCCGACACGCTTTCGGCGAATCAATCGAGCATAATCTACGCATTCAGTTCCAATTTTAATCCGAACCAATAAACGCGAACAGAACATCTCTATAATTGATTTTTTATAATATTAAACCGTTTGTGATAAACTATGCCATTCATAACGAAATTTTAAAAGGAATCCAATTATCGAAATAAAACGGACAGTCGCATCTTGCGAGATATGCAACTAAATCTATAATGGATGAGAAGGGTCCAGCGTCAATCCAGTAAACGAGACCGCATGAACACAGGCGCATACATAATTGAACAAGCCAAGACAATAGTTGCACGTTTATTCATTAATCTAATGGATTAGTGATGACATTGGGGAATCGGGACTCGTTTCGCAGCAGCGAATAAATTTCAATTAGAGCAATCAGGACGGGCAGTCGCGGAAGTCTCTGGATCCGATGTGTACGGGATAGTGGGGCCTTAGCTTGCATACAGAAATTGTCATGCCCAGCGCATACAAAAGAGGACCTCCACTGCTAATCATTAGGTTTGCGGTAACCGAGATGTGAGCGGAATTATACCCGATACAAACGCTGATTTCGCATTACTTGGCACCAAGTTCTAGGATGTCAGTGTGCTTAATTAAATACTTTAATTCCATGACTCATTTTCAAGTTAATTCTGTGCACATGGCAACATAAACTTTCACATTTAAAAATATTCGATTTCTTACATTTAAAATATATGTTAATGATTAACATATCTTGACGTACTTTTTTGATTTGTGTGCATTATATGTCTTTACTTACGAAATAAAAGTACATATGCTATTAAACTTGGCCCTTTCTAAGGTATGACAGTGATTAAACACGTCAAAAAAGAAAAAAATATCGTTTATTATGTCTGCAAAGACGGTTCAAACAAATTTAAGTGACATTAACTGACACTATTAAAAAAATCATAAACAAAAAATGTCTCAAATAAGCTGGCGACGCTTGGCGCTTTCGACTTTACATTCGCCGACTTAACGATTGGGTATGACGGTACGGCCATTGTAATTTGTATTTATGCGTATACAATATAATAAGGATTTCGAAAACATTACGAAGTCACAAAATCTCGTACATAAATACATACTGAGGAACTTGGACATGCCAACAGCGGCTGAATTATGCAGACGAAGACGGACTGCTCACTCATATTTACGTAGATAATGCAAACTTTAAACATATTTATAGGAACCACATTGAAACGATTTCACCGTTCCACCGCCTAACTAATTACTCAACTACGAACGCAAATTTAAATTCCCATTTTTCTACTTGAAAGTAACACAGCAGGGGCGGATAAAGATTACCAGCCTTTATTCTTAAACATTTGTCTTTCATCGGGGTGGTCGCCGGTTTACTAATTACAAGGCACAGCCCATCATTTAATACGAATTTCGCAAACATCAAATAATTAAAAAATCGATTCGGCGGTGCGTTCAAGCATCAATAATTAAATAATTACCGCATCTGTCGTTCTGTGTGATTTTGAGAAATCTTCTTGAATAAACAGGTAATTTTTATTTTGAAACTACATAACAAAAATTACAAATTACCGATAAAAGCTTGTTGTTTTTAAACAAAATCACTGGTAGCGATACAACGCATACAATTATAAATTAGATGAAACAAAAAACTAGAACAATAGTATTCGAGCGCTTCTTATTGGCTATAAAGCCTTCGATGATATTGTAGTTAATCCCTAAACCACACGCGGTGACGATTACAACGCACCTATTAGTCAAATTAGCTTTATTGTTGCTACAAGTCAGGGTTGCACAAGAGCAATCGGCTTACACACGGACAATTATGCCTCACAATACGATGAGTCAACAGAAATTGCTGGGGCGTTTATCAAAACAATAGTCTTGATAAGTTAATAAAGCAAGGCGCGAGAGGTCTAACGAGCGATTATCGAGCAATATCAAATAGGCGCGTGTCTCGTGCGTGTGACATAGAATATATTACAGAGATGACTCACAGCCTCCATTCCAATCTTGGAACTGCAGACTAAAAACCGATAACCTAGATCTAGTGACTACACAGTTTTCAATCCCGAGACACGAAATGCCAAGTTTTAAAACCTAAAGTGAAAATATTGCGCATTGAAAGCGAATCTCAAGAGCTGTTACGAAACATTTAGACAACGAATGCAAGATTAGGAGATCTGTTTGTAGCGAGGGCACTGACCGAATTCCACATTTATACCGCTAATTCATGCACAAGAGTATCTGCATCCTACAAAGACCATATTACGAGCATCAACTCGGAGCATAGCTAAATACCGTTTCGCGCTCGACTGCAACAATAACACGTGAAGAATACTTAAATAATCATAACAACGTACATGACTCTAATACAAATAATTATTTCTTTAGAACTAGACCACGAAAATGGTGTACGCTAGTCATGATTAAATATATTAGAGAGAGCCAAAGAGACGGCAGACTCTTATCTCCTCAGATCGTAATTACACCGTGTATATTTTGATCCAATAGACTTATCGACGATGCGTGAACAATAACTGTCGACGTTGGCGCGGTCGTGTTAACCTGCGTGTCAAACTTAGCCAATCCTGGGAATAGATTTTTATCGAGCGAAACAAGAGAATTCATATAATCAATTTAGTAATATCTATTGTTAAAATTTGAAAATTGTTTTATATGGGACATATACATATAGTTTCTTAATATTAAAACCTGTTATATTAACTATACTAAGCCAAACCATGGGGTAGTACACAAACTTCCGGATATTAATATCATACTTGACAAGCAAGTGCTGTCAAGCTAGCATTAACATTATAACGTCATGTTTGACAGCAGAAGTTATAACGAAACATTCTTCTCGGTCAAAAGTAATTTTTAATTAAGTTTCTTGATAATCCGGATCAGGTGAAGTAGATTTAAGGCCTCCCGAGTCCTCTCGATAATTGGAATCCGTCTCTAGTTTCAAACACCTGCTACTGTATTGAGAATTTTTCTTTTTACGGAGGCTAGGAACCGGATAGATACAAAGTAATAAACAACTCAATATCGTACGGCATAGATGAACTGTACGTTCAAAACTATGAATTAAATTTTAATATTACAAAATCATTAGAAAGAATATTTATATTGATTATAATTCTGTTTGAAAGGATATTGATTCATCCAACAAATGCCTAGTAGCTCGTACTTATTCACGTCTGCGGTTATGAATCGTTCGGGTCTCAACCGGTTTCAACGTTAATTAAGAAACGATTTTAAATATTTTAAAGCGCTACTTGATCTATTGGTTTTGACACCACTACCACGTCTATCAGTTTAACAATTGATCGTTGTGCAAATGAATGATTTATTAATAGATATTTAATTGATTTTAACCCATCGTAATCGAAAAAATATTTTAATTAAGCTTTAGATCAACATAAGTAAACACGTAGCAAATGATTCATCTTTGTATACGGTAGCTTTAATTTTTGTCAGACAGAAAATACTCAATTTCGCTAATCACGATCCGAATTTACCTGTCAATTTGGATTCCCAATCAGTTACACAAAATTTACGCTTATCATGAAGTAAACGTTATCGACCAATTTGCGAAAACAATGTCAATTTACACCACTCAAATTCTTGAAAATCGTGACGGATAAAATTGATTTCGGACTAATTACAAAAAGCTTTTGCTTGCATTAATGATATATTGACGCAATTTATAGGTTTACTTAGAACGTGACTATCCCGATAGGAATCGCTACTCATATCGAGATCGATCGACATTGATGTAATTAAATAGCAAAACGGGATATAGTCGAGTGCCATCTGAACTACCGTTGCGGATGATGTGACATGTGAGGGTGTGAGAGGTGTGCGTGGGAGTACGGTTGCCCTAATGAGCCTAAGGGGAGTGGGGAGGGACAAGGGGGGTGTTGATGGTACTGCTGCAATGGCGACGGGGCCAGCCCCGGATGATGATCTATTGGATACTGCGCGGAACCAGCATACGCCAATTGCCTCACCTTCATATCGTCGTCGACGACATTATACGTTAGCTCGGTCTCCTCGTAGCCCGTGGATGCCATTCTCTGCTCGCTCGTCGTGGGAGGGTCGGGTGAATTTAAGCAGGTCTGTATGAGCCGCTTGCCCGAATCTGATGTGATCATCGGTTGAAGTTTCCGCGTCGCAAATGTGTACACATGTCCGGTTTCTGACGCAACCAATAACATCACTTGTGTTCCCGTTAGTGTTGACAGTTCGTAAGCCTGAAATAAAAAGAAATATAATTATTAAACTTATTCATACAAAGTCAATTCTGGCAAAGATATAATTAAAAACATAATCTTTTTGAAGAAAATGGATTGATATGTACCGGCGTTAGTAGCATCATTATGGAGGCACTGTTTTTTCACGGAAAATTTTCTAGTTACCTAAATGACGCATAGTCATGTATCAATGAATATCAATACACTAGAGATATTTTCCCTAAACTAAAGGATTCATGTGAGAAATGAAACTATTATACCCATATTTTTTTGACCTTTCGCCTCTCCCACGCCCCTAATTCGTAAGTAAACCTCTATACGTTTTCGGGAGCAATATCACTCTCTCACGGCTTCATGTGTGCCCGAGGAATTATCACACCCACTAGCGCCACCTACACGATTTAAACCAATTACTGTTCCCAGACATCAGCGTAATTTGAACTCTATCATATCTAACATAAGAGTTATTTGTTTGATAATAGATCAACTTGACGCCGACAATTGTCGAAACTGTAATGCGTTGTAAAATGTTTACTGGCGCCTAGAAAACTACATAGTTTTGTAAAGATGAAGAACTAAGGTCTGAACAAATTCGTGTACGAGACACATAAATCGATATTAATTCAACAAGATTTATACAATGTCAGGAGATTTTATCAAACATTTCGAGGTGGTAAAATCTCATAATTAATGAGGAAATGCAATGACAATAATTTATGTATGTGCCGGTGCGAATAACACGCCCTACTAGCGCTTAAGCAAGGTGTCATCGATCAATGATATGATTGATGATAAGCAGTAATTAGCAGCTCAATTGCATTCATGATACTAAGTGCATTATACTCGAAAGTGAATTGACCCTTAACACGCAAAAAATAAGGTCTGTCGGGACACTGCCAAAATTGACAATTACAAATGCACCAATAATGAGTTTTGTTGTTAAACATGATTGACGAGGGAGAAAAATCAGCAAACAATCGTATACAAATTAAAAATTCCAAAAAACTCTCGATTGAATGGTCGAAATGGCATCCAATTATTATTAAAGACGTCCGGGACTTTCTTTAAATTGTCAAAAGTCAAAAGTGCAAAAATAATGAATTATTATCGTATTAAGTCATCGTTCACTATGTGAAGCATGTAACGGGAAAATTAAATGTTGGCGATTATGTAAGACCATCTTAAAATATATATGTGCTAAATCAGATTATTCGTTACTTTTAAATACATAGTTCATATTTAATCTACTGATTTTTGTCAAAACCCACGACTTATCTACTAATCATAAAAGCTTAATCAGTGTAATAGTACATTTTAACTAAAGTACCTACTCTCTCGTCTCTTCTTCAAATTATGATTATGAAAACTTTTAAATATTATCGCAATTCTATCATTAAAACATTTCCTTCAACAATAAACGTATGATAACAACAGTTTAATCTATTGAATTGAATTAATGGGCAGATATCTTAAAATCTTATATCTTAAGATTATCTTAGATACATCTAAGAAATCTCTCACAACAAGTGCCTACGTAAAAATAATACTATAAATAACCTCCGCCGATGATTGGCTGAGCGGCTCCCTTTTAACGATTGAGTTTTGCAAAAAAATACACTTGACATGTGATCCAGTTAAGTCACGAGAGATAGTAGTATCAGGTGCAACAAAATTCGAAAACAGGTAGTCCAATCAGTGCGCGTGCGCCGAATTAAACTACGTTAATTTTATCGCCCCTGGTGACACAAAATGCCATTACAAACAAGAAAACAACATCAACATTATGTTAACGAGAAAAGGGAAGTAATAATAATTATAGATTAAAACTGCACTTAGGTGTAGTATCTATAGAACAGTTGTATTTTATCAGAAGTAACTTACAAAATATGGTGCAAGCTATATGTGAATCTCCAATTATTTCATACAAATGATCGCGTGACTACACTTACTAATTAATTTGGTCTTACGTTTTGTAAGAGATACAGTAATGAATATTCAGGCGACTGTCACAAAATGCAAGTGAGAATAATAGTATTGCGTTACAAATTTTTACATAATGTACATACATATGTGATACCCCTTTATAATACAGCCCTAAGAGTTCTAAGAAAAAAAAACAGTGGCGCTACAACCTCTTTAAGTCTTGGCCTCAGATTTCTGAATATGTTTCATGATCATTTTTAAATCTAATAGGCAAGTAGGTGATCAGCCTCCAGTGCCTGATACACGCCGTCGACGTTTTGGGTCTAAGACATGTCGGTTTCCACACGATGTTTTCCTTCACCGTTCGAGCAATGTTAAATGCGCACATAGAAAGAAAGTCCATTAGTAAACAGCAAGGGTTCGAACCTACGACATCAGGTATGAGAGTCGCACGCTGAAGCCACTAGGCCAACACTGCTCGAGTTCTAAGATGTTTTTTAAATACATCGCAATATCATATGTATCAAACAATTAATTACTTGCAAATATAGTCCACTAATGACAGTTACAATAAATCGGTATTTATGCAACAACACATCATCTTTAATTCATTATCTAGTAATTCAATAAACATCAGACATTCAGAACATTACAAGCAAAGAAAACTAGGATGAGACCTGGCGCCAACATCGACATGGCGACTGCTCTAAGATTTCACCTACAATCAGAGAAAACTTCGTAACATCATAAATAACCCAATGCCAGACATTCATATATCAATCATTAATTACTAATATTTGAAATTTTTTCTATGTATATAACAATAAAAATACACAACACTTTCCTAAAATTTTACATGAACACGCCGATAAGGGGAAATGTCAAATCAATTCGTTTATATAAGAATTACCATGAAAGACATAAACGATACAGATTATACAAAATTTGTTGCTTGTACAACGGAGACCTGTCGAGCTCAAAATAAAAAGCATTTCAATGTAAAATAAGTTGTGGTCCAGTCACAAATTAATGGAAAACATTTGGGACATCGCATTACGAGATGTGACATTTCTCCAAGTGCGCCTCGAGAGATGGCGCTCAAAAAAACTGCTAATTACAAATACAATGCAGTACAAAGCGACCGCTTTTCCCACGGAGCATCCAAGCGCGTGCGTACCGAACATTTTAAGCATGCTCGTCTTTTATTGCCAAAAATTAATGCCCAGTAAACAGCCCTTAATTGCAAGCCAGCCTCGTTTAATTCAGCTTCTGACAGAGAACAACCAACGCGTCACAGCAAGAGAGCGGTTCGCGGAAATCAGCATTCATGGCAAAAAGCGACCGTCAAATAATAATATTAAATCGCGCATATGCCGTGGTTCTTAACCAAATTGTAGTGCACTTGATGCATACTTCATGTTTTATAGCGTTTTAATTTTATTGAATAATGGCACACGTTCGTCGGCTCAGACCGAAAGCTTCATAATTTCAGATATCTTCATCGCCTGGAGGCCATTATGGTACCTATTAGTTCTGTTGTAAACATACAAATTATTTTATCAAAAGTAACGAGCATTTAGTACATAAAATACCTTCTAACTAATATTTAGGTTTTAACGACATAATAATACATATTTAATTTACGTTCAATTTCATAAGAAATTATTTCTATTTTTACATTAAACCTGCCGCATTTTCTTCGAATGGGAAACATCTGAGGGCCGAGTAAATTTGCACTAGAAGCCATTTTCTGAACAAAAAGCATTATTTATTCTGCGCAAAAAATGACGACAACGATTTGTCGCCTCCTATAGCGACCGCGTCTCAGCGTGAAGTATTAACACCATTAACGAAAGCTACAAGAACCAATAATTAAATGCAAACTGCAATAACAGCATAAAATTCAACTCGTTCCTGGCGGTAATGGAGCCTAGAAGACCATTATGAACACTTACCAGACTCACATTAGTATAGAAGCTAACAGTAATTGTCAGGCAGCCATGATGGGAATATAAAGGGGCTAATCAAAATACGACGATGTTTATTGCAAAAATTACTAGGCGGCAAGTCTTTTTTTTACTATTATTTAGTTGTTTTACAGTAAGACTCCAATCCTAGTTATATTTAAATATAGTATAAAGACCTACACAAAATAAATATTATAACAGTGGTATATGGTTCTACTATATTGACAATTTATATGGCAATTGGAAGAAAATATCCATTTTGTTTGTAACAAACAAATCTTTACAAATAAAGTAAATTAAATAAATGAAATGAAATATAATTCAGTATCAAACATTACACTTCTATTTCAAATAAAATTACTAATAAATAATTTTGTAGTTAATAGTACTGAAGTAATGATTTTGACGATTAAAAAAGTACGTCATAGACGTTTCTATTTTTCTAGAGTTAGGTATATTAATCATTTAAGTTAATAAAAATTACTGTTCCAGTTTGTACAGAATCTTCACCAATATATAGTTAATGCGAAATAGTAAAGATTTAAGGTCATGTAATATTATATTAAAAATTCCAACACAGTAAAATAGTATGAGTAATGCTCATTCATAAAACTTGTACAATTCATGTAAGATCTAGACTATAATAAATACAATTATATCTTCTAGTCCAGATGTTATATTGCCTACTCAACGGCTCAGCACGACCCTATAATTTTCAGTATTTGCTATAATAATAAGAAATAATTTTAAAAGAATAAATAGTTTTTATCTTTAGCCCTTAGTTTTACAAGAAAGAGGCGCGTTTAATGGAAAATTTTCGTGTTCTTGAACATCTTTTTTACAATACAACAACATCCTTGTAACACATTTAATTTAACTAAAAAGACCGACAATCAACTTCATAATCAACGGTGTTCCGACTTACAAATGTATCGCCTTACAAAATTAATCACATATTTTGAAATAAAGTAAAATGTAGATTATATAAAAGATTTCTTTCGTTTCCTTTTTAACTGATAAGAATACCAATAGCTTAACTTTTTTTAAGCCAAGGTTGAAGTTCGACAGAAGTCAACAAATCAAATAAGACGAAATTGGCTCAACTGCTTCCCTATAAGGGCGCAGTTTTGACTTATAAACGCACCGTAAACACGCATTATATACACCAGGGATCGAGGAAACCCCAAAAACAGGTTATGAAACAAGGTTGCCATATTTGTGTAGTACTCGAATGGATTAAGCGTAAAAGGTCTAAACGGGTCGTCTCCTGCCTACCTGAACGCCACGTGGCGGTGTCTGCCAGCTCAGCTATCTTTACGTCATCGCACTTGTAAGGCGAGGATACTGTGGCACTATTTGCATAAGGCTGATATTAAAGGCCGTTAAACATCGTACATTTTAAATTTATATACCAATTACTTACTAAATAAAGTTATGAATCGTTTCATTACAACTGTTAAAAGCCTGCCTACGCAACCGGCTGTAATTGTGATAATTAAAATTAATTTTAATTTTGAGGTATCAAAAGCGTAAATCAATATCAATAAAATAAAGTACTCCAAGGCGATGGCGCCAATACAATTTATTTATTTTTAATTTACAGTAAACATAAACTAAAATAAGATTTCCGTTTAACGTAATATCTTTATCAGGCATAACGACACGCTATTTGTTACTTCATACCAAAAGAAACTACTCTCGCGGTATTCAGCGATAATTAAGTTAAGAATCTCGATGTGAATCTTGTAAAGGGTTGCCAATTCTCCACACCCATTAAAGTCGATCGAATCGTCGGTAATGATTGAAAAGTGAAAGCCAAGCCCATTATCCCATTCTACATTGGATGTGACACGGTTTAATATAAGCACGGGAAGGTATAACATTATCACAATTATGCTAACGAGTAGTGATCTATTAATCTCGTCAAAGACTTTACTTGACCTTCAAATTAATAAGGGGTACCTTTAGTTCTTATAATTATTACCATTATATTGCGATTAAGGTTTAGTATGACATTGAGCACATTATATCGATGAAAATTATTGTTGATAGAAGAAAATTTAAAATTCAGATTGCATACAATATTTATCGCTGATTGAACGTTGCTACCGATAAATAGCAGCTTTAAGGTGAGCGGAACGATTAGCTGAACGACTTCTAAATAATTATCGATTATAAATGAAACATAACCGTAATTCCAGAGGCAACAGAGCGGCGTGTAAATAACGAGTTGACACTTTTTGTGAAAGGTATGAGATAAGCTGGATTTTGTGAAAGGTTTTATAAAAGAATCAAGTATTCAATAAGATAACTTAATTACCTTGCACATACAAAAGTGATGTAATTAGTTCAAACCATTAAAAAGTTTATATATGAGTATGATCATGCGATCAAATGATAATGAAACCAGTATTTTTATCAAAAATAATTTCATAAATATTATAAAAATGAATTCGGTTAAATAAGAGCCCATTCACTTCGACATTTGTTCCTGGAAAGTGAGAACTTTAACTCAAGTGATACTTTGCACAGCGTGCAAAATTTCTTTTGTCGACTGAAAAGAGAGAATAAAATTAAAGAACCTGATCCCAATACAATAATAGATTCTATAAGAGACAATGCCCAATCTAACAGAACAATAGCCGATCCTTGATACAATAACAGCCTTACTAGGTCGTAATTATTATAAGACCTAGTGTTACATGTAAATTTAATGTGGTTGCACCGGGTATCAACAGCCAGTGTCAATTGCAGGTTTATAATCGGTAGATTTCATTCATAAACAGCGATAATGCTTATGAATGGCGGTCCAAGCGTGCTCTTAAATTATTATATACGACTTCCATAGGTTTCCTGTTCGCCTATTGCCATTTATCGAATGTTGTTCATGCAGATAGGCTATCGTTTTGTGGGCGCTAACTTGACCTTGATTTATTAAGTTCATTGAGTAGTATAGGCTATAAACCACATCTTTAAGACACAGCTGTTCAAGATGGAAATCAATTTGATCGTCGTATTCCTTGTGCGGATTAGTGGGTTGAGTTATAAAATGCGTATTTAATAAGTGTATTTACATTCAATACATTTTATTGATTCGTAAAAAGTGCAGCCGAGCACGCTAAGGACGTAAATATGTTTAACTGTTAATTTATTTTCATAATGGCTGACTGAATTAATTTTAGTGCTAAATAAACAACGTTTATCTGTGATCTCCACAATGCGAGGGTAACAGGAGCCGACTGAAGCGCCGCGACGGTGATACCATCACGCCGATATGCATCAAGGAAGACCAGTTGTCAATACATTTCACCTGCAACTTCAACTTGATGGCCTGTCGGTGACCAGAACGAGTTCCCATGAATTGTGTTCCTTACAGGACAATTTTATACCCCTGTCCAACAAGATGTACCAAGACCTTGCATACAATATGTTAATGTTATCAGCTATCGATCCAAGCTTTATGGGCCCTTTATTCAAACCTTTGTTAAATCCTATAACAACAAATATGTTGCAAGGTCTAGTTTCGGTAGAAATCCACTTTTAATTGAAACAAATTGTCTGGTTCCAGAAACTCTGCATCCAAACAAATAAGTACTTAATGCGTAATGGCCGCGCTGAGGCTAGATATTTCGCCAACCTTATTTACTGGACAATTCATATGTCCGAGGAAATAAACACAGGTGGTCCCAATGAAAGGTTCCGTGGACGCCAAGCGAGTCTCTAGAGATGCCGCCCTCCCTAAAAGGATAATAATACGTCGTTTCGATGTTCTCAACTAAGTGTATCCTCGGCAACCCGGGAGAAATGTAAATGAGCCTGGCACCTGACAAATAGCTTAATTAACGATCGACATGCGCCACCAGAATTATTCGGATTATCTAAATACTTCATTAACGAGCTTGAAGCGCGATTAAGCACAATTATGACCAGTTTATCATGGTCGTTACATTATGTTGCGTGAGGGTGTCCTAGATATTTTTCACTGCAAAGCTAGCAAGACTACGTAATATTTTTGTACACGTTTTGAAAAATTTCTAGCACTTAATGGCTTTGGAATTTAACCAATAATTTTGACCTTATAGGATACTAATATAGGGTTCACGACCATATCTATGATTAAGACTACAAGGCCGTTATAGAAGTAACTTGTATTACAAGATAACTTTTTTTCGCAATGTTATGCATAAGTAGGCGTCAAGTGGGCGCGCACGTGATTGCTTTGTGACTATCGCTTGCCACCGCACGACCAATCGCGTGGGCGATTGCCGCAATACTACCTCTGATGAGACCAATCTAATTCAATGCTTTCAAAAACCTTACATCTGATTTACAAATTGTCACCCAACCTTGACTCTCGATCAAGGCTGTAAAAACGGTATCGTTTGAAAGGTCTACAGAATTCCAGACCACGCGGTGACTGCGGCAAGATCTCGTTTCACATCAAAACCTTCCCCGTTCTGGGAAACTGCGGTAAAAAACATTTAGTTAGTTCAATTGCACGAACGCGAACTTTCCCACCGAAATCCTTGTGTTTGGTCATTTTTTTTAATTGACATAAAAAGCAAAATGCCGCCGCTCCTGCAGTCGTAATCAAATAAAAACTTACTCGGAAATGTATAATGTATTGGATTCGCGGTGCCGATACATTATGGATGGGGCCCTGCTGGCTGCGTTCGGATATTTTGACGGCGAGCTATCAGACGTTATGGGTGGACTCGATACTTTTTACCCGCTGATACCATCGAACGGAATAACTAACATACCCTTACTGCGAATTTACGTACGTGGCACAGCTCAGAATTCTTAAAAAAACTTCAACCTAATAGATATCAACAAAAAACAAAATCAGTGGCGCTACAACCTCTTTAAGTCTTGGCCTCAGATTTCTGAATCTGTTTCATGATCATTTTTAAATCTAATAGGCAAGTAGGTGATCAGCCTCCAGTGACTGACACACGCCGTCGACTTTTTGGGTCTAAGACATGTCGGTTTCCACACGATGTTTTCCTTTACCGTTTGAGCAAATGTTAAATGAGCACATAGATAGAAAGTCCATTGGTGCACAGCCGGGGATCGACCCAATGACATCAAAGATGAGAGCCGCACGCCGAAGCAACTTGGCCAATACTACTAATATATTTGATACAGGGATTACTATTCTACTAGTAAACGCAGGTGGCGGGGTACAACAAAGTTTACGCGTTAAACGTAATTTATATGGTACATTAGGGGATTACAGTAATTATGTACACTGGTGTGCCGCCGCGTATAAATTTCTTAAGTGAACTTGAAATGTACCTTTGCGAAACATTATCACAAACTGTGAAATCGCGTGAGCTATTTTGAATACTTTTTTATAGAACGGGATAAATGGACCTGAAGCTCTCCTGTTTGTAAGTGATACCGCCATGCCCATGGACACACTCAATGCCAGAGTGTTCGCGTTGCGTTTTAAGATAAATATACAAATGATGAATTTAAAATATACAAATTTAGCCGCGATATGCAAAAACAAACATTAAGTTTAAGCTATTATAAATATATTTTAAACTCTACATATCACGGTTCGCCCAGTTTTTATCGATTTATGTAAATCTGTTAAAACTGGATTCTTAAGTGACGCTATTCTACTTATATAATGTACACAATTTTGGTTCTAAAATATTTTTTTTTAATTATCAACTTCAATATGTTTAGTATGCTATTTATATGTATTTGTGCTTCGATGATCATCCTTTTTTTTTTTTAAATTTTTTTTATTTTTTTTTTTTTTTTTTATAACATAATTATTGACTAATTCAATACTAAATTAGATTGAAGGACCCAAAAGTTGGTTATTCTTAAGTTACTTTAAATTTATTACTCCATTTACTGACACACCACCAGCTGTATACAGAATGCAGCTGTGAACGTCCAGTATCGAATTATGTATTACTGTTCATATAAATGTACCCAGAAAACTTACGCTTAATAAATACTAATACTAGCCTAGTGTCATCTCTTTCTTAACTAACATTGGTGTAGTATCTGCTTGAAATACTTAACATCCACAATGTTTCAAATATTTTCGCGATAAATCGAATTATTATATATTATTATTATGCGTTTAATTATTCGTGTAAGTCTAAAATATAAACAAGGACAATTACGTAATGCGTCAGTAATTTTTATCTTTATTAAAATGCCTGTGCATTTAATTACACCATATTAAAATACGCTTTACAAAACCGAATTACGACGGCGAGTCTTTGAAATTACGCGATTTCTTTTTTAGTTTTTTCAAAGCTTAACCGATAAAAATAACATAATTCTAAAATTTTCAAAGCGAAAGTTTATCGAAAGATTATGCTAAACCGTATTTGTTGAATTTTTGTTTTGATTTATTCTAGACTCAGATCATGTAGAGAATATTTTTAATAGTTCTGCGAATACACCACTGACCGTTAACTAAGTTTATCAACCGATAAATTTGCCGATTAGTCGATTGGACGACAAACTGTCGTTCCTTTCAACTAATCAGGGGACTGACTGTCATCTGTCTAACTCGAATCAAAGCTGTGCATTGAGATTGATGTTGGGAACAATTTAGAATTACTGAATTAATTTTAGTATAACAAATAGAATAAGCGAAGTTATTGATTAAACTTTTTATAATACTGTCAAGTGAAACCATGCAGTGCGTTGAGTGCTTAATGTGTGTGTACCTTACAGGTTTGACGATTGATTGATTTCAATGAATGTCGTAGTGAAAGGCGCTGTTGGCTCTCAATGGCACTTGCGTACTAGGCGTGCATAACAACAAGGCGTTCACTCTAGGTGTCGTTCGGAGGCGGGCCCAGAAGCTAGACATCCCTGCCGACCGACCAATCAATCTAAGTCCCCATGCCACTCGATATTCAATGCTATTATGGTGGATTTCAAATAAGCGGTAACGCAGGTAAAGTTCTAATTAAGCTGGCCAGTGGTTAAGTACTATCTTAAGTTTATGCTTGCCTAGTAAAACAACTATTTAAGGCGGGCATGCATAATTCACTTAAAAGTGTATGTATGTAAGTTAATTAAATCTTTGGTGGAAATATCCTTTAATACCACTATATTTTTTGTCGATATTGTTTTGATGAAATATATCAAGCGTAAAGTCATGCCTAAAGATCTTAATAAATGTTTGTAATACTGCGAAAAGATTAAATCTATTACAGCAACACTCATAATAGCTACATTCCATCGAGCCTAAACACTTTGAAGTTGAGAGCGGAGAGAAGATCAAATTAAACAATTACCCATTGCGTACAACACTACCTAATTGCAGGGCGTCGCGATCGCGTCGCCGACCTATATCTCACGACCCGTATTTCGTAATTATAGACAGCAAAATCTCCGGTTAAAAATATAAACATAACGGTCTTATTCATAAATGTATAAAAGTATTTAAAAAAAATTATGACTTAAGTCAATAAAATTTATTCACGGTGATTTAGCTACTACAAAGTAACGCGAGTGCGATTAATACCCAAAACATTCGGTAGCTTTTTGAAATTATGTAGGTGTTCAATAAAAAGTAAATTAAGAAATCATTTTTTAGTTATATTAATTATTATTATTAAATTAAGTAAGTGAACATGACGAACGAGGAACCAAATATGTCTTAAAAAGTACTAGGCGAGCAGAGAATATCAGAAGTTCCCGAATATACCCGCCATCAAAGACATCTAGCGGTATTGTAACGAACTACGAGCTCGAACATGAACTGTTTCGTTGTACACAAACTCTACTATCAAAATCTATAACAATAGATTTGTGAAAGGACCATCACTCATAGGTACATAACCATATATATTCGGTCAAGACATAAACAAAGTTAAAGAATAAAATGGCAAACTTTTATGATATCAGTTTAGAACATAATATCAACTAGTCGTGTGGGAAAATAATCTAACTCGCAATCTACATCCAGGCTAGTCCCTAATTAATTTAGTAATCGCTCGTGACGACTTACTCCAGCCAAAGACCCAACCACGAAGCTAACGAAATCACGACTCAGCGACCCAACGATAATCGTTATTTTAAATTTATTAAAATGTCCTCTTTAAGGACTATATCGGACCTATATCGGACTGTATAATTTATTCCCGCTTCGGACAAAAGCAGTTTAAAATGAAAGCCATCATAGGGTAAGGGGTTTTATTTAAGAGCAATGTCCATTCATTTAAACTGACCGGTTATGTCTTAAGATCGTGATCTTTCCAACATTAGACATTTAATTTAACCCAATCATTATCTGATTTGTTACTTCAATATTCGTTTATTCACCACAATGCAATTAAAAGTCACGTTAAATTCTTAAGTATACAGTAAATCCCTTAGCTACCAATGCCCGAAGCTAGATTCTGTCGGCTAAACATGACAAAGTCGGCCCAGCCACAATGCTTGCCGACGAGAAACTAACATTTGCCGACAAATCGTGTCCCTCGAAGCCCCCGCGGCGTTGTAATTACTCTTGTATTCGAGGCGCTTGACGGAAGATGGACCAACTGAAAGATTGTCAAGATAAACCAACAGACGACATTGGTATTCAGTACACACGACCAAAGTTTATAAAAACATTTATGTTATAAGAGATGGGCAGGCTTGGGGAAGAAAAATGTTTGTCCTATGAATCATTAAATCAATTATGAAATTACGCATAAGAGTACATATATAATATGTTTTAAAATCAAGAAATCGTTAAGATATTTTTAGAGAGATGTCTCTGTCTGCTCGTGATAGTTCTTCAAGAAGAAATATCAGTCAAAATGTTCGTAGGGCAGAATACAAATATATATATATGTATCAAATGATGGATCAAAAGTTTACTAACAATTAAATTAACCTAACGCATAAACAAAAGTTAATTAACCTTTAACAGAATCAAAACAAGATTTCCAATACGATTAGATAGTACCAGAGAGAATAGATAAATGTATAGATAAAGTAAAAAAGGCTTAACGAGAACGGATACGTTTCGTGTCCGAGTTGAGCACGCTGCTAACCCGCTGAGAGACAGCGCTCGCGTGCAATGGCCACGCAAAAACTCATTGTGTAAACGAACAAAAATAACTATAGGCATACATCCATAATTAATAACTTTGTATTGATTATTTTATACATGACTTCTATTCTTCGATTTACAAAAAAAACTGCTTTATTTTAATTACCAGGTTTCATACAATCGCTGTACAATAAATAATTCACGTTAAACTGTCCCGCAAATAAAAGAGTTAACATTTGTCATCTACTTAGCGTAAATTTTTTTAATTGATCGCTACTTCAATCGCAATTCTTTATAAGATACTAATTGCCATTATCTGTATATCATCTGAGGGTACAATAAACTGGATGTTCTAGGATTAATGGTATGTCCACATAGCAAAGTCACATCTCTACGCAGATTGACAATGTCTACATAATGAATCAGGGAATTGGCGAACCTCTACTATTCAAAGGCTGCTATGATAACTGAAATTATACATAACAGGTTCTTGTTACTTTGTACCTATCTAACTAACTAATATTTCACCAATACCACTGCATATAACATTGCACATAATATGCAGCTTGTATTTTATCCTTAATAATAATTTTTGAATTCTTTTAAATACTTTTTTTTTCATAATTTATGTATGTAGGATGATGTGAGTAGTAAGTGCTAATAAAGAACACATACATAGAGACATTTTCATAATAGTTTGTAAGAAATGATTGCATTGGACTTTATTTGTATATGTTATATTTTTTAGCAAATTTATTAAGATGTTGCCTGTGTGTATGTTGTCTTAGTCATTAGTCTTAATTTAGCCAATTGTAATATTGATGTTTTGGAGAATGACATTTGTGTTGTAAGAATTAAAATATGCTCTTGACATGTGCGGTTTGCACATATTGTTCTCAGTCATTTTAAGATTGGATTATCCTGGCAAAGTAATGACGCTTGCTACAAATGTTATAATGATGAGATATTTTATATAATTTTGAGATTATTAGATTTATATTTTTATTACTCATTTTAGGTATAAGTTAGTTTTATCCTCACTATAAATACATATCAGTTATTTATCTTGTTATATCCTTTTTCTAGTTAGTAGCTGTTAATCATCTTATTACTCCAAATGAGAAATAAGGAAGAGTATTATTACTGAAATTTGTCAATAACAATATTTTTTTTGAACAATGTTTTGAATTACATTTAGTTTATTTAGTTTAGTAGTGTGAAAAATAATTTTGAAGATTTTCATTACATAATTTACAATAATTACTACAGTATATAAAAGTTCAATAAGTACTGTAATAATGAATGCCAAAATTTTCATTATTTCTTTTAATATATTTTAAGCCAAAGTCTAATTTAATATGAAAATCTAAAATTTTCATAAAAAACTTTGTTCCTACAAGTAAATTAATAGAAAAAGTACAGAGCATTTTACAAATAAAACTGTCAGTGCCATCTAGCAGTCAGGTGCAAAACTAATAATAACAGCTGGTTAATAAAAATTTAAACAGCAATTATTTCAAGTTGCACACAATGAAATTTAATTATTTATAGAGAGCCATACCTGTTAAGCTTATTGAAATGTTGAAATTTCAACACATACATACACTTAATATGAGCATTAATTAAATGAATTTGCTGCTAACACAAAACAGCTCCCTCATAACTGTCAAAAGTCATTTACCTATTGTATTTGTGGGTTTTTCTTTACAAAGATGATTTTGATAAATTTATATATTTATATTGCTAAAAAAGTTTTAAGGCAATATCCCATAATATTATGATTTTCAAGAGATTACAAACATAACCTATAAATATGGAACTAATAACTTTTACTTCAATGCAATCACCTATAGTTATAGACTAAAATGTGCAGAATTGCAATTTAGATACAGTTGAAATTCTATTTAATTTGGTTTGTTATTGACAACTTTAGACTTTCTGTTCAGAAGTTGGTTAAAAGTTAAGAGGTTTGACTACATACTTCAAATGATTTTATTTTATTATATTACTTTACCTGGATCTATGTAGATTTTTATTTTTCCTATTAGATTTATTATTAAGCAACTAACCATTATGATTGAGATAATCTAAACTCAGGCTAGATGCCATTTTGACATGATAAACCGCAGAAGGGCATTCTATCTTCAGCGCTACAATTTCTTTATCATTGTATTAATATAAAAGTGAATGTAGGCTATTAATTTTTAAATTTCACTATAACTTATAAGATATTTTAAATACACTTTCACAAAACTTTTTTGGTAGTAAACACTCTTGAACTGCATAGATATTAATATGGAATGTTGCCAAAAGCACAGGCGACCCACCTTCTTCATGATGCCAGTCTTCCGCTTAGAGAAAGTTGTGTACCGCCGTAATTTGTTGTCTATGTATTCCATTTTAATCTTAACGCGCCCCTTGGTTTTCTTCCCATTAGAAGGAGGAGATTTTTTTGGTTGGAGAGATGCATAGCCGTCATCTGCTATATCTGGCATCCCACAGTGCTCCAAACTAAGACTTTGAGAAGGCCTCTCATCATAACACTGGTCAGATGGCCGCTTCACGCCGGTTCTTGGCACTGGACAGGGTTGCATGCCAGGCCTCAGACCGCCAAGGGAACTCGGAGGGCGGCCAGCACCATACATATCAGGCACTTCCCCTAGGATTCCCATACCGTTACCGTAAAGCCCGAAGCGGGACTCCCGCGCTCCGCCGGGCGCGTCCATAATAACCTCGCAGTACGCCACAGTAACCGGTGCGCGCACGCGCAATACACACTTCACCGTTCGAACGTCGAACGGAGACTGACCGAAAACGCGAAAGAACCGAGGGCGGGACTGACGACTTGGCCGCTCGGACCGCAACTGACTTCGCACAGTTCTGTGCCGTGCACCTTGATATCTAGCCGTCTCCCTTACACACAGATTATCAAAAGCCGAACGATAGAGATGAAAAATATCTACATGCCCGTAATCTGACACATCCGTAGGAAACCGGGAACCCGCGAACGTAATGGTACCCAAAATATGTATGAAAATAGAGCTTTTATTTTGAGTTTATTTCATAAATAGAAATAATAGACTAGAAAGCTTGCAGCCCGAACGCAGCTCTCTGCGAAGTAGTGGGCTGGCCGCGAGCCATATTTAGAATCGAGACGTGCCAAATAAGGTAATGGCGGTCAAATGGGGGCCACTGAAATCCCTCCTCCTTGTTGGTGATTTTCACGTCTAATAATTAAAAACTTTGTCACGTTTTGCACTTTAAATACCTATGTGGTACAATATTATACCTAGATTATATTTTACATCGAAAAAAAGAATAATTTTTATTCATAATTGGATTTTCACTTCCATAAACAACACATCAACACAACATCTTAAAAAATAAAGTAGCTATGAACTAATGTTATTGTAATCGGATATTTTTTAACTATGTATGTAAAAGAAGTGTAGGCCTATAGAGATTATCCTGTTTTGCTTGCTGCTAACTACTTGTCTTATCTTGTTTAAAAATTATGAATGAAACAGACGCAGAGATGTGACATCCATGATCCATGCCACATTGGGAATTACGGGAGTTCTAAAATTATAGAAAGATTGAAAAGTAAATATAGATAGGACAATTTTAAGATTTTTGTACACTTAAATCATTAAATTTAATAAGATATTTAATCATAAAATAATTTATTATTAAATCTAAAAAAGTACCACACAATTAAAGAAGGAAAATTTTAGTCTCCAATCCTCTTAACGTTAACTGTAGGAAAACATTATTAATTTCAAACTCATGTCTCCTATAATAAACGTAGGCGAATGCTATAAAGATGATAAAATTGAAATTAATGAATTTTTATGGTGGTATTAGTAAAATTTGCTAATTTTGAACGGTGGCCGCCCACAATTGTGCTCGATTCGCAATTTTCCTTTTTTAGTCTTTATTATTTTATATTTAAGTCACAACTTAGCACCAGTTCAGCGACCTTCCTGTTGTCAGTAGTTACCTTTTTGTTAAAATAAATCACATAAACCATTTATGTTTTTGTTTTAAATCTAAATCGGAACTTGTAGAAGAGCATCACGCTTAGCGAGACAATATGAACTATTCAGGACGAGAGAGTTACGGGTCAGTAGAAGGGATGTGGTAAGACCAACAAGACGATGGGGTGATAATAAGTGGATGATCTCAGGAACTGACGGAGAGCTTTGGAACTGGAGAAGGTCTTTACTTTAAGAGAGGCCTATATTTGGATCAATGAATATATATCTACTTACTACCCATTAACATACTAACAACACATTTTGAAATCAAATGAAAAATATAGAAATATATGTAAATATATATATTTCTTCTGTGCGTGTGTATGTGACTGAACTCCTCTCAAACGACTGGACCGATTTTGATGAAATTTTTTGTGTGTGTTCAAGGGGATCGGGATGGTTTAGATCACAAATCAGCCCGGCAATAGCATATTTTATTTGCTTAATATCCTAATCGCTTTAAATATCATGCAGGACAACGTCTGTGGGGTCCACTAGTGTAAATATAAAATTGCAATTATTTAACAAAACAAAACATTTATTCCACAGGGAAAGAAGTATGAAAAGGCAAATAAAAAACAAAGTTTAGCTGTCCCTTGGAGCAGGGGATGCGTTTAGCTCATCAGCACCAAATGGATAAGGGGCCGGTTTACAGCCCTGAGTTCTAGGCACAACGTTATAGACATGGTTACAATGAAAATTAAAAAGTAGAAAAAATAAAAAAACTGTAGTGTCTATTGGAAGTGAAATGAAGATATCAGTGCTCTGAAGAACGTTGTAAAGTTTGGTCTGATACCTGCTGCCTCTTTTCAGAACCGAAATAATTCCATGTTTCATCCGCACCACCTTGATGGCTGGAAGTCTTCTACAGTGCTCTTCTTTAGGCATTTCGCTTTGTCACGAAGTCTTTCCTGGGAGATACAACCTCCGAACTTTTAAAATAAGCATATTCCTCTTTTAAAGGCCGGCGACGCACCCACTAAAATGTCAAATAAACCCCAAAAAATGTTGCCTGCGGCAGCTGCTTTTTATGGCTGTTCTGTAGGCTCATTCGCCCACCAAACATACAAACTCAAAAATACTACTTAAATTATAAGACGATAGATAAGTTGAATGCAACCAAAGCTACTAATGGAACTCCTGCGCAAGTTTGTTTTGTAAAGGCTTTTAAACGCTCTATCATTTATTAAGTTTCGACCGCTGACTACGGCTGTTCTAAAGCATTCGAAAATGTTGTAACTTACGGGACAGTTCTTCTCCCTGTTAGTACTTCATCGGAATCAGATGAAGACGAATAATTATTCGGCAAAAATAACAAAATATTTTTTTTGCCGAGGGTAATTACTTTAATGGATAACGAGATTTTATTTTTTTGCATTTCATTTTAAATTAAAATATGGTTAATAATTTGGTTTTCATTAACTATTTTTGGGCTAACAATGAGTTTTTTGGAGCCAGTTTGCTTAAATAGGATAGCAAGATGTAAAAACTTTGGTTATAATTTTACATTAAAATGCTGTTTTAATTTTGGCGATCATTTACTACTTTTGGGTTAACAATGATTTATTTGGAGTCATTTTGCTTAAATAGGATAGCAGATGTTAAAACTTAGGTTGTAATTTTACATTAAAATGCGGGTTTAATTTTGGTAATCATTTACTATTTTTGTCTGTTATATGTTACTATACCTGGTGGTAAGTTAAACATAACCATTAAAAACTTACGTTTATTATATTTAAAAACATGGCTTATAAGGTGACCCGACAAACCTTTGTTTTGCATTGTTGAGTTTCTTAAAGTGAGCAATTTAATTTTAATATTAAAAATTATGCAAGTTACTTAGAGAGGGTGGAAGGCATGCAACAAAAAGTTTGGGAAACAATGCTGCAGTCAGTCAGATTAGAATTAATTTATATATTTTTAACTACTTTATTTAATATATATGTATTTAAATAAAAACTTTTCTGCACAGCCTACCCAGCAGGCCCATAAGCCGTATCACCAATTCGCTCCGGTATCCGAAGCCAAAAGCCTAAGAATGTAATTTCCACTCAAGATAATATAAAAATACTACTCAATAATCCTGGGGCGCTACAGCCCATGGGTGTCATATTGCAACTGTTTTTAATAATTTTCTTTTAAATACAACTAGGCGATTAGCTTAAATTGGTAGATTTGAATTTCTAGGTAATATTTTTAGTTCAATAAAAATAACTATACAATAATAAATTTTATTTTAATAAAAAAATTTTTGGGGTGGACACCCCTTTTATCACTTAGGGGTTTGAAATATAGATAGTAGCTGATTCTCAGACTTACTGAACATTCTGACTTACTGAAAAAATATTATAAGAATCGGTGGAGCCGTTTCGGAGGAGTATGGGAACGAACATGTGACAAGAGGATTTTATATATTAGATTTTAATTGTCCCAGAATCTACTCATGCGTTAAAGAAATAAGTTCTTCCTAACAATTTTTTATTTTATATTTATAACAGATTTTAGATTGTCCACCTATCTATTGGTAGAATTTGTTTTAATTGCAATCAAAAATATACGAATCGATTCGCACACAGTCGAGCCAAACTCGGTGATTGCCAGACATGGTGACTGACGCAATGCCATTCAATATTATTTACCACTAGGGTATTGAGTAGGGTGCCAATACCCAACATTTAATTACAATAGATATTCTTTATATTTGAATAAAGTATATCAATATTCGAATATATTTTTCGTTAGTGATGTCTACTACTACTCATGCTAATAGTGCTACCATTTAAAGAAGATTATATTTTTAGTGTCAAAAACAATTATGCTATGAGAGATTTAACTAGAATTTGTCTATAGTCCATGACCCCGAATATAACCTTTTTTAAGTTCCTCAAAGATAAACAATTCTTATTTTCCAATCTATAATCTAAAGTTCTTGTGGTTTGTAACCAGATGTTCCTCGTAACAAAATCTATTTTGTATCACATGACACCTTAATCCTGATAAATGAAATATCATGGCCACGTCAGCTATTCGTCAGTGGTTCGATGAACTGACGGTGTTAGGTTCTGTCTGAAAATGGTAACACTTATTATATTCAATCGCACACGTCATCCGCCACGATTGTTGTAATCTTATCTGATACTATGTTATATACAATTATATATTCTATTCTATATAAGGAATTGAAATTCATATTAATAATAATTAAGGTATATCATGCGTGTATGCCTAATTTTTAAAAGTTTATGAGAAATAAATTTCTTACAGACAGAAAAAGACTTCTTCATATTATAGGTAACATATATGTAATATGAATTTTTTTTTCAATATCTCCTCCTTGTTGGAATTTATTATTATGCAGCTAGAATGTAAATACTGAAGTTTAAATTATTTTTAAATATCTAATCGTAATGATATCAAATAACATAACTATGTCCAAAACAGTATTTACCTACCTAGACATTTTTTTGTTTTATTCTCTAGAAGTCTACATAAAGAACGATGAATGGGAATTACCTAACTTTCTACAATACTATTTATATTTTATTGATTGAAACTAAAATAAATTCTATCAAACATTCTATAAATTTTATACAGAATTCTCTTTAGCATTCTACAGATAAACTGTACGTACCTACTAAAAAAACAAAATTGAACGCCACAGAGTCCACCATGCATAACAATACCCAATCACTAATTAAAGTTGACAGTTGAGAATCTGCGGAAATCTCATGGAATTTCGTAACACACTTTATGTCTTTATTCATTAAAAGGCCATTCTAATTAAAATTACTTGAGCCGTGTTACGCGTAAATAAATTGCGGAGCGGAGCGCAGTCGCTTGTTGCGTCCTCTCTGTATTTTCTTTTTCAATCTTGTTACATATTTGTGTGGCTTGACACCAACACCTACCGTGTTAGAGCGTACAATGCGGGCTGTCGGTACTACAAAGGGCGCCCAGACGATTTGCGGCCTGCGATCTCGAATATATCGCGACAATACCATAGTAAAGTCGTAAGACGATGTATGGACGAGTGCGTTCTTTGTTTGGCGCAGATTGCATCTTTTCCGGCTAATAGAATGTCGGTTTTAGGATTGATGCTTTTGTATTGAATTTTTTTGCAGAGTTCCATACATATTGTAATCAAATTTGTCATATCTATAGGTAGGGTAAAATTTAATTTTACAATCAAACATAGAGTTACCTAGCTATTAAATGCTCTCTTTTTATTATTTTTGTGTCACCTGGAAAACAAATTAACCTGATACAACATTATTTAACGAAGTATGCTCAAAAGTAAGCTCAAACCTATGAGGCCGACATTTTTTAAACATAATATAAAAACTGCAATAACCATAGATAAGATATTACCTACTTTCTGTTAATATTGATGAATATAATCATACTCATGAGACTAGATGTCAGACGTAGGTTAATCCCCAAAACTCATCAGCCGATATGTGAAGTACTTAGTCATCGTATAAAAAGTACGGATTAAGGTATGCTAACTGTTTACCTAAGTATACCTAAGCCATGAATAAAAAAGTGCATGTGGATATCCTAAAAGGGCTTCTAATTAAGCATTCAGTATTCTTAAGAATTTTAATACAAACTTAGATACCAGACCGTATTACCATACTAATAACATTTATTACTAATGCACGTTTACTTAATTTTACCATTAATTATACTTAAATTAAATTCCGGCTAGTAGGATATTATTGTCAAGCCGCCCCCTTTGGTTGCTTAGTCATTACACACGCGTTCGATGCCCAGTGAAAGGTTTTCGTTGGTAGGTCTGTTATTTTAAAAGAAATTTTTAAATTTTTTAACCAGACCAATATCAGCTGTTTTTCACTTAATATATAAACGTATAATAAAACATTTAACTATTTATATTATTTTATCTTTTACTATCTAGCCTGGCATTGCTTTATTAAATGCTTCCAGCACAAAGGCCCTACAAGGAATAGGTATCGAACACAAATATCAAAAATTAAAAATATTAACAGTGACTCATTACGTATGTAGCCGACCATGGCTAGTTAAGCGTTGTCGAGGTAGTCAGATCGCACAAGATTTACAAACTGATTAGAGATTAATATACAAATTATATAGAATAACTATTGCAATCAACATTATTAACTTCAACAGGAAAATTATGCCAATAGAAAGCGCCAATTCTACTAAATATAATGATAATTTTGAAACAAAAGCACTCCAGTTAAATCAGTTATGGTCGCACTAATTTATGTGATAGTATAATAGCTGTTTATGGAACAATGCGCTTGCGACGGTAGCTTGTCGCCCACGTGTTTAATACATCTGGAACTTAGTAGGAAAATTATAAACCAATACACTTAACTAGATTCTTTTGAGGTTATGATATGGAGAGGAATACGAAAATTGATGAGACAAAGACTCTTTTGTTTGGTTTATTTTAGTGGAACGTAATAATGATAAATTATTAATAGCTATTTGATGTTTATAAGAGAGAAATATATAAGCAGGTTCACATACGGTTTTTGTTTTCTGGCGTTTAATGTCTTGGAGTACCTTATTCTCGATAAAACACGATTATGTCCATAACCGCACGTTTCTTGGTTACTTTACCTGTAGTCTAAAAACTAAAATAACAATTCTATATCTCCATCGATACTGATAATTTAAAAATGGTATTGAAACTTAAATTTAATTATTTTATTTTAAAATGAATATTAACTGTTTGAGGTGATAAATTCGTGTATTTGTTTCTATAACCATCTACCTACTGTAACTATTACTCATCAATTAATCGTTGTTTGCATGTAATAGATGAGCAGTGTTGGTGTAGTGGCATCAGCGTGCGACTTTCATACCTGAGGTCGTAAGTTCGATCCCTAGGTAGTGCCACCAGATTTATATCATTGCATATAAATTGATTCGTACTCTGCAGGATTGTTAAACTGAAATGGCTTGAACACTTCATGTTCACACAAACCTTATACGATATAGACTTAATAAAGATCTTGTAAATGAAATTACAAAACATGAGAAATTTAAAATGAATCAACTAAACAGAGCCATCTAGTGGCATAAAAGTGAACTTCGTGTTTTGTTGTTCATACTGTTTAAGTTTTCAATAAAATTATATTAGTAAAGGGTTGTTGCGAAATAAAATAACCACTTACAAATTGATATGTCTTCTTTTATACACAGTATAATAAACTATTTACACGCTGTACAATGCAACAAATAATCTATTAAGTACTCGCTTACACTAAACACACTTTTACAAACACATAAAATACAATATCTTGTGTGATATTAAAATAATCAAAATCTAAAAAAATAACTCAAAATATGTACTTATTTCGAGGTTACGATGTAAAAACATTTACGAGCATATAAGGTTGATACAATTGTGCCTACAATTTAGACAAATCATTTCAACTTTTAAATAAAATTTAGGCCTCTTCTAACACATTTCATGTATTGAACTAATTCATAATTTTGTGTAAAAATAATACAATAATGTTACCAACATTTCTAATCATATAAGACAGACAACACATCTACATCTAATACTAGCAATTACCTAACACACATTGATAGTTCAGTCTGTCGTTTAAATAACGTTGGTAACTTCATCTAACTCATTTAAATGCGAATGATATTACAAGACTAGCTGTCAATTTCTTTGGCTACGATGTTCTAAGCGACTTAAATAAAATTCATTCACTGTACAAAAACTAATAAATAAAGATGTAAATGGCATATAAAATCGGTGCTTAAATTTAACAGAAATATGGAATCTTATAAAAGTAAAAAATATTTTATACTTATAGTAAATTATTACGCTATCTAACATTATACATTATTGACATCAGTCAAATTAGTGGAATAAACTATACAAGATGGCGTTTTCGTACAAACTAAGTTTCTAAACTTTTAAAATAAGGTTTTTCTATCGTAGTTCCTTCAAAGTAATGTTTTCTCTGTCAAGCATTTAATGATAATTATGTAATTCATGTTTTTGTATTTATTTATCAATAAACTAAACAATACCAAAGAATAAATTTGCAAAAAGTGTACTTAGCCGACAGATGGCGTTTTTTACAATAATCAATAAATCTTTGTAGGATAGAAAAATCTTTTCTTATTTCACACCCAGATTAAATAATATTTACTTAGCTAAAGAAAAAGATCGATACAAAAAATAATTGCTTTCTACACCTATCATCTACATTCGTGCGTTCTTCATATATTATCTACATTTTCATTATGGAATAATCTTTCTTTTTACAAGCACCGATATGTCAAAATGGCCTATATACCTAAACTACATTTTTCAAATGTAATAATTTAGAATTTGATTTTTACAATTCTAGGGACATACTAACACAATATCGAATTTTAGTTCCAATTATATCTATGAAATATATAATACAAACTAATAATATTTATTTTATGATGTCTGATTTGTGACATTCGATATAATTCTTTCAAAGATCCGTTCCTTTACAAAATAAAATATATACTATGAAAAATAAGTTATTTACTGTAACAAAAATAAAATTGCAAATAAGTCATTTTTGTAATAATTCATTACTTTTCTTATCTTTGTACAAGTTTTACAGTTATTATGCCGGGAGTCGAATCTTTGGGTACTTGCGTCAACTATTAAGATTAATGAATGTTTAGCATTGCTTTAAGGTTCTTCTGTTTGGATATTAATCAACCCAAAAAATTTAATTAAATAGAAGCTCACAATATATGTATTTTTTGGTTATTATTAAAGTTAATGAATAAAAAATCAAAGGAAAACTTAATATAGCGCCATCTAACGGCGACATCGGGACTAATTCAGACTTCTTTATATTATAGTTTACGGCTACAGTATCGACGGATATTGGGACTTTAAAATATCAGGGCTTTCATGTACTTATTTGATTGTGCCATAAAATACTTAAATTATTTAAATGTATTAACAAAAAAATTCATTAAATCTACAAAAGCTGCCATGTTTTAAAATAAAATGGCACGTATAAAATATATTGAGATTTTCTCTCAGAAAATCTACTTGCTATGTAAAATAGTTCATGTAGTCAATTTGAAATTATTATTGCAAGTATTATGCGAAATTTTCTTTCCAATAAAGTAAAAACATAAGGTAATGTGTGAAGGATATAAATGAGTCATTAATTCTACTTTACCCTGGTTAATGGGTGATTATCCCATTGTCTTTGCTTACAGCCTTCGAAATTTATTGTCCACACATCCGAAACTAGGAGCGCTGCAATTGTATTGTCAATCGAGATTTTAAACATAAAAAAATGTTAAAAGCAGACATTTCTAATTAAGTCCATTCCTAGTCAAAGACGACTAAAAATTAAATATCTAGATTGACATTACAAGACATTACGAACAGAACGATTTTCATATGAAATAACAATTCCTTACACTTTATGCGACATTGAAACATACAAATTGTCAAAAACTTTACTTAAACTTAAATGGTGGCCCTACTTGAACTACGCACCCTTTAACAAACATCTATAGGCCACCTCAATCGAATCTTTATCTTAATATAACCATAAAACGTACATACGTAACGTACGCGCACGTATTCGTTTCGTACGTGATAGATATTTTTTAATTTTAAAGATTTAAAAATCGTTAAGCCCGAGTAGGTTATGCTCACATTCAGACCACGCAAGTGGAGGAGCAGCTCCTAAATTTGCAATTTTAAAACATATTTATCAATACTAATCAACCGGTACCAACAAAGTACAAGTTGTAGTTTTAGCTTTTACGCGCTAACTTTAAACCTAGTGAAGGTTTTCGAAGCCTCTAGGCGATGTAACCTTAATATCGACAGGTTATCAATACTCACAAAGCGCCAATTTCTGGATACAATTGGGGTATGCCGGACCCTGTTTCTCTATATTGCAGTGGATCAGCTCTGAATTCGACCGATTTTAAGGCCATATGTCCATATATTTTCGTGAATTTGTCGATGCAAGCTGAACGCTGCGTCATATGTTTAGCGTCCGCCGAAAGCATTTCAGTATTCGTACATTCCGGGCATTTGAACTTCTTTCGCGGTGTCACCTGTAATTTTAAGTTTAATAGAAATTTAACACAGGACATTCTTTCCTATAGCTTATAAATAATTATATTATTATAATTTATGTATTTCCAAGCTATAGTCATACGTTACGTGAGATTCAGTTGCTTTTATATTGGTTGTGCATACATGCACACACGGTAGAATTACTGTGTGTGTTTTTTTGTTTATTACATTAAATTTACTGATCTGATAGCTTAAATGTGATTTAAAGACAATGGATTTATAATTAAATAAAAATAACACACGACATTCTTTGCTGTCAAGCTATAGACATACAAACACAGTAATTCTACCGTGTGTGCACATGTGTGCACTATGTAAAAACATTCTCACGTAAAATATTACTATAATACAGATGATGCCATATTTAAAAAAAAAAATAATGTTTTGTGCGTAATTTCAACGTGCCACCAGTATGATGAACGTTCAATTGATACTAAGTCATGATGCACGTTTGATTGCACAAGACCAAACTTTGTAGAAAAATGTGTCCATTTTGTATTCTTTGAATCTTTGTAAAATCTGCATTTACGTAGCTTTCGGAAATCGGAAAGTTTGTCGGAGATTTGAATAGCCCGACTGATGCTTATTTACCAGATCTGTTAATAGTTATTCTATGACAACATTTATTTCAATTTATTGAAAGATCCTAGATGATGTGAACTCCGAAAATGCAGAAATAAATGTTAAAATACCTTAATAGGTGCCTTCCTTGTGACATTAGCTACGAGGAAATTCATTGCAATATCTTCGCAGTTGAAGTTGTCGTCCACCCATTGTCTGATCTCTGAAGGCATCTTATATGTGTAGTACCACGACCAGATTTTGTGGTGAAACGCTGCTCCAGTTAACACCTTTAATTATAAATAAATATTTGTGTTACCCAAATTAAAAATACACTCTATAGACACGGGTAAGTAAAATAATTATTATTTAGAGAATTTCGTTTTTTTTATGTAACAGGAGGCAAACGGGCAGGAGGCTCACCTGATGTTAAGTGATACTGCCGCCCCCGACACTCACATTGCCAGAAGGCTCGCAAATGTGTTGCCGGCCTTTCAAGAATTGGTACGCTCTTTTCTTGAAGGTCCCTTAGTCGAATTGGTTCGGAAATACTTCACTGGGCAGCTGGTGCGCGGCAAAAACTGCCTTAAAAACGGTTAGTTGTGGAACGACGGACGTCGAGGTGGTACGGATGGTATTATGTATTCTGGCTTTTAATTAAATCTAGTGTAGTGTATAATAAACGCGTTAAGAACAATATTAATTTAATAAATAGGTATCCTACCTATAGCATAACAACAAAATACGATTGAAACAGAAATGAGAAATTTTTATATCGAAACTTGATTACTATTGAGAATCACTCGTGAATCATAATAAACATGTTTTTGTGATGCGGAAAAGTTTTGTTAAAGGAGGTATATAAACTTTGCCACAGAATATAGCATTAACGCAATGTTTAACGGTAATCAGAGTAACCAAAATGACACTCGTAATAGTAATTATATAGAGAACTATTAACTAAATTATAATTATGAAACTTTACTTTATAAGAGCTTTGAAAATTATTTTAGCGAATTAGAGTTCTTTAGTTATAAGTATTATAAGTTATTTAGTTGTAATTTTATTTGATATCTGTAACTATGGAATATTTTATTTGAATTAATTTTTGCTACAGGTTTTCGTGACTTAATTGATAATGCACCTTTTTGTGTTGAATAAATTCCTACTACTGAATATCGCCTCCCGTAGTTCCCGAGTTCGATTCCGCACATAGTAGTCATTACACAGACTAATAAAACAAAGATGTTATACCATAGATATTTCGTTCGTCCATTCACTGTGGTACTTCCAGGTGGCGGTGACATTGTCCCAGACATGCAGACGGGACGGGAAACCCACTATCCGATCTGGAAACTCTCGCCACACGTCAAACCTGGAAATAATTAAATTTCACCATTTAAAATTATTTTATTTAATAAGAACACAAAGGTGTTCATCATTACCATTTTCAGTGACTCACGTTTAATTAAAAAAGATTCTTTTAATATAAATTTTATGTAAAAAATTTGTGTCAAAGAGGTAATTTTACTTTCTTATATATAATGATTCATATCGTAACTCAGGTCTTGAACTTAGTTTCATATGTTACACTTACACACAAATAACATTACTGTTTCTAGATATTTAAAGTATTGTTTTTTTTTTTTTTTTAAGTTTGTAGTATACACGCGTATATTTAATGAGCAGTGTCGAACGAGAAATGAACCCGAAAAAAAAATTGAAAAACAAAAAAATTTTAGTTCAGTAAAACTTCGACTGCCTTAAAAAATTTTTTTGTAATATTCACGACAAACACTTAAACTTTCTCCGCAATAAGCTTTTTTCTTCTTTTTAACTACATCTAAATAAATTAATAGCACCACAATTTTTAGAATTAAGATTTTTCAAAAATTTTGATTATTAAAACGTATTTTTTTTGTGTAGGTGGTATACAAAATAATTGTTAATATAACGTGAATTTAACAAGTAAGCCATATTTCGACCGAACGAATCGAATTTGTTAAATAATGGCATCTTAAACAAAAGAGGGTCAAATTTTTCTTTAATAATATTATTGTCTCCTCTTTTTAATTAATTAAGTTAACCGTAAATATCAAGGGTGAAATAGAGTGTTAATCCATCAAATAGATACAATCTTTTGGAACGTCAATAGACAGCAAATTAGCAAATTAAAAAACACAATTTTTAAGCAATAGTAAAATTACAAACCCTATTCAGGATTGGCACTAATATTAAACATAATTAATTAATTTAAAATTTTGGTGTTATTAGCTAGACGCAGAGATGTATAAAAAGATTTGAGGGACAGAATCTACAAGTAAAATAGAATAAAAACTTACCCAAACTCCAATTCATCAGGGGTTAACATAATAATATCGTCGTCAATGGTCAACTGACATTCGGTCTCAATGTCATCGTAGGGAAAGAACCTATTCGACAGCTTGTTCTCTTTCGTTCGTATCACTTTCAACGGCTTGTTAATCACTGGCCACTCGGAAGCTGAAAAAATAAAATTACTATTATTATTACCACTCTATTACATTACAGAAATGTTGTTAGTCGGCGATTAATACACCTCGTACGTTTGAAACTCAATTATGCAGCAGTTCTATTATATCTATTAGATATGTACAATTTATATGTTTTTAAATAGGACCCCTAATAACACATGAGGCACGCGATCTGGCAGATGTGGCCGAGAAGCTAAGCAGCAGGGGAGTGTCAAATCTCTCCTTACCTAAAAAGGGACACAACGAACACTAATTGTTCGTACTTTAAAACCATCTAACCAAATTAGCATATGTAAAAACCAAAATTTAACCAACAACATTTATATATTATATTTATTATCAATAAAACACGTAGAAAGTGCCTGCTTTTTTCCACCATACGGGAATTCATACACTAATTACTATTTGCTAGATCTGTGACGTATCTGACCGAGAGGACCAGGGAGACTTGCCTTTAAATTTTCTTTTTTCCCTTGCCTTAATGACGAGCTTTTTAGCAGCAGAGCAGTATATAATTGTTGTTATTTTGATAAGCGACTTTTGCTTATCTGTATTGGAATATGTATTAAATTACAGTGATAACATTGGAAAATTACACACGCCGAACACAATAGAGGTAGAGGAATTTGCGTAATTAATCCAATAAGATTAATATTCCTTCAAATTAATTTTCAGATTTCACTGTAGCATCTAAAATATTCACGATTCGTACTCTAATAAATAACTGTGAAATCATTTATTCCGATGAAAGAAGATTCTGCGTGGTTACGAGTTGCAATACGAGCGTTAAACTGATGTTAGCAAACTGAAACTGACAGATTTCTTCGCAAAGGCAATAATTTTCTTATAAATAAAGCTTCAATCATTTTAATATCGTGCTTTGCGTTTCGTTCTCCTTTGTAGTAATAATATTTTTAGAACAATGAACTATTTTTTTTCTTATTAAAGACACTTTTTAATATGGATACGATCAAAGTTTTTTTTAAAACGTCACCGACACACTATTAACCACCATTATAAAGGAACATAAACACTAGATATCTACCAATATATAAAAAAAAGGAAGGAACTTCTTGTAGTAGTAGGCCCTTCCTTCTTTTGTATACATATATATAATAATATGCTAATATGTGTAGCATGAGTTCCGATCTCTTTGGACTGTTTTAAAAATTTTGTATTAATTTTTGACACAAATATGAACTTCACCGGGTCATCTAATTATTAATAAAACCTGTTCTTTGACGAAAAAATTGTTGATGGTAAATTCTATATTTAAGCTACATTATTCCCTAACTTAAATTACGTGTTGGAAATCATTTGATAAAATTTTTACGTTATATATTTCTGTGGGATGAGACACGTATAAAGTCGTCATATTTAATATAAATAATATTAGTTAATAAGTTCGTCACTCTAAATATATGAAATATTGTAAAAACTAAAAAATTCAAAAGACGATGCTTTACTTCATTTTAGTTCAAATAAGGTTTGTTATTTTACTATAGCGTTAAAATAGTCTTTATGAAAATTTCTTGCAAATTTGCTATCTATTTACTTTTCAAAAGATTGTATCTATTTGAAGGATTAACACTCTACTTCATTCTTGATATTTACAATTAATTAACCTAATTTTGTTTAAATTTAATTAAGAGAAAAAATGTGATTCTCTTTTGTTTAAGATGCAAAAGTTTTGCTATCCGCCATTATTTAACTAGTTTAATCAAAATATGGCTGACTTGTTAATTTCACGTTATATTAACAATTATTTTGTACACCACCTACACAAAAAATTAACTTTTAAATAATCAACACTTAAAAATCGTAATTCTTAAAAATTGTGGTTATTGTAATATCTTTAGAGCCATCACTTATGTAGTATACCTATCACTACTATGAAAATTTACACATTCTGTTTGTGATCGTGGAAAAATTACAGTTATCGAACTGTTAGAAGCTGCTGGTATAATACAACTACAGTGGACTCTGGATAATTTGAATTTTTGCCAGTCCCTTGAAATATAATAATAATAATAATTCTTTATTTGCTCTCATATAACATTTAAAACAAACAGTACGATTACAATTAAGAAGGTATTGTGAGACTGGTTTCAAAGCTAGGTAAGAGCCTGTGATATGGATAACCAGACTTCTATTCCACAGCAAAGTCATACTGGGTTATAACAAAAATTACATATATGAGTAAGCAAACAAAATTTAAAGATGCTAAAAAAGAAAAAAAAAAGTCAACTTACTTACTACAAAATAAAGTTGTATGGGTGTATGTGTGTGTGTGAGTGTATGTGTTTGAGTATGATAGACTGTGTGTTTGGGTGTGTGTGATAGAGTATTGAGGAGGGTGTGTGTAGGTTTGTATCAGACACACGCTTGAGACCATTATATGTGGAAATTATTTTAATATACCTAGCAGATTTTCCGTTTGGTCATAGTTCAAAGTAAGTAAAAATTTATAGACTCGATAAATTAAATAAAATAAAGGTCCCCTCGGTAATTTGAAGTTGAAGGAATAGATCTTGCTCGCCAACAAGCGATAATTTGAAGTCCGAGCTAATTATATCCGTTTTCTCTCTATAATTTGAAATGTTTATCATGCACAGACCTGTCAATTGTATACATAAATGAGATAAAAAGTTAATGTTTGATGACATCATGACAATGATAGACTGAAGTCGCTTACTCAATAACTACTTCTTTTCGAAATAAACATTATTGTATTTAATTGTTATACATAGTAATAATATAGACAGAATAAATCAGGAATCACGATGTTTGATCAAACTCATATTTACCTGGGTAACCTCGTTGTTATTTAAACGCTTGTAATTTTGAACTTTTGGTAATTTAATATTTATCTCTGGTCCCTTGAGTTTCAAATTATCGAGAGCCGACTGCATTTCGTTATATAACGGTCAATACAAGCGATGTTAACATGACCATCGATACAAAATAAGCCTAACACAATTCAAAATCTTAACAACAAAACAAATACCCGCTATCTGTCATACGAATGTATAATTTACGTAAACCGTAGAAGCTATGCAGTCGGGTTAATCTGTAGCATAATGCAGACAGTCGCCGTGATAAATTATTCCTTGAAAATATAATATTCTTTTGCCCTGCTGTAATTACAACTACGCCATTATGCATTGTCTCATATCTCTAGTTAAAGAGAAGTAAACAAAAACTCAATTCTCTTTTCAACGTACCTAACACAATACTCTCTTTAAATATTTCAAACAGTTCCTGTATACAATTTAAAGCTTTTTTATGAAGACTAATTTACCTGAGTTATCTATATTTATCATAAATAATTCGACGGAGACTGAGAAAGGATTTATGTGGAACTTGGTACCCATTTAAACCTCAAATCTTTTGCCGGCGAAGACAGTTATTTGTACGTTGATTTGAGATATTCATATTATTATTAATATTACCCCCACACCACCAGCAACTCTACTCTATAGTGACAGAACCGTGTTAGCCCAGTTAAACGTGTAACTATACTTCCCTAATGAGCCATTGCGTTCGAACCCCAGCTGTGTATCAACGGATTTATCTTCGTGAGCAATTAAGCCTTGCTAATACGGGAAATTATTTTGCAAATTAAAGAAAAATTACGAACGAAACAGTTGTACAAATGGATTTGGGGAGTTACGTGTTTAAACATACAACATTACTAATACAGCCGAGTCTATTTTAACGAAAATATTAAGACATACCTATGGGAATATAAACAGTATATGTTTATATTCCCATAGTAAACCTGAATGATTAACAATAAATGTTTTGAGTTCTTTGCATAATGTATAATGATTTTCTTTTAAAAGCTTTATCTTTATTTTCAACATTTATAACGAATTGCGAGCAAATAGTAATCATTTCATAACTGCAACGTTTTATTAAAAGCGCTTTACAAATATGTTTTATAATATATTTCTTACGATTCCACTTGCATTTACACGCGACTGAGCATTTTCATCAACAATTTTAATATTTCAACAATATTTTTTCTTGAAATAATCGCGTATATTCGATTTATAACCATAAATAATACTATAAATGGTTACATACAAGAACATAGATGATAAAATATCTACTAAATTTATAGTTTGGTTACCTTAGTTAGATTGAAAAATGAGAGTAGTTAGCACTAACTATGAATCCCGTATATCCTAATCAAGTTATTTCAGTTATTAAATTTAATTTTCGAATTAAAATTAATAACTGAAATAAAAATAATATAATTTTTTCTAATAAATTTCGATTTCTAAAATGACTGACAGACTTCAAAAACTCAAAGATGGTTTAGTTTTTGTTTCAAATTTTGGAAATGGTTTCGTTGACCGCAGGACAAATATCATTACCTAAACCAAATTCAAAATCACGCTTCCTGATAATACAAAATGGCTAAATCAGTATTTCAAACGTTCGTTATCTTATATCAACTATGGCATAAAAATCTCCATATTTCCATTTCAAAAATGCATAAGAGAGCATTTTATATGAGTTAGCTATACGAAACTTTACGGTTTAACAAAAATCTCTGTTCAGTTTTATGTCAACCACGGGATAAAATACGTCCGCTTCGCTAAGTGCATGAGGCACTAGACATGACACGAGACAGGCGGCAGTTTGGAATAAAAAAACCTCCATTTACGCTCAGCAGTTTATAATTATTACTATGATTTTAATTTTTTTTTTACATAGCAGGGCAAACGCGCTTACGGGACGCCCAAAAAGGGCAGTCATCGAAGCCAATGAACATCCATTTTAGTGGGTGCGTTGCCGGCGTTTGAGGGAGGAGTCTGCTCTTTTTGAAGTTATACTTCTTTCGGGAAAAATTATGAGAGTAAATTTATACGATGCGCGCGCACACCGTCAAAAAAAAACCGACACCCTAAATATTTTAAACAGTTGGAGTCCTCCCAGGGATGAACCCCACCGGGAGTAGGTTGATTCTACAGTTCACTAGTTCGCAAAAGAAGCGGACCATGGAAGACTTCCAGACAATCAATGTGTTGGATCATTTATCTTTTATAGCCAAGTAGATTATCAGCTTTCTTTGTCCAATCCCGTGACGTTGATTTTTGGGTTTAAGACCCGTTTCTCAAGTCACAGTCACCGCCTGAGCACACATTTGACAGCTCAAGTAGAAATGAACGCAGATTTAAGTTTAATACTAGAAAACAGGCCTAAGGCAATCTAGTGTCTACATTCACCGGGGAGCAAGTATTATTATTAAAACCCCATTGGTGCACTCTTCTCTCAACTTTTTGAGATTATTATTGTTTAATATTATCTTGTCTGAATATGTTACTCTCGGATATTGTTTAATCAATATAAATAAAAATGTATCGCAAAATATGTTGCTCAAACAAAAGCTCAAAACTCGAAGACGGCTGGACAAATTCGAAAACACATATAAATCGAATTTACATATAAAAATCGTTATTCATTACGCAGCGTAATTAAATAATAAACGAGTTACTGATCTGAAATGCCATATGTATGTTCGTTACAAACCTTTCTTTAATTCACACAGTAAAAACGATTGTGAAATCATCGTGAATATTTATCTACTCATGCGGAGCCGGGGCGGATTGCTAGTATGACAGTCAATTGATTCATAGTCGATTTCACAAAAGAAATCGCTATTAGACGTACTGGATCTATACTCTATAGTAATATACTGGGTTTAATAATATTCTTAGATTTATGTCTAGAATAAGTCAAAAACAAAAACTTGTTGGTTTTAGTAGGTGGTTCCTGGTGGGGTTACGGTTATATACATAACTTTTTCGTTAAAAAATAAATCAGTGGCGCTACAACTTTTTTACGTCTGGACCTCAGATTTCTGTATCTGTTTCATGATCACTTGTCAATCTAATAGACAAGTAGGTGATCAGCCTCCTGTGCCTGACACACGTCGACTTTTTGAGTCTAAGGCAAGCCGGTATTTTCACGATGTTTTCCTTCACCGTTCGAGCGAATGTTAAATGCGCATAGAAAGTAAGTCCATTGGAGCACAGCCGGGGATCGAACCTACGACCGCAGGGATAAGGGTCGTACCCTGAAGCCACTAAGCCAACACTGCTAGTTATAGCTAATACCAATTTAAATAATTGATTAAAATAAAGTAGTTTCAGTTCGCATTTTAACAAAAACCCCAAATGGCGATCATCTTATTTCGAAACAACTCAGAAAAGTTCACAATATCCGTAGCGCTAATGTATTAAAATCGTAATCGCTATTGGCTTGTGAATATTACCTAAATGATTTCCTTTTTAATATAAATTAGTATCACAGACATCCCCACGGGACTCAACTTCTAGGTAAAAACGCATTTGAAAACGTTTTCAGTAAAAGCATACTCGAGCATAGTGACTCGAACACTAGCTCGCTTTGTATAAGACTGAACAATACCTTGTTGACCACCTGTTAGAGACTCCACTAAGTCTGAAAGGGCAAGTATTATGGGCCCTTATGAGTGTTTATTTAGTAAGTGTAAACAGTTGAAAATGAAAAACGGAAATGCAACTGCTTTACTAGGCTGGAAAAAACGGCACTCTTTCATTTATTTTGATATAAAAAAATATTTTCAACAAAAGCCTATCCTATTTCAGAACACGATTGAATTTTCAGTCCAATATACACTGAATAAATACAACCAGAAAACCATTCAGAAAATATTATTACAATGTACATTCAAAACGACAAAGCAAAAACGATACATTGAAAAAACATTGAAAGTGTATTTCGATTAATATCCAATAGCGTACAGTGAAAAATGGTTTCTACTGTGTTGCGAATACAAATGATATTACAATATAAATATTTAATTTCACTCTCGACACATGGTGCGTGCAGACAGAACTATCCACGCTTGTATTGTTTTTCAAACAAGGTATTATTTAACACCGTCAAAACACTTCAGTTTCAGCAAATTTGTTGCGGACATGCAATCCATCACGGTTGAGGATAGACGAGTCAAAACTTCATGAAACCAATTATAGCTTGATCCGCGAGCTATCAACACATTTTGCCGATAGTTTTAACCTTTAACGCTCTTTATAATCCGACTTCCAACATAGAGGATACTCAGGCCGAACACCTACTTAAAAAAGCTGTGTCTGCATTTCACATCCGAGAGCTTTGAGATAAAAAATTTAAATAGTTCACACATTTTATGGACTCAGATTAATTTAATATAGGTTTTTCATAATAGTACTTCAACTATAATCTTGTTTGTAATGCTTAATGAGGTTAAAGTTTTTATTTTGTTGATTTGCCTATCATTTTGTTCCTTGTATTTATGTTTTCTGTTTTTATATGATTTGAATGTCTTTAAATGTAATTTTAAATTTTCTTGTACATATTTTAAACATGCATATTGTTTTAGAACTTATAATTGTGCTAGGATAGGAGGAGGAGGCTAGGAAGTTAAAACCAGTTGTAATTATTATCCAATAGATACAATAACATCGAACTTCAAGCATTCAGCCCTACAATTACACGATTTTATAACTATAGTACCAATAAATGTAAAAGGAATTTACGAATAATTGCAGCGCAAATTCTATAGAAAGGTCATGTTTTGTCGTCATCACAATTGGTATGACCTGAATCTCAAAGAATGTACCTTTGCCGTTGTCATTATAGAAATATCAACTCAATTTATACTTTTGACAAATGGTAAATTTCAAAAGAATAATAATGAGGTATTCTAATGGCCTAATTACCGACATTCTTGAATATAAAATACATAATTTCAATTAGTTTCAAGCACCATTCCTAATTTTAGCTGAACATCATTTTATATGCTTGCACGCTAGAAGTGCTTTGTAGAGAGTGAATTAATTAATATATTTGTGCCCAGTAACACTGATCATAGACAAATCACTAAACATACCAAAAACAATAGACATTATTTAAAAAGAAACATCGTGGGTGTGGATGTTAATCTCCGGAACTATTTAACCAAGTTGACACTTTACATGCGCGTCGATTGCAGGTTTCTATTGCAAGCAACAATTTAACATGCCGTGTATGATAATTACTAAACTTTTTTAACTTGTTATACGTTCGTATTTATATTTTAAATTTAAGCAATATTATAAATAAATGCGCGAACAGTTTATTTCTATTTCTAATAATTAAATAAAGTGATTCTTTAGTTTGTATAGAATAAAAAATAATTCACAACTCTATAGAGCAATATCCTTTACTGAAGAATACTGCATCCTAGGGTGAGATTCAGAAAGACGATTTAACAAGAACTATATCTTCCGTTTGTCAAAATTTAAAACGTTTATGACATACGGAAGTGACACTAAGCGCTAAGTTTCGTTTCTGAATCTTGAGATAAGTGACGAAATATATCTAGTATAACGATTAAAAAACTCACCCGGCGGTGGTTGCAATTTCTGGTTATTCCATACAACCAAAATCTTCGCGAGGCTGGGCGTTCGCACCAATTTTCTGATGAGCGTAAACAGACTATCGACGCGGTCATATGTCAATATGACAGCCGTGAAGCCTGGCGCCTTTGGTGCTGTCACTGGGAGGAACAGGGGATTTACGGGCCCGTACTGCAAACAAACAATTACATTTTGAATTATCCTCCGTAGCGTTCATAAGTACGTAAAATATTTTTTTCGGTTGACAAAAAACTAAGAAACAAAAAATTAACATATTTCATGTAGTACGGGGTACATTATACAAAAAAGATTTTCATCTGTTTTGATAAACAAAAGTTAAAACTTTATGAAATTAGCACATAGACCTTAAAATCTTCAAAACTAGATCAGAGCCAAAAATCAATTATGTCAAGGACTTCCTGTTCATCCCGACTATTCTCTGAGGGCCTCTCCGAACATCAAATGGATTATTGAATACCTAAGTTTCGCGTTAAATAATGGAACTATTTGCTTAGTCATCCCAACGTCGAGCCTGGGGACATTAGTATTACCCAAGCTGTCTGTTATGATTTCCATATAGATTGTTGCGTAGTATTCAACATGATTTCACTATCGACTTAGCTTAACTTATAATATAGATAAATAGTTAACTTTATCATCATCAATGGTTCTGCAGGTTTGTAGGTTTCTATGGAGGGCATTATGGTGACAATGCCAGAAGACTTGTGAATGAAATGCCGGCCTGTATGTTGGTACGCTTTTTCTTAAATCGTATTGACTTTAATCTCCATCGCAATCTATCTTGGGCTTTTTGTGTTCAATCCAAAAAATGGATTGATTAACAATACATAATCAATATGTGGAACCAGTGCAGTGCAGTGGGCAGCTGGTTCTACATATTGATAGTCTATATAGATCCAAGTATTTCCGAACCAATTTTTAAAAAGCCGGCAACGCACTCATGAGCCCTCTGGCATTGAGAGTGTCTACAGGCGGCGAAATAACTTAACATCAGGTGAGCCTCTTACTCGTTTGCCCCCTGTTCTATAAAGAAAAAAAAAAGAAAAAGTTTTAAGTATTTGCTCCCAATTACTAGGAAAAAATAGTTACTACCTTTCATAGTATAAGTAATCCTATAATAATTGTTAAATAAAGGCTATACGCCTACGATTTATTATAATTTACCCGAAACTCTTGAATGGGTACTGCATTTCAGACAGTAGTAAAATTCTTTGTAGTAATATAATTTGTAGAAAATGCCAAGGCGATATGATAGCGACCTCGAAGCCTCCAAAATGCGGTGAGTTCGGTATTGCCACGGTTTTAGTGGGTATTGGCCAGTCGCCTCCGCAGTTTCTAGTCCCCGAAACAATGTTACGAGTCTAAATACGGTCATATATATAATAATCGGACACAATAATATCAAGAGAAACTGTCTCTTGTTGTAACATTGGATTGGTTCACGCTATAGATAACAATGGTATGCGTTTTATGCATGAGCGCGATTTAGATATCATGTAGCCTAGATTATAATCTAACCCAGCTGATAAGTAAGGCGAATGTGACTTCATAAGTCACTTTATAGAGTTCCATAGCCATGGCAAAAATGGAACACTTGATCATGTCTTTTCTATCTGTCCATGTCACATACTTATCAATCCTACCTTTGACGTTCCTAAACCCCTAAGTCAACGGTCTAAAGGCTATATTTATATAAAAAAGTTAAATTCTAATAAAATATAGGCTGTTGATCTCAAGGAGCACTTTCAAGTCTTTTGAGATGAAAATGTGCTATCATTTTGAAATTTACACAAGACTATGAAAAACAAAGTATTGCTGGCGAAATATAATGGCAGTTATTAACATATATCCCTAAACTACGGAACCCCATAAAGGCCAAACCTGACTCCCACTTGGCCACTTTTTAGTGACGTTGAAGTGGTGTCGCTCAATTATGCTATACCTGAAGAAATTGTAGACTTTGTAAAGATGTTTCATTTAATTCCTACAAAAACGAATACAACAAGCAGCTAGTGCCATAATTTAAAACTTGAAGGAGGCTCGACGCGTATGTTTTTATATTCGAGATATGAGCGCTTTTGCGAATCCTGCGCACTAACGAAGGTAGGTAATAGATATATTATGTGGTCTTGTCTGTGCGGAAAGAGAACCGTCGCGGGCGTGTGGGTTTTGCGAATTCGCGTCTGGAGTATGGGCAATATAATTTTAATTTGCTACGCGGCGTTTAATTTATTCACAAAGATTATAATTTTTTTGTTTCATATTATGTATTAAGATGATTGACAAACTATAATGACGTAATACTTGTCAAAATAACAAATTAAAGTCATTTAGCACTGGTGCGACCTCAAATCCCACGACGGTTCTGTTTCCGCTCTACTCAGAGAGATTATGTATAAAAGTCATTATTTTCCTGAAAGTAACGGCGTTGTGCTGACATATATAGTAACATAAAAAACCATGTTTTAATAGCAATAATCTTAATAGAATTGGGATCAGTCTAATAGATTGGCAATTAGTTATCCAGAATATTTTATTTCAATCATCTTATTGGGTTTCGTTAACAATATTATAGGTATTTGTACTACTCAATTTGTACTACTCAAATCAATAAATGGTATGTAAATAGCAAATTGTTTTGAGAATTTATATTTTATACATTAAATTGTTTATAAATATTTCGAATAAAACCTATTGTAGCCACGAAATTAGCTATCCTATGCTACAGTAGTACATACCGGCTACAGTCGAATCATAATAATTCGTGGTATTTTTAGTTCCTACAATATTGAAATTTGATCACGATATATGACATTAATGAGTTATTAATCTTATTAAATAACAAGATTTATAATAACTAAATAATACTCTTTATACTAATCGAAATTTATTCACGGACTGAGGGAAAACTAGAAGGACTAAAACACAATTTTTTGTAAATAAAGTAGGTCTAGAAGTATTGATTCAATTGTCGCGTTTAACATTTAAAGACATTAAGAAATAGCACACAAAAGCGGCCGCAATAAATAAACAATGTTTTTACAACGTACCTAAATGAACACTGACCTAAGTAAATATAATCTGGGCCAATCATTACCAATCAAATATTTACAGCTAACCCTCTCGATTGATATCATTTCAATACGTCAGACAGTAAATTCTTAGATACGTAAGATTAAGTCAATACTAAAATAATCACATAAGTATTCGAGCATAACATAAAAAAAGGTTTCCATTGTTTAAAAATGTTTTTTTTTATTAAACTTTGTAAATGCAAGACTGCAATTCTTATATTCGTGACTGGTGAAAGCTTTTTTCTGGAAGTGGCCTAGAGCTTAAATGATAACGCGATGACGTGAGTCTAATGTGTTGATGGCCCTTTTCAATATCTTAGTATATTCAATAATTCATTTAGCGAGAGGTAGACCAAAGACAAATATTACAAACAATATTTGTTTATATTTTGAAAATGATTAATAGTTGTTAGGTAATAAAATACTATACATGTTGTTATATAAAAAAATACGATGATTAATGCGGATTTGTGGCATTTCTTAATTATACAATTTGGTGTGAATGTGTATGGTGTGTTGTCAAAAAACATTTAAAAAGTCAGAACTTACCAAATGCTCTGGCATATTCCAATCTTCATACATTCTTGCTGACAATGGAAAAACTTTTTCATTTAAAATTTCTAACGTCGTCATAGTGATTTTCTCTATGTTAGAAAAGTATCTTTCATAAACCCATCTTAATTGCCAATATAATTCTCCACGTCGTTCTTTGCTCACTGAATGTACGATTTTTAATACATTTTTTATATTGTCCTCTGATATAAAAATTGCTATTCGATTCCAATCAATGTGAGAATTGAATGGCATTACTATAGTATCAGCTATAATTATTGGAATGCATTGCGACGCTAATACATCCATTAGAACAGTCTGAATCAATCTAGCACTTCGAACAACTAAACAGAATAATCCATGTTTTAATACCTCTGGATATGCAAATTGCTTTCCAGTAGTGTACTCACACCTCTTTGTAAAATCAATTCTCTCATTCCTACAACTGTCTAAAAGTAATAGGTCATTAGATGATGATGCAATACCTTGAAGTTCTACTAAGTAATCTTCTGGTATATTGATCTGTGTTGAAATTATTAAGTAATCTTTTTGTTTTGGCTGTGTACTGTTGATATTAGAAGCAATATGACTGTAGAGTGGTATTGATATGTCAAATCCATATCTAAAGGTCCATGTATCAAAGCCAGCTCCTGCTATAACTGCATAACTTGTGTTAAGGTCAATAACAGTATTGTAGTTTGGTTCGGATCCTGGCACCATATTAAAGATGAGATGATTTTCGCCATTGTTCCAACTGTGTAAAATAAAGTGTCAATTTAAGTCAGAAGGTTTATTTATGCAACAACTTAAAATAGATTGCCAATGCTATCAAAAATCACAGAGGTAAAGCTTTTTTTAATAATCCTAAACAGCTAGTTCAACAATATCATGAAATAATAATTATCCACATCATGTTTACAAATTTGTTTTTGTGGTTTAGAATTTATTATAAGTAACCTGCACCACACTATCTATAAATGATTGATTTGATTAAATGTTTTATATTGTATTCGAGAATTATAAAAACTTACTGTTTTAATGACTGCAGAACTTGGGAGATGTGTGAGCTTGAAAAAGTGTTTTGATTTAATGTATCTATACTAGGCACAAACAAACACGCCTCATCAGGATTAGGAGTATAATATTTACTACTCTTTATTGTTTCTAAAATCTCAAAAAATTCTCTAGAAAAATGTGAAACTGATCTCCCATCATTAGTCCTGTAGTCTTTTGGTGGATATATGTATATTGTTATTTTATCATGCCCTCCTCGGCCACATTTATAGACATTAAAGCAATTCCAATACGTGCAATTTAACACACGAGAAGCCGAAAACGCATAATCATTAGAAAGTTTTTGAATAGGTAAATTAACAGCTTCCAAATTTACTACTTCATAAAAATTTGTCCGCGGTACACTTCCCGAAAAAACATACACTACAGTAAACACTAACGATATCACTATAAACAACAGTAGACCCACGAAGAACCTTTGATACAGAATTTTCCTATACGATATATTATACTTCGCTTGCTTGCTCGTTTTTAAAAGCAAATCCGCAGCCATTTGTGATTTCGACGATTAAATTGGATCTGTTAATTTATATATGGCACCCATCATTAAGTAACACCGTAATTTCTCATTCAAAAGTTCTTAATATTGTAAAACACTGTACAATGCTAAAACCTTCTCCATACACAAAATCAACTTGATATTGAGAAACGTCGAGTCGATCTGTCGAATGAACTGACAAATTAATATGACAGTGACGTTGAAAACTATCAGATGACTTTGAGTTTTTGTCAGTATGATATATTTTTACTGTGTCTTCAATATTTGTATAAACTGGGCACTGGCATAAAGTCAAAACTATTGCCATAATATTAAACAAAAAAATTGTATTGTATATATTTGTTATTAATTCAATTTATTTGCTATTAATTATATAGGTCAAGCATAGTAAAATACCAGTAAGTAAAAATACCATAAATATCCTCAAGTTTTACATAATTTAGTATTTGATCACAGCCGTAATGACGCTATGAATGATAAGTTTATGTGTCACAACTCACAACTCAAAACTCACATTTGACGTTTCAGCAAGTCACAACATATTGCCAATGAACATATTTTGTTTTTGTGTCAGTTTTGTGTTGTGCGTAGTTGTGGTTTCGTTTCTCATGGCTTAAATTATTTTAATTTTTTATTTTATTTTAATATTTCGGTTTGAGCTTGATCTGCGATGGCTTTATTACCGCCCGACCCTGTTTACACCATACGAAATGTCGACAATACACCGGTTTTCTCTTTGGCGTTTAACTTTCTACCCGGCGGTCTCGAGAGGTTACTAGCCGGTTCAAAGAATGGCTATGTTTATGCATACAACCTTCAGGTAAGATCCCACGTCAAAAGCATATTGAATGATGTTTACAAAGGTGCAACTACGCAGAAAATTATATTATTTAATTATCTTGTCTTCATATAGCTGCTCTTTGTTTACTACCCTCAATTTGTGACCCAGAAAAACAAATTTTCTTTATGATAATATACTTTAAAAGTAAACAGTATAGTGAGGTCAAAGAATTAATTAATATGCAAATATGAATTTATAAATAAATTTATTTCATTTTAAACATGTCTCAACAATAACTTTAAAGTGATGTTAAATATCGTATTTTATGCTTACAGACAAACAGAGTGCAACAAAAGATAAAAGTTGGTCAAGCTCCCATTCTTCATCTTTTACATACAGAAGACCAATTAGTTACTCAAGAAAAAGGTGGAAAATATAAAATATTTAATTTGACAAACTCTGGCTATCAAGAGGATACATTAATTGATATGGATTACCCTGGTTTTTGTCGATTTGAAGCCAACACAAAACTCAAAACACTTTATGTACCTGATAGGGAATCCCAAGTATATATTTTTAACTTTGCTGGAGAAAAGATTGGAAGTCTAAAACCAGAATTTTCAGATCCAAAGTTGGGAGATCCAATGTGCATGAAATACATTGAATTAGCACCAGAAAAGTCTTACTTATTAGTAGGGTATGAAGCTGGGTGGCTTGTTCTGTGGGATCTCAACACTAGTCAGGCGATTGGTAAACTCCAAACTAAAGAATGTCCCATGTCAGTGGATTTCTGTAAAGAACAGCAAAGGGGTATCATTGGGAATGCTTCAGATGTGATACAAATATTTAGTATAGGGAGAAAAGACTTGAGCTTGGTCCATGGTACAGATATAACAATAAAAAATCATGGAATTAACAAAGTGCAGTCTCGACTTGATGCAAAAGTTTTTGTTTCTGGTGGTTGGGATGGCCATATTCGAATCTTCTCGTGGTTTTCGTTAAGGCCTTTAGTTGTCCTAACTGAACATAAGAGAGCAATCCAAGATGTTGTTTATTCTACCCAGAAAGTATCCATGTGGAATGCTAACATAATGGCGGCAGGTGGCCTTGATGGAGTTATTACTCTTTGGGATTTGTACAATCAAAAGCAATGATTTAGGAATGTCATCAATATTCAATCTAATGTCATAGACATTTGAATGATTGATATTCTTTAATAATTATTTGCATTATTAAACAATTTTTACAATTATTGTTATGTATCAATCTTCAAATTATGGAAATTTACTTTAACACCAAAAGTTGACTTAGATTTGTAATGAATTTTTCTAAGTCACATTCAGCTATAAAATTGGATCTCATTTTTGTTTATTTGCCAAAAGCAAAATTAATTACAAAGTACAACATGGTATCTACCAATTGTGGCCAAGTCATTAGAATAAGTATAAATTTGTTACAATAAAGATAATAATAATGACTATTTTCCTTGAATTATTATTTTAGCACTGTTTTCTTTCAACAAGATTAAATTGTATTCAAAATTACTTTTGGTTTTCTTTTCCTAAGACTTTAACATAACTATTAGGTATGTTGTCCTATAGCAAGAAAATATTGTTACATTACTTATAAATTTACACTATGTAAATTTATAAGTAATGTTCATTAATAAAAATTATGTATTTGCAAATAGTTCCAATCTTTTCTACTTAAAACAAGATGATGTTCTACAATTGAAAGTGGAGTGAGACATATTTCGTTTTTTAAGGGTTTATGTGTAATGGACTGAGTCGCTTAGGTTTTGTGAATTACGTAGCAAGTCTAATCCCAAAGCCATATAAAATAAATATTAGTTTATTGAAATATATAAAATCCTTTCTATCCTCCACAATGTTCCAGCTATTGAAATGCACTTTACTCCAAGTGAGAACACACATTTGAGGGCAAGTTATAAAATTTTAAATTTTGTGTGGTTTTTTAAAACTAAAGAGCTTTCTTTCAAAATGAAATAGTGGCTATCTATATAGCATAGGCTTTAAACTCTTTTAAAAAAAGACTGGATAATTTCTCCAATGCGCAGATACGCACAAATTAATAAACAGATAGTGCTTTACCTACATTTATAATAATTATTTTATGGTCACACTAAAAAAATTAAATAAAAATGGATGTATATTTCATAATTATTTTTTATTTACATTTAAATTATTAATTTCAGGGCTTAGGTGCGTTTTTTTAAATATATTATTAAAGTTTAAACTATTTAAGCAAACATATCCCTAATGTTAAATCTAGGACTAGTACATAATTTAAAGATGAATTAGCTGCGGTGATTTCGCAGCAAAGTTTGTGATATGTATTTGAATTAATTTAGTATAAGTATTTAAAATTAAATTTAAACTTCAACAGTTTTCCTTGTCTTGGGAATAAGAGAATCATCGTCTGGAGTGACTTCTACCAATCTCCGCCTTTTTCTAAGTGGTCTGGAAGATTCAGATGTTTCCCTCACCTTGGTCACTATTTTTGCCATTTTGCTTCCTAGTCTTGTTATTTTAAATTTTGGCAATGTTTGCTCCGTGTTTGTTTCAGAAACTAAACTTTCTTTTTCACATTCCAGCCTAGTGACATCTTTATTGAGTTCATTTGTGCAGGTTTCCTTTTCTGTGTTAAAATTTATGTGACTATCTTCCGACTCTTTGGCTTCATTTTTATCATTGTTAATAGTAAAATCTAACGGGCCCTCTGTGTCGTCACTATTTACTTCAGTTTTTACTTTAACTCGATGTGCTTGTAAAAAGGATGACAAGGGGATCGGGATAGGAATTGGAAGAGGTATGGGTAAAATTACTGGATATGGAACCAAAACGGTTACAGGCGGTGGTTGACCTATGGCATGCGAGAAGTTTATTGGTGGAAATATTCTCGGCCTTTCTTGCGGCATCATAGGACGAGGTGGCATGAAACCGAAACGCGGTGGATATATTCCTGGATGTCTATAATCATTCATATGAGCAGGATTATCAAGAAAAACAGGTGGTGGCATTCCAAACATTGGATTAAACGGAGGTATTTGAGCGTTTATATTACTGGGTGGGGAATGAATATTACTATTTCCAACAGTAACTGATGAAGTTGGCGATGACCCATCTATAGAGGGGCTACACATTCTCAAGTCTTGCGCCTTTGGTGTAGTAGTATGATGCCGTATTGTTTGGGAGGTCACTGTAGACGTACATTTAGATGCTCTGCGCTTTCGTAAGTTCATCTTAGTCTGTCTTATTTCTTTTTTTGTTTCCGGGGATTTTTGAGTAAATGTTTTCTCATCTGTAGACTTTGGATTCATAAGTTTAGCAGTTGGAGCTATGGTTATCAACGGCATTGGTGATTTTCGATGACATGATGACTCAGATGTTTTTTCGTTGGTGTGCTTGGGTTCTGTATTTGGGGAACCAGATCTTTCAGACAATGGTGATACCGATCGGCTTTTACAGTTCTTCAACCACAGATCTGGAGTGATAAGATTGGATGTCGAGGAGCTGCTCACCAAATGGGGATTTAGATCAAGGTGCGCCTGAGTCTCTCGACAAAATATGTGCATTTTGTATTGATTTAGGCATTTATCCGAGCAAAACTGCAGCTGCGTTGCGCCATCCTGAAATTTAAAAAACATCGATTAGACACCCTTTTAAGACCATATCTTATTAGTGTAATAAATAGCAATCAGAAACCTTAAAATGGACATTTTGTTTTGGCTTGACAGTCAGGAAGCACTAGGTATAATTTAAAGACTATTTTGATTAACTTGCCATTTATATATGTATTTACGTTTTATTTGACTTATACTGCTTAGAAACGGAAAAAACTTTTAACAATAACAAAAACTAATCAATTTTAATGGTATACCTGAAAATCGACATAGGCAACCGTGTGCCTCACATGTCGACACCAATCGCACGTTTTCGCGCGCTTGAAATTTGCGCGCCTAGACTGACTGAAGCAAAGCTCTGAACAAAATACCGCCCCAGCCTGCTGTAAAGCGCCATTTTCACTTGTTATATTCTTGTTGCACCATGAACATTCATCTGAAATGCAACACAACATTTATTATAAATAATTTTATATATAGTGTTAATTGTTAGGGGTCAAGTCAGTATTTTAATTGAAAACACTTACGTCTTGTAATATTATAACGAGTACTTAAATGTTAATATATATTTTTATTAGAATATCTTTACATCATTCATTAGACTATAAAATTGGTTTGACATAAGTATATGTTAAATTTTTAAACTTACTTGTATTTCAAAAAATAAAAGTTTCTACTTTTATGATACGAGTACCTGCTTAGATGTGAGTAGTACAACAAAGCAAATTATTTTATAACTTATTAGCCTGTACCTGAGCCTTGCTCCTAATTTTTTAAATATTTCACATGTTGTTCGGTTTAATCCGAACCCACGTTCTCAGTCGCGTGTCAGGCCAAAAAGCTATAGTCCATTGAAATGTTACATGGGCTGAACATTTTATAGAGGATGCAATTTTATTTATGGGTTATGTAGGGGGGTCAATACAAGTTTAAACCCAAGTTTGTAGGGTTGACGCCCTTGTCCCCCGGCCGCCATCTTGGAATAAGATACCAAATCCATCGTACCAAAAATTTGTAAAGTTATATTTTGTAAATCGCTTTGTTTACAATTATGTCTATGTGACTTTTTAGCATAAATTCAAAATTCTAAAAAAAAGTAAAAAACTGAAAAAATTTCATTAAAAATTTTCTTTTTTGCTTAATGACTTTTCTTTTCATTTTATCAAAAAATTATCTAGAACAATTTTGTAGAGGATCCTTTTCTGAAGATTTTCTTTTATATTTTTTTAAATTTCATTAATTTGAAACGCTGTTACAGCGGTCCAAAGTTGACCGGGTTCGTCAATGCTCATGACAACCCGGTCAAAATATTTTTTTTATAATGGACTACTACGCCATTAGCCGACACTATTATTTTTGATACAATTATCTAGTGTGCTTTTATTCACTCGTTAAGCATTACTACTAGTAGGAAGCGTCGTGCACACATCATGGCGTCTTATTCCATCCTTAACACCTTTTGTTGTAAATTCAATCTGTTGTAAAATCTCTGATAAAGTGAAATTTCCTACCCATACGTGAATTGCATATAATTGAACACAAATTCAGAAACGCGATAGGCACAGGTTTTTCATTAACGAAGCCTCGTTTCAGACAAAGCAATGATATCTCGTTATGGACTTTATTAATTTATGTTTCGCGGACTAACGATTCCAGATCGGATTGTTCGATATTTGAGATTCTGTTCATTACGTTCGAATTATTCATTTGTTGATATCGCATGCGCCTATTAATTTTTGGCTCTTTCAAAATTAGTTTATTTCTTTAATTTGACTTAGGTACAATATCGTTCACAACACAATGCTTATTATTCAACGGTGTTTGCTGAAACAATAGAACTAAAACCTTTTATTTGTATTTATTTATTTTTAAGCTAAATAAATAAATGCAAATGTTGCCTGTACTAGACTTTTTATGTATTTCAGAAGTTGCTTATATATAAGTACATAATTTTTATTTAATTATTTTAATTGTAAATAAAATCAACAAATCTTGGTACTTCGAAACCTATACAACATATCAATATAATTAATTTAATAAAGGGACTCCATTTAATAATACATATATTTCAGTTATTATATTATATTTTGTAAGGCTTTTCGGTTTAGATTCAAAGAATGTTATTTTTACGTTGCTTAATTAATGGAATACTTGATTAAATATTTGTTGTTTAAATGTATAAATATATATTAATTTAATATTGAATTTGTTGTTGCCATCGCGCTCAAATATATTCTTGTCAAAAATTTCGAGGGCGAAGTCAAGCCATACATTAACAACGTAATATGAAATTCTTACAAAACTTATTCAGAAGTAGAGTGCTAAGAAAATCTTGTTGCGTTATGACACGTAATCCCCTAACGGGGCTTTGATTGAAATAGACATATGTATTTGAGTTTCATTTATTATTTATGTATTTACCATTTTATTCTTACCAAACTCAGAACCCCGGGTGATACGCAACGTGCTCTAACCGCAATTCTACAGCGGTGTTTACTCTACGCTAATATTTAATAGCAAGTGATATGTTACTTCATTATCGAATTCTCTACATTAGTGCCTCTAGCTCGTCTTTCTCGTTTCAGTAACAGAATACCCGTAGGTAACCGTATATGCTCTTAATCATCGCATTTTAACCACAAACTTCCACAATTTCATTTGTGGCACACACACAAAATATCTTATATAACATGTTTGGTATACGATACGCGAAAGCAAATTCACGTTCATTAGGAATAGTAAACCAGCTTTGTGATATCAAATTTGTAAATACGAACTAAACATCGATGTAGCCATACAAATATTTATCAAGGGTACTATGATTACTTTGTACAAAAATTTCTACGGAAAATACGATCCATTATGAATTTAATATAGATAATAATTCCTAGAAAACCCATTGTCTATAATCTATATAATGTACGAAAAGTAAGTATGAGGGCGAGGGCGTCGAACCGTAGGTCCAACTCTACCTTCGCAAAATATTTTAATTGTTATGGCATATTCTTCTTTAATTAATCTATAATGCTGTAGCTTTATTTAATTCGCCGAGAACGAAACTTTACAAAGCCCCGTAGTGATTCATCAATAAAGTTCTTCAGATGGATTTGGCAAAAGCGACTTATCTCTAATAAGCCAATTCCTCAGGATATATTTCACTGCCAAATTGTTTACACATACAAAATAACTCTCATACCTCGATACTACACTCTTGGAACATAATGTCCGTAACGGCCGAAGAGTATCACGAAATAAAGCGCAGGGCAAGACCTTTTTACACCGCGCCATTCTTAGGATATCCTACATGAAACCTTTCGCTACCCAACTTCCAAAATGTACAAAGAAACTTCTAACGGTTAGACAACCATACTTAATGGCAATATGCTGGCTTTTTTGAAAACAAACACCGACCACACCACATCATACACAACGTAAAACTTATAAGGTACCCAAAACGCACTTTCTTCGCTCAGCGCTTTTTCTCTTTCAGAAGCCCTTTCTCCACATCTTTTACCACTTTCTTAAAACAACATTTTCACTATTGTTTCAAAACTTTATACATCCATTAATAATATTAAGTAACGTCTTCTCAACGTGTCCTATACTTAAAAGGAAAGTATTCTTCTCGTTTAATCATACAATTTTAAGTGTTATGTAGCATTTATTAATTAATATGTCAAATGGAAAAGACTAGCTGACCGCGGACACAGGGAATCCTAGTATGAGGGCTAGTGCACATTATCTTTTAACATCCTTTGTGTAATATTTTTTTTGTTTTCTTTTTATGTGCTATTTGCACTACATTACCAATACCAATCAGGCAGTACAATAATTTTAAGTTACAGCAACCCCATATCGACAGTATGCGAGGGTGCAAATGAAAATTTCAAAGAATAACAGCTCGGCAACAATACCCCTACCCATTCCAGGAATATTATTAGCGTTTCCTAATATGGATAGTGATAAAACATAAGTCGTACTTATTACATTAAGTACTCCATCTATTTTTATCAGTACTGTATTTATGAGTTCTATATCATATCAGGTATTTTGTTATCACTAAAAAAGTAATCAAAGCCATAAGACTCTACAATGAAGACATGTATTATTTTAAACTTTTAGTGGATTTCAAGAAGGGCTATCCATAGGTTCTTCAATTACCAAAAGACCTCTTGGCCCGTTTGAAAATGTTTGAAATGGTATACATACCGGTGCCCTTACTCTGCAACTTCCAATAGCGACAGCGATAACGATCCCGATGTTTGTGTATGCAAGTTCGATTTCGATTCTGTCAATAGCCCTGATCACAACCTAGGGTAGAAGAACTCATTACTCGGATCCAAATCGCTGTGACTATCGCAATTCCAAGTTACAGAGTAATAGACCGCAAGCCCATGAACAAAAAATACCTGTGAAATGACCCAACGTGAATTACGTTTAGAAGACTGTTACTATATCTGAAAATAGCTCTGAGCACTATGCCGTCATTTCTGAGCGGTACATGTGAGTACGTGAGTGAATGGAATTTCTCAGGTACAAGTGAGGAATTTCGACTAATTATGAATGTACGGCTTTGTTATAAGTGTATAGATGATTAAAAATAAATGTTGAAAAACCTAGTGCCGTACTAAAGTGATGGTGCCGGAAGTCGGTGCAAATTTTTAATTCGACGATAGTTGCAGAAGCAATATAGGTCATTTATTACTGTACGGCATTGGTGTAATTCCTTTTGGACACATATACAGATACTTTACCCGTAAACGCCGTACTTATTTCCCGCGGAGCGGTCGAACGCCAAGGGTCGCAACATATCTCTGATTAGCATATAGGTGATGATGATATAGAACAACATAAAATTAAATGATCTTGAGAGTACTTCACAAATAGGTAACATTTTCCAGCATGCCGTACATTTTTTGTGGAACACTTAGGTGTATGGGGTAAATTACTTCCCTCCGAAATAAGTCATTTTCCGGTGACTTTTATCTGTACGGCAATTACACAGGTTATTAATACTTTAGACAATCTTCAATAAAAGATAAATGCCGTACACTTTCGATAGTCCGCTAGTCTGTGAAATAGCAGATTATACCACCGCCTACCAATACAGGGCGTCCCAAAGTTATGGGACATGAAGGGAAAGTACCTTAAATATCGTAGATAGGGTATTTTACTAAAAGAAGACTTTATGTTATTTTTAAAAGTTAGTAATTCTGCATTCGATTTCCAGACGAGGCAAGTTATTTTTACAAAATATTTGAATGCAGAATTACTAACTTTTAAAAATAATATAAAGTCTTCTTTCAGTAAAATACCCTATCTACGATATTAAAGGTACTTTCCCTTCATGTCCCATAACTTTGGGACGCTCTGTATTATATTTTTATTTTTGTTAAAAATATTTTTCCTTTACCTCTCTCTGCTGGTACGATATGGCTGTAAATATACTTTACAGCCTTATGGTAGTATACTCAGATACGTACAGTTATTAATGACCTTAAGGGACACAAACGTCGTCGAAGTTTTTATCAGCTGTAAAGAATAATCTGGAGTAAAATGTACGGCATCTGGTTTTTTTTGTTTATTTATATTTGTTACATATAAAATAAAAATAATCTTTGAAAAAATTACTCCCCATATTACTCTAGGAATATTTGAAAAATCATCTAAATTTCGGAAATTTCATATATTTTTTATCATAATATTTTTATTTGTTACCATTTATAATGAAATTTTAAATGACTATAAGGTACAACGGTAATATTTAGTAACATTATGTAAAAAAACAAGTTGCCGTACATTATTCTCTGATCGTACAGCAGTAAGAACTCGGTAAATCCTGAAATTTCGATAAATATTTATTTACACAAATATTAACTATAATTTTTGGACGGCATAATTATAAAACATTATTGTCCGTGTTAAATAATATTTTGAACATGTTGCCGTACATTTTACTATGACCTTAGGGTATATGGGTGTAGGTGTAGGGTTGCGACCCTTGGCTTTCGACCGCTCCGCTAGAAATATGTACGGCGTTTACGGGTAAAGTATCTGTATATGTGTCCAAAAGGAATTACACCAATGCCGTACAGTAATAAATGACCTATATTGCTTCTGCAACTATCGTCGAATTAAAAATTTGCACCGAGTTCCGGCACCATCGCTTTAGTACGGCACTAGGATTTTCGACATTTATTTTTAATCATCTATACACTTATAACAAAGCCGTACATTCATAATTAGTCGAAATTCCTCACTTGTACCTGAGAAATTCCATTCACTCACGTACTCACATGTACCGCTCAGAAATGACGGCATAGTGCTCAGAGTTATTTTCAGATATAGTAACAGCCTTCTAAACGTAATTCACGTTGGGTCATTTCACAGGTATTTTTTGTTCATGGGCTTGTGGTCTATAAGGGCCTACAAAATTTAAAAGTATCCACAAAATCGGTGTCATAGACCAAGACTAACAACGCCATTTGTTTACAATCAACCTGAATTAAATATTTTATGAAGTACCTTTGTTCTTTTGTTCTGTTTGATGCTCAGGGCTCGAAGGTTCCCTTGCCCGAGACGCCGCCCATCTCCGTAACTCCAAACGCTCATAACCGTACCAGCCAAGCAGTTCGTTCATAGCTGTCTCGGCAAATTCCTGTCGAAAAATTGGTAAATTAGTATACATTAACCAGTATTCTATAATGTAAATTGTTGCTAGTATTATAACGCGAGTTCAACTACATTCAGTCTACTTTCTGCCTTAGTATTGTAATTCTGTTTTTTCTATGAAGCAGAGTACAAAAAGTTATGACAGTGACCAGAGTAAATATTGAATTGAGACATGATTCTAGATTCAATAAAATGAAAAAAAATCGTGTTACGTCAATTATAGTAAAAAATCATATAATGCATGTATTCGATATAACTATTAAATACTAACGGTAATACATATTATAAGTCATAAGTCATAAGTCTGCATAATAAAATATAAAAAAAGCAAAATGCATCTTTTATTTTTATAACCTTACTTCTTCCTTTCTTCTTTTAAAACCTTACTCTAAAATCTTACTTCTAATATAAACATAAAATTTTATAGTAATTTATATAGCTAATTTTTAAGCGGGGGCTTCGAGTATATACTCGTATAAAATTATTTTACTTATAATCAAAGTACGTGCGTCAGATTATTCTTTACAACTAATTTAATATAAGATTCAACTAGAATATACAGCATAAAAACTTGCTTTATCTGAAGTAGCTATTTACCGTAACAATTTCCTAAGATTCAAAAATAAATTTTATTTTTATACCATATTCTTAAATAACACGATTTGTATAAAATAAATTGTCTTGCGTGACCTCCTTTCATTGGATTTTATAGCCGTTAGCCGTGTAAATACATTTGACGGAATATATAAGAAGTCCGGCGAGAGAAGGCGTAATTCAAGAGGTATCTGTGCCGCTATAAAAAGATCGAACTTTTCATAAAGTACCTACGCATATTCATTACAATACCTCCTCACGTGTGTAAATTTTTCTATTTATATTTCATTATCATATTATTGAATTTGTTACAGGTGCTCCAGGTGAGCTCCGATGATGTACCTAATGATGATGAATGTAAATACGAGATTGAAAATGGACGAGAATAAGGTTTTAAGGACAAATAATATATTTAAAAAAAATAAAAACATAATAAACATAATAATTATATATTAAATAAGTACTCAGTGTTCTTCGACCTCGATAAATAAAAAATTGGTTTATAATTATTTCAAAATTTTCATGAATCTACTTTTCTAAAAATTTTCTTTCTAAGCTAAAATCGCTGAATTGTTATTGATAAATTAGGATCGAAGAGAAACAAATATTTTCTTACACACCACTTCTTTCTGAGTTAAGCTTCAACGTTTAACACTTAGATCAAAAATAGTAGTCTAAGATAAAAAAATTATTTTACATTAAACTAAAAGGGACCACTTCTTTTTAGTTAAGCTTCAAATACGTTTAAAAAGCAGGTTGCCTGATAGAAAAATATGGCACAGAACGCCCCCACGCTTTTTCACAATAATACCAGTATTTTTTGTTCATTACCATTTTCAGCCTAAATTAGGAATTATTTTTTTATTTTTTAGTTACATTTTTTTGCATTGTCATCGATCTTTGACAGGTGCGCAAAATTTGAATAAAATCTGTCCGTTTAAAGTGGGTCAAAATCGAGTCCGAAGGAGCGGTTACATACATACATACAGGTGAAGCTAATATAAAGCGTGTAATAAACTAATGTATAATTAATGCATGTCATTAAGTTAATCAGAAAAATTACAACCTTTTTAGGTCTGGGCGACATATTTCTGTATCTGTTTCATGATAATTTGTCAATAGGCATAGGCAAGTAGGCCTGCTGTGCTTGACACACACCGTCGACTGTCCGTATCTAGTCAAGCCCGGTTTCCCACGATGTTTTCCTTCACCGTTAGAGCGAATGTTAAGTGCGCACATAGAAATAAAGTCTATTGGTGCACAGACGGGGATCGAACCTCAGGGATGAGAGTCGCACGCTGAAGCCACTAGGCCATCACTGCTCGTCATTAGATTTGTTTAAATATCAGAAATAGTGGTATTCAATTATACTTGGTCATTAAGTTAATAGCAACTCAAATTAAATATCATTTAACAAAAAAACGGTGTTCAGTTGAATTTAATGTAAAAAATAAAATAGGTACGATTTTAAATACATTTTTAAATTTAAGAAACAAGAATGAAATGTAATGGTAATGTTAATAAATAGTCAATTTGATTATACGAAAAAGAGTTCGAATAAAACTCTTCGAACGTGGAATTTTAGGAGTGAATGTTTAAAAATAATTAATTGAAGAGTTCGATAGATAGGTATGATTATATCAAGCACTATATTATTATAGTACGATTTTTATCAAATTAGTAAACGATAGCTCAGTCATACGTCTTCATAAAGATCTTTATTATCAAAGGGAGGGCATCCTTTGACATGTGAAGCTAGCACACAATTAATTAGTGTCTTCAAGGATAATATTATCATTACATAAAGTACCATGTATGTTTAAAATTTTATAATAATATATTGTGCAGAGGATTTAAAACCAAGAGCGATGTGACATTTAAAAAATATTTTCACTTTTTGAATTTCGAATTCAACAATCTTATGGGACAGCAATAATATTAACGCATTGGACAAGCGACACAAATTTTTACTTGTAGACAAGGCAAAATGTTGCCATCGTTTTAATATAAAACAATCACCTAAAATATGATATTGTGCTAAAACCTGTGCTGCGGCTGCGTTGCTAAAATGGTTACCCTGCCCACCCATTAATCAGTTTCGTAACAAACATTTCCCTTCAACGTGCACAAATGATGCAGATGTCTAATATCTATTCGGCAATAATATATAAATCAGTATTTTGTCGAGATCTGAAATTTAACTCATCCTATTTGTACGACTAATAACACCTAATACAAATTCCCATTTTACATTATTATTTCACGTTTTGATCTTGATATCTTTTTTAGATCAAAACGAGCGGTGTAATACAATTCTACGAATATTTCTTCTTTAGTAACATTTGCAATGTCCACTGGTTTTTTCGTACAATTAAATTTAAAAGTAGCATAGTTTATTTTCATCTTTATATTTCGATTAATAAAACAATAAAATCGCTGTCGCACAGATGTAACATAGCACCGTGCACCAATATCGGTATCGTATAGAACATAAATGCTTTTAATGGCAGTAGCACGGCGAAGGTAAATTTAGGAGCGTTCGCAAGAAACCCAATACCCGACCTACGCATGCCAGTGTTGCTAGTAAACTTACACTGGAAATTACAAAGGCGATATTATTAACAACAAAGAAGCTTCTGTTCTCTCTTGTTACTTGATAAATTGAAATACAATAACGTGTTGTAAGCTCCACTGTAATTTTATTAATTTAGTATCACATAAAATAAGGAGTCATATCATTTGTATTAAGGCAAATAACAGGTTGTTTAAACTTAGTTTTCTGTTTTAAGGATAGTTTCAATTAAATTTCTTCATTATTTTTAACTTTTAAATTAAATAAAAGTATGTAGTTCCTTCCTCTGCAAATGAGTTGGGACCCAGGACTAGGTACACCATTTTGTGGCAGGCACGGCATGCTTTTTCCAATTGAGTATTATTTTACGATAATGAGGTCATATTATTACTTGTGTATTTAGGCGTAGAAATTTTAACATGTATGCTTAAAAATGTCAGATGTGTGGTCCCCTATGCTGTTCTAAGAATTCATTTTAAGACAAGATTAAATAAACTGACAATTATTAATGCCTCTGTTATAAGTAATATATTTATGGTTGGCAATAGATAACAGAGGCGAGACAGAGCAGTGGGCAGTGGGAACTCGGTACACAAAGATATCGCATGTCGGCGACCAGTCGAGCTGATAATTTACCTAATGCCGTGTAAAACGATCGCTCTGCTAATGTGAACGGAAACAAATATTATATTTATTCACTGTTCTGATAGATTTATTGGGTACTTTTTATATATTTACATAAAGCAGGGAACTAAGTTAGAGATCAATATATAGGTATAATAAATGAAGCAATCCGTAAATATATAAAAAGAACCCAATCATCGTCAAAGAGTCATCGAGAATTGGCGTTGTAGCGACACTGGATTAGTTTTATTTATACCAATATAAAATATTGTTTACTAAATATTTCTTCAGAGAGGTTTCTTTTTATTATTCTAAAAAAACATTATTACTGTATGTGCCTAAAAGAGTTAAAGCTGAATTCTATTTAATTAATTTATTTATTTGATTGTCTAGTATCAAACCAATAACTCCTAAAAAAATACACATTGACTTAATAACATCCGTTGGTTAAAAAGGATTGAAAGTATGTAGACACACACATCACTAACATAAATTTCATGTTAAACAGACAAGAAATAAAGACAAAATAAAACTGAATTCTAGTTAGACGTGTTTAAAACAATTTCTCACATATTTTAATCCTCATTTTTAAGTATATTAACGAGAGAAGACAAAATTAAATTTACATAATTAAAATGAAACTTTATTATTTTTAAGGCATCGTATTACGGTGTTTCCCTTAAGAGCCGAGTTGTAACATGAATAACTGTTCAGCTCGGTGTCGGTTTAACAAAAGCAGACTTTAATTAGCTAAAAGCATAGATATAATTGCCTATAGTTTATTATTAATTTGACCAACTTTTAAATTTCTTATATAGATAATAGCAGCTATCTTGGCGTAGTCGTAGTGCCGACTGCTCTAGATTCTACTATTACCACTAAACGTGTTTACTGCATAGAAAGATACATCGTTAGGAATCAAGAACAACTGAACATCAACATCAACGAAGAACATGTGTCTTTGGCTGAATACGCAAACATCGTCGTGTTAACTACTGTTGATTGTGTCAAAATTGTATAAACTAATATCTTATTTCAGACACTATTAAAGACAATGCAAATCATCAAAAATAAACAAAGTTTTATGAAGTATACTTTCATTTATTTGTGGTAGATATATATATTGTATGTATGTACATATATTGATGGACCCAGTTTATACCTTTTATATTATATTTTAAAAATTGTAATTGTAATTACTTATCAGACACACCATACATCAAATTAGGTATATTTTTATAGCTTAAACTTAAACTCACTATGGCCAGATACATATATGTACCAATATATCGATCTTCTCTCAATACAAACAAGAAAAAATCTCTAATAATACAATTGCCATTTTATAGTTTTACACAAAACAACCCTTAATCACATTCTATGAATACAACATATCAAGTACATTATTCGATTACAATCATCTAACCCTATGCAATCGATTCGAAACGCAACAAAAACCGCCGCCTCCTATTACGTCTCCGATATCCGTCACTCGATTATATTTCACAAGCTACTCATTATAACGTCTCGTGCGAAACAAAGCGATCTCGCATTACGCTGCACTCTTCGAGCGGGAGCTTGGTCATGTGAAACCACACTTTCGGGAAGACTCGTGTAGCCAGCACCACTGCTTTTGAACGCTTTGTAAATTTAAACTGTACATTTAAACACTGGATGTGTTGAGAATTATCCACGTATTCTTAATATAATTGCGTTTTATCTAACAATGTATGTGTCGATTTAAACTGAAATATTTAAAGTAAACAATTTTTCATTGTTAAAACTGCGAAATGGTCGCAATAATTAGTACTTGTTCATTTGTACAATGTTTGAATAACAGCCATAAGGCCATTGATGTCCTGTCAGCCCTTAATGAGGCATGGTAGATTGTGAGGTATAAAACCCGATACAATGACTGTTTAACCCAGGACCGTTCTGAACGCCATATTTTGTGTTAACCATTAAAACATAGAGACAGTGCTGTAGATAAGGGATATAGGGATGTCAAAATATAAAAACCAAAGCAAATTTTAGTAGATTATGTACGAGTATGAGCTCAATATAAATTCAAACCTTTTGTAGTTTTATAATTACTTTTCCAGCAAGCTTTTGAAGTTATACTTCTTTTGGCGCGTTACGGAAAAATGATGACAGTATTTTTTTACGATGCGCGCCCGCACGGTCACAATAAACTGACACCCTGAAGTTAGCTATAGTCAACATTTTAGTTTTTTCTATTGTTAGTGTCGTTTTTTCTACAAACGTTGAATAAAATTCTTGAAAAGATTTTTATCTTGTTACGCCAAAGAAGTATAACTTCTATCGTGTGTACATAAATACACACACGTTTATTTTTTATCTATACTTGGTCAGTACGGAAATTAAAATTTGAATTAATTAAATTGTCAATTGCAGTTATGGTCATATATAAGGTGGATAACTAGTTTCTATACTTCTAGTTTCATATAAAACTAATCTGCCAATTTGCCATATTGAATAATTACGATAGTATTAAAGTTGCCGTGACCCCATGCTGTCAAGTAACTCGATCTCAACCGAGACATAAGATACCAAGTGTTATTTTCTTAATAGAACAGAAATTTAACACCAACTCGCGTTTGTATTTACTAGCTGAACAAAAAATATGCATATCTTGAAAACGAGTTTTCAAATCAACAGTAAGTTGAAAGAATATGAAAAGCTTGATTTAGTGTTACCGTATTTGTACTACCTGAATTCAGTACCAAGATTAACAGTCTGATTTTATATGAATTAAAAAAATACATATAAATGCTGTAAGCGATTGTTGTGTTGAAAAATGGATAATGTTGGATGAAAGAACTAATTAAAAACTTAACAAATGAAAAAAGGCTTTCAAACTTAAATAGATAAATCGTAACGATAACTTTCTTTTTTGACTGGTTTAATTTGACTTCTGAAATCAGCTTGAATTCTTTTGAAAACGTTTTACAATTAAGCAAATACGATTTTTCTTCCTCTGGTTCCACAAATATCCTTAACAAATTTGTCCTAGTAAGGATTTTTATTACTCATAAACAAGAAAGCTTTTAAAATATCTCAAATCTCACTAAAGCTTACACAGGATAAAAACTAGTGTTGCCAGACGTGTCTCGTTACACTAAAATTAACGTCAGGCTGACGCAAACGGTGTCCAATAGCGCCCAGCTAGTTGAGACCAGCATTAATTATGAAGGGATCATGTTTAACGCTCTGACGGAAAAGCTTTCTGGATCAAACGTATATTTATCATCATAAAGTTAAGTTAGTCGATTAAAATACTGACTAAAATGTTAATGTCGGAGAGTTATTTTTAGTTAATGTATAATCAGTAGAATTAGTTCTTTAAAAATAAAACAACTCTTTGTGGTCTGTTGTTATGTCTTCACGGCGTTCAGCCAAAAAATCTAATAAGATAATTACAATATTCGTACATATTAATTTGTAGATAATACTTGTAAATTATTGTTATTGCAAAGGTAATAAATTGGTAAAGTATAGGATACAGTCAACAGATTTTACCAATATTTTAAAGTAAACAGTAACTCGAAACACTGTTATTTTTTTCATCTTTCGTAGGCTTTTTGCGATGTTCTCATCGCATCTCACTTTTCACTAAAATTAACGAACGCGAATCCGGTTTCGAAACTCTAGGATAATTAAAACAGCGATTGAAACCTTCGCGGAGGTTTCAGGCTCCTCAGATTATTTCGTAATTAAAAATATTCTTTATTACTTCGGAAAAAAACAACGGTAATTTTTAATTATTTTTGCGGCAACTTATTTTTAGCGGTAAAAAGCGAGTTAAGAATGTTTCAAAAACTGTTTACCACTGTAAACAATTGGAGAGGCCTATCCCAAAATAGGGGATTCCTCATTTCGATCACGTGACATAGATAATTAATACGCACAAACCAAAGAACAGTACAATAGTTATCGTATTAATTTATTTCGTTTTTGTTTGAATAATTTAATCATGCTACATACGTAATATGTATTTACAATAAACGGCACAAAAATAAGAGTCTTTCCTCCAACTTCGATTTAGTTCCCTTTGGAGTAGAGACTCTTGGGCCGTGAGGTTCAAGTGCACAGGCGCTTATTAAAGATTTAAGCTTGGGCCTGGTAGATAGTACCGGTGACCCCAGAGCTGGTGTTTTCCTGGCTTAACGAGTAAGTATCGAAATACAGCGAGGAAATGCTGCCAGCGATAGGTACACTGTCACAGGGACAAAACTTTATAAATTTGTTTTTATTTTCTTTTTAATAATATTCAATTATTTTTATTATTACTTTGTAGGTTAAGAAAATTTATTTCTTAATTTTTATATACTTACCTAGTTAAATATACAAATGCGTATTCAAAAGTCATATAGCTGATTGTGAGAGCCAAGGCGGTCTGAAATCTGATGCAAAGGAAACTTGACACCGTGCTAAAAGCGAACCGGCCAAAATGCCATCGTCCAATTGTATCAGATTACGTCTAAGGGGTTACGTTTGCTTTAAATTTTATTTTTATGACCGCTAAAACGATTACCATTTATTTCATTGTCGCGGGTAAATGGCATGATAATAAATTTAAAGTTTTTTTTACTTTTTAACACCTTTATTAAAATATAATTGAATTTCGTTACCTTGGTATAGTTACTTACTGTGTAATAATTGTATAATAATTAGTGATTTAAGACCGTGTTTTAGAATTTATAATAATAATTATTAAAAGTAGTATAAAATTTAACGTCTTGTTCTAGCAGTTATATAGCAAATTGAGCTTATGTTTACTTACTACAAATAAATAAAGGAATACCTTCCCCGTACTTGTAATCGGACCTAGGATGTTTCATTCAAGCACCTGCAGACACGATAATATTTTCATATTATATTCCCTATGCTCACAAAGTACCTACTATTAATTTAATTCTTGTCACAGAATAATGCCACTATAACAAGCTCACGTGGGTTTCAATTTTTAATGTTTTAATCAATAAAATATATAGAAAATTCTATAAACGGCGTCCGTCGCTTAGTTATCGAATATCGCGTTGGGGATATCGGCCAAGCTATATATAATTGTTCCAGAAAGTAAAGAAGGCTTATCCCCTTATGAATAACACTGCACCATTCATTAAAATGATATATGTACTTCAATTGCTTTGAATTCTTTTTATATAGTCTTGTAAAATGTGCGTGTTGTTATTTTCCGAAATGAATACGTATATTTTTAGTAATAATAACAATCAAATATACAGGGTTTACAATTTTCTTAACCTACATAGTGAAAATAAAATTAATAAAAAGATAACTATAACAAATTTAAAAAGTTTGGTACCTTTATCGCTGGCAGCATTTCCTCGCTATACTTATTCGTTGAGCAAGGAAAGCACCAGCTCTGGGTTCACCAGTAATATCTTCCAAGCGCCTACTTAAATCTTTATCTATTTTTTGTATGAATGAAGACTTATATATATAAGTTGTAAATTTACGCCCCTAATTCATAAAAACTAAATTAATCTATTTGCACCCTTTTAAATAGAGAACCGTCTCATTCTGTCAAATTGGGTACACAGAATACAGAAACAGATAATATATTCTTACTTTAGTTAAATGAAAATTTACTGATTTCGTTATAAACTAAAGTTAACCTGACTTAGCGATTAAAAGTTTATATGTCCATTTCAAAGACTGGCGTTTTTTTAATTTTTGGCATTTTTGAAGTAATCGAGTTTAAATATAAAAACATAAACATAAGAATTAATTTGTTTAGTTATTTAATAGATATTAAATACACTCGCAAATTTTTTTTAAAAGGATATTGAAGGACATCCAGTGTCGATTACAAAACGTGAGTAAACATCTAATATTTAATCTTTGAGAAGATGAACATACAATGCAAAGGCATCGTCGGGTGTCAATTACAACTGGCTATCAGGTATCTTCCAAGATCCATGCCCATCTCGCTTTTCCATGTTTATCTTGTTTCTTTACTGCTAATTATAAATAATTCACATTAGCAATTACTAAATAATATTAAATAAAAATATTTAATTCAGCGAGTCTGTACTTTAATTTAAAGGAAAATTTAATTGGCTTTGTATTCAATCTGCGCATTACTTAAAATGACCATCCGATGCCAATATTTATACTTGGTTTTCGTACCACATAGTTTCAAGGTGCGACTAGACCTGAAAACTGGTCGTTAGATGACGTCATAATCGGCAATTATAGTGCTTATTTCAGATAATTCATGACAATCATTAGTAAACAGTTTTACAGACATTCTGCTGATACTCAGTAGTGGCAATCATAAGAATGAAGAGTTAGTTAAATATTACCACGTCGATGTTTAAATTTAATTTATTTTATTAATATCAAATAAATTGTATTATAATTTACGATAGAAAATACTCGTGGAAGGTTAATTAAAGATTTCAAAGAGTTCGTTTAGTGACTTCAACATTCATGTCTTACATGACTGCAATATGTAAACAGTATTAGATTTAATATACGGCATTTATTATTATCACTATGTCTGAATCTAATGTCAAAATTGTATAGTTTTTTTTTGTAATAAGAGCGATATGTAATAGTCACCTGATGTTAAGTGATACCGCCGCCCAGGGACACTCATATTGCCAGAAGGCTCGCAAGTGCGTTGCCGGAATTTCAAGAATTGGTACGCTCTTTTCTTGAAGGACCCTAAGTCGAATTGGTTCGGAAAAACTTCAGTGGACAGCAGGTTCCATAGTGGTGGTGCGCGGCAAAAACTGCCTTGAGAATGTTTTAATTTTGAAATACGTCACGTTTCTGAACGAAGAAACGAAGTATCTTCCTTAGAACTCATGAGGTAACCTCAAGCAATAACGTATAAGCCGAGCCCGTATAGCCCGAGTATAAGTAAATAGATAGATATGTATTTGTGAATATAATTTCGGAGTCAATCAGCCGGATTAGAGACACCGTTTACTGGATTTTTCCATGAAGGATGATAAGAGAAAACTCGATTATAATATTAAGGTTACGTGGCCAACAGACGAGCGACCTTGGCCCAATATGCGCGTGCGCTGCAATGTCGCTGACGTGCAAAGTGCACGCGGAAAACATTCTATTTAGGTTCAATGTTGCATTATGACTTACAGATGTTGTAATCTATGCTTTAATCCTAATTATATTTAAAACATATTTAATTCAACAAAATTTATAACTTTTCAGATTATACAATTAAGTAACACAAACATTTACGGTATCCAATTCGCTATATGAAATTCTAAGAAAACTGGGTCCTCACAAAAGCACAGTCTCGTTGTGTATGAAAATCTTGAAATTCCTTTAAGCGAAAACTGCAGCTCTTTTCATACAAACATTCTTCAATTAGAAAGATTACGTCTTCATGGTATCTTATTTTCTTGGACTTATAAAAACTACCTAACTACCTAACGCGGACCGCATGTTGCAGTCGAGACCGACTGCTCTAGAGCGGTCGCGTTGAAGTCGGCTACGACTGCTTGGAGCAGTTGTGTTCGACCGCAAAATAATACTGATGCGAGTTCATATACAAGATGGATTTCGATGAAGAAACACTGCTACTTGTACTACTATAACGCAAGCGTAGGCGTAAAAGACACCGTAGTATGTGGGTGCGTCCAATACTAGAATCAAGAGAACAGCATGGAATATTTAATACTTTGTATCACCAGCAGCCAGTGGTTTCATTTGATGAATTAGTTAGTATTTTATTTTATTTGATGGAGTGGCGCGCGGTCGGCAGCAACCGCTTGTAGCGGTCCGTGTATGGTGGGTCCGGCAGCTCTAAGCAGTCGACCGCACGGCGAAACTCGACCGCAGAGCGACTGCTCCGACCGCTCAGAAATTGGTCGTGCAGTCCGTGTATGGCGGATATGAATTTAGTATGGAAACTGCAGTTCGCCGTGCGGCGACCGCTTAGAGCAGTCGGTATCGACTGCAACATGCGGTCCGTCTAGGGCTAGCGTAACACGAATTACTAAACACGACTTTTGTACACCAATAATTTGATCCTTGTCGCGTTCTGTTTTTAAAATCTATGCTTTTAGTCATACGTCAATAAAAAGCATCAAAATGAAAGCGTTGTTTACGGATGCATTTAAGATATAGTTTACTTTAAATCTCGAATTCTTCGAGTAACGTAATACCATAACATTGTATGCTCACGATTTTAGTTTCGTCTTGACGGCTATTACCGGAGTTTCGCATGCTATCGTTGAAATTTCAAATTCCAGAATATCGAAGCTATGTCATGCATGTGAAAATAATGGAGATGAACGTTGCATTTTCATATTTTATTTGCATATAAATCGAATGTAATTCAACCGGTTAACACGCGAAAAAACAACTCGGAGTTAGATTTTTATATGGAGGAGTCCATTGCCTATAGTTTAGGAATTTTCAGACTCATAAAACGAAGAAAGGCAATTGGACTGGTAGAAACCCGTAGCGCAATTAGCTACGCTGTTAATGTGATTAGCACGGTTTTAGCTTTAATGGTTTCATATTCAGAAAGCTAATTATTTTAACAAATCTAAACGGTTAAACAGATAAAATGTCTTGTTATTACTAAATACACATTCAATAATCAAAATATTCATATAAACATTTTTTTAACAATTTGGATTCAATTTGAATCGGCAGATTTTTACCGATATGAGTTTTGAAAACAACTAAACAAACAACAACTGTTTAGTACAATAAGGTTGGCAGGTATTTATGTTTGTGTGACAAATAACAAAAAAATAAATAATAAATGTGTGATTCCACATATTAGGTTTTGATTGAAGTTGGCAAGTAAGTTTATTTTGACCCAAAACAATTGTTCTGCTGGGAATCAAAATAAGGCTATCTTGGTTAAAATCATCTGTCTGTTGTTTGCTCTTACTATTTAATAATAACACACTCCGAACGTAGTTAAAAAAATAAGATTTTGACGTTGTTTCATTATAAAATGTATTTTTACGTTCTAAGAATAAAATAAAATACATAAAAATGCGGAAAAATGGGACACTAGACACGTAACGCCATAAATTAAAACGACCTCAAACATTCGCTACAAATTGTCGCGAGTCCCGTGACGTTATCACCGCGTGGTCACCAATGGGGTTATTGACATCTGAAACTATTTCCGTAATGCCAAATAAAAGCGCGCGATTTACCGCCAGGCATTATACCTATATTACTTCTTTTATGCAATCTAAATGTTGCGTATTACTTACTCGATAATAAATGTCATTTGATAATCAGGTGTAAACAATAAATTGTAGCGTCGACTTGTGGCCTGGGACGGTCTCACGTTTCATTTTGAGCAAAGGAACGTCTAAAATTACCCCGCACGCACACGTATAACGTAACCAATCCGTACACACTCACACAGTGGCAACACCTATATCTATTATCAAAACATCCAACGTCTCTGGTTACAGCGATCCGAGCGCGCTTCGAATATCGCATTACACACTTTAATGGCTGGAAAAGGCCTCGAAAACGTTATATTACACGCGTTATTGTACATTGCAAAATTTAATTAATATTGAAACTATATACTAAAAAAATATTTAAAAATCGATAGGAACAGCTCTAAATATTTTGGCATGTCTGGTATCATATTTAAAAATACGACACGTCTTCTATTACTTACAATACTACGAAGATAAAACAGGCAGTATGCCAGTCCCACGTTATATATAACCCTGAATTGAACAAAAATATAAGATAAATAGTAAATATCTTTTGTTTTCAAATTAATATAAAACTGACCTTAATTTCTTCTTCATTTTCCTTTTTTACAGGTGCTCTAGTAGGAGACGTAGAAATTTTAGATGTTTTGTCCATTTTTATCACATAAAACCACCAGCACGTGAAGTTTGTTTACAAAAAGTTGTAACGTAAGTTGAATGTGTCCGTAAACATTAAAACTTGTAACACCCTACTCGCGACTAGCGCGCTTTGTGTTCGTAGCGCGACTGTAGTCAGTAGTCACTGAAGTGAGCTGTGTGTAGACAAAAGTAAAGCATATCGCTTTGAGGGCGTAAAGCTTTAAACGTCAGGTGAATGGGCGGAGCTTTAGAAAGAGCTTTTGGGCGGAAAACATTGTAAACTTATATCATAATAATAAGTAATTAACGGAACGACTGCTATTATACAATTTAAAGTGTAAGTGTTCACTTACTCGTTATTAATAAAATTATCAGCTCCTTTCAAGACCATACTCGTGTAGGTATTATCAAGGTATATATATTATTACAATGTACTTAGTTAATAGTTACTAATATATAAAATATGAAATTGTCGTTAACAATAGGTAAATTTAAATGTAAAATAACTAAACTTGCGGAGGCAATTGGCAAATATTAAGATTTAAGATAGATCTTTGATAGCTGTAAAACATGAATTTGAAGATTATTTTTGTTTACATTTGAAGGGTCGATTCATTTCACGTTTAGTTTTTTAGGTGAAAAAGTTTAAGTAAACAATAATTTTAATTCTAGTCGTTCGGATCATTGGATGTTGTTTAATAAGTGACATAACGCCCCAATTATGAAGTATTTCGACAAGAAACAATAGTTTTGCCGCGTATCAAACCCAGTCCACGGTATACGGTGAACTTAAACGCATTAGTTTCCATTCTAACTAGACGATATTTTTGTAGGCATAATAGTTTGTTAAATAATTAAGGAGATCTATTGAATTCCTTATAACTTATTAAAAAAACACCGTAAAAGTTTAAAATCAAAATGTGTTTTATAATAAAGATTTTAAATAATGTTAGATTATAAAAATACACCGGGTATACTTCTACTCAAATTTTAAACAGTACAAATTATTGTATTGTCTTTGATTGACATAACCTTTACACATTTAAAGAAAAAACCGGATTAAAGTTATGTATTATTTTAAATTAAATATGTTAAATAATTGTAAATTTATAATAATACATAACTTTAATCCGGTAAAAAGTTTTTTCTTTAAGTATAAATTATTGTTGATTGTGACAAACGCCAATTTATACAGTATTTTTGACCGACTCCAAATATCGAAGGAAATAGATTTACTATTTGACGTGTCTATAAGTAAGTAGGTTATAGTCAAATAGAGCATATATAACAGCACTACCTTTAATTTCAAGAACAAATTTAATATATCTTTAAGAAAAAACCGGTTAGAAAGTTGGCTTTATTCAATGGACATGACTAATTAATAGCTTTTTGAAACTGTCTAATATTTCTTTATTGCTGTAGACTTAAGAGTGTTTAGTTTTACAGTCGCCTCAGCTTATTCGAAAATTGTCGTTAAGATGCCGCTGCCGGCGTGTTCCATTCAGAACAACGAAATTCTTTATCTGGCGACGTCACTATCTCACTAGCTCCTTCTTTGTCCGAGCTGTTTGTATCTCTTTCACGATCACGGCAAAAAAGTAAGACAATCTCATACAGTAGTGCTGAGGATTGTTTTCAACTAATTCAACTCCTTTCACTAGTGAATCATACTGACTTATTTCTGTCATGGTTTCAACATTAAGCTAATCCTGGAATAGTTAACGATGTGTTGACTAGGCATTTGTAGATCGTCTAGGGTGAGAGAAAAACATTCATGAGTAGTAGAATCCAGTGAAGCGACCGTATATCATGAAGTGACTAGTTAAGGACTATTTCCCTGACTAACAAAATCTATAATTTTTTTATAAAAATATGTTCCTCTATCGGAGTGGACGTAAGAAGGAAAACCAAACATAAAAAATAAGTCAGTTTCTTGATTACCATTGCTGTACTTAAGTCAGAGCACGGATAATCCACTGGAAACCTTGAGTAATCAATTACAATAATTGTCAACAGTCAAGATGTAACGATTTGATTTAATTCTATTGGAAGTGGCCCTTGTAGGATACTTCTTTTCTAAAAGTTTGATTTCTGCACATTTAGGATAATTAGAAATAATTCGTTTGATCATCAGTGGAATCTTAATAATATTATAAACGCGAAAGTTTGTAAGTATGGATGGATTTTTGTTATTACTTCACGTAAAAGTGGATTTTAATGAAACTTTACAAACATATATGGCTATATATATACAAATATATAGCAGAATAACACATAGGCCACAATTTATAAAGATATTGTGTGAATTGTCCAAAATATCAAGAAGGAAAAAAATCTACAATCTGCGAGCTATTCTGGCGTGCGCTGCCAAAACCGCTAGAGTTACACATTCAAATTCAAAAATCATTTAATCATATAGGTAACACATTGTACACTTATGATCGTCAAAAAAAAGAAATGTATATGAAATGCTTCTAACTTTACATTTAGTGCCAGTTCTCAAACCAAGAGCAATCATACATAATATGTAATGTACTTATGGTGGAAATGTTTATCTTAAATAGTTCTACAAAAAGTGTATATATCTATATATTGAACAATGCTCTATCTTCGATTGTCCATTGGTTTAGTATGAATAACCTTCTATTTAATGCAAAAAAGACAAAATGCATTAAATTTTGTGCAAAAAATGCAAGGTTTATGGATACTAGACCAATTATAAACGGTGAGGAATTGAATCTGGATGATACAACTGTATTTCTCGGAATCACCATGGATTCAAAACTTCAGTGGTCCCCTCATATTAACGGATTGGCGAAAAGACTTTAGTTCTGCTGCCTACGCGGTTAAAAAAATTCGCTCACTAACTGATGTCGATACAGCTAGACTTGTTTATTTTAGTTACTTTCATAGCTTAATGACTTATGGCTTATTATTATGTGGTCATGCTGCTGATGTCGAAACTATTTTCATCCTGCAGAAGAGGGCTATTCGTGCAAACTATAATTTAAAATGTAGGGAATCTCTTAGAGATAAATTCAAGGAAATTAATATACTTACCTTTCCCTCGCAATATATTTATGAAAATATTATGTATGTATACAAAAATAGTGATAAGTTTACTAGAATAGAACATACGCACAATGTTAATACACGGAACAAACGCAGGCTGCAATTTCCCCGTACTAGACTATCTAAAGTTAGTAATTCTTTTTTGGGGAAAGGGATACTCTTCTTTTATAAAATCCCAGAGGCTCTTTTATCTCTGCCTTTCAATAAATTTAAGAAATGTATTAAAGAAAAGCTGTGTAAAAAGGCTTACTATAAAGTCAACGATTATCTAGTTGATAAAAGGGCCTGAGACTAGTGCTAGACAGGCACTAGGCACTCTATTTAATTTGCGATATTTGTTTTAAAATAAGTGTTGTTTGATGATTTGCTATTTTAAAAGAGTACCGAGAGTTTTTTACGCCGGCTTTTTCTCTCGGCCTACACCCTCTGTCTTCTTTGCCGATGAGTAGGGATGTCTACAAATTCAAATTTAATGACGTGGAATAAGTGATACATGTATCTTATGTTCCATAATAAACATATTTTTTTTTATTATGTGTAAGCCGTTATAGCCAAAATAGTGAACCATAACTACAATAAAAATTTATAATTATTTTAAATGCACATTTGATAGTAATAAATTTATTCCAAAATGAAAATATGTCTTTCAGGCATTTGGACAAATATTATTTAAATTTTGCGCAGACGAAGTGGCGGGCACCAGCTAGTATGCCATATTTTTACCACGTACCCAGTGAAGCATTCTTGTTACAACCAGTTGAATTAACGTATGATTTCTTTTTCTGAGGTACATGTTGAGGTTACTTTGGCAGCTTTGACTCTAGATAAAGCATCAGTCCTCTCCTCCTCTCCTTTCCTGGTCACTTAACAAAATTATAAACTGAAAGCTGTATTACGCGTTAGAGCATTTTATAATCTTGAATTTTCAATTAAATATTTGAAATAAAAATTGTCTCCATTTTTAAGACAAACGCTGCAGCTTCTTTCTCTATTTGTTTGATATTATTTAAACTTCTAGAGAATAAAGCTAAGCTACAGCTCACGACGCTATACTTCGTTAAGTGTTTCGAAAACGTTGACAGCTTCAGGAATTGACGGGAAAATACTCTGGGATAGTAGTATCTACAAGTGGTCGGATTTTGAGAAAATTTTAGAACCCATTCGGAGAAGTGAGCGAATAATCCTAAGACAGTAAACTATCAATTCTGCATATACTAGTTATATAATCTTAGCATATACCTACGTTATACACATTTCAACTTTTTTTTCTTCATTTTAATTTCAATTTCTTTAACCGCTTTAGCCGCTAGTGACTTTGAATTGAAGTCTAGTAAATTGATATAAATTACCTCGAGCTTCAAAGGCAGTGTAATCTCTTTCGGCTTGTAAAATAGGAATCTGGTAATAAGCACTTCTTAAATCAACTTTGCTGTAAATTCAATAGATAGGTACTTTAGATATAAGATCTTCAATATTTAGTAAATGGCAGTATGCGTCAGTAAATGGTAAGTGCATGCATTTATTACCTGTTTGAGAGTAGTCTATAGGTACACATTCCTTTCTTATTATCTTATGATTTTTTCCTTTCGTAAATGTTTGAACCTTTTTGGAAGTATTTATTATGTATTCCATCTTTGGCTATAGCTTTAGTTTTTTTGTTATATATAGATAATTTATGGTACCTCTAATAAATAAATAATTTAGTAGTTGCAAGTGCAAATCACGTGGGCTCTCCACAGTGAAAATCTAGGTCTTATTATTTTCTCAACCAAAAGTTTACTGATCTCTAAATTAATAAAATTTGCGTAACTTTCGGTAAATCGTCGACATGTTACTGCGATTGGTTAACAATTTCGAGAAATATTTAAAAACTAAGATTACACATTTATATATTAAGTAGGTAATAAAAATTATTAATATGGCGCCACTTGGTACCATCACCAAGTTGGTCAGGATTAGCATAACAGTTATTTACGCCATCTAGCCAAAACCAAGTGAGCACTGAGCTGGGCACAAAGGAAACGACGAATTCTGAAAGTTGTCGTATGGACAGAAAATATGGTAATATGAAATATTAATAGCTTTATGAAACAAGCATTTCAATTTTATTATTTCCTAAAAGTGAAACGTGATTTAGACCCCACGTAAAGTTGTGGCGAGCAACACACAATAAGTTTTTTTTTTTTTTTATGGCTCTGGCACGGTTTGTGCATTAGCCAGCGTCAAGACGTATAAGAATTTTGTAATTCGTGCTTGCCTTAGAAATTCGACCGTGTCCTCCATGTACGGTTTAAGCACTCGCCCGGTACCGCACAACCCTCCCAAAGGCCGAGAACAAATTTAAATTAAATTAAAACTTGCCCTCGAACCGGAAATCGAACCCGGTACCCCTCACCTAGCTGCCACTTAATAAGACCGCTAGGCTATGAGGCCCCGAAGAAGATTGTAACTTGATAGATGACTTTGAGTTGAGACTTGAGAAAGATTTTGAGTAACAGTGATAACAGCTGTCAAAGACGGCTAAAAATAAAATTTTATATGGTGCTCTATTAAATAACATAAAACTCAGAAATAAAATATAAATGTTTGCCACAATTTTGTAAGAATATGGCGTCAAAACTGCCAAAGAGTGCCTTAAACTTAAAACAGGTAATATGACACAAACTATAAATCGTATTATAGTGGTACACTGAAGATTTCTTAATTTTATTGTTTTAGTTTCTTCTTCGGCAGGAAGTACTAAAACTATACAGAGAAATCTTCCGCACATTGAGGAAAATTCCTGATGCATCTACTTGTCAAGAACTAAAAGAGTGGGCAAGAACAGATTTTAAAAGCAATAAGCATTGTACTGACGAAACATCCATAAAGTGTATGTTACATTATGGAAAGAAATCATTAAAGGACCTCCAAAGATCACTTGCCCTTAGTGAAAGTTAATACAGTGAAACAAATTTAAATGTAGTTTAGTTTATTATTACTATTACCAGTGTAGATGCTATTTATAAGCATAACCTTATTATGCAGCGTTTAATTTACCTAAAACCTATATATAAACCTGGAGTCTAAGTATTTTATTTCGACCTAATCATTACTATATCAGTAAACTGCATGGTATCTTCAATATTAAATTGCTAATAGTCAAGTTCATCTAAATAAATTGCTTTATAAAATAAGTATATTAACGTTGGTATAGTTATCCCAGTTCCCACAATCACAATAAATAATGTAACAAGTGTAACAAAATCACTACTTTGGTTTAACAATTTTGCTAATATTTGAATAAGATTTCTTGCAATATGGTGACCATCAGTACCATAGCATGGTATAATGTTCAAAAAGCCAATACCCATAGTAAAAATAAAAATATATCTGAGAAGTTTTTCAAATTGCATAGGTGAGAATAATGAAAATATTCTCAATCTTGGAAAATATTGATCTACAAAAACAGTTTTATAAATATCATATGGCAATCCTAAGAATAACACTGCATTATTGTCTTTTCTTTCAATGATTATAAAGTATGTGTGATTATTTAGAGAGGGTTTTAAGCAATGTGTATTTCTTGGGCATGTGTATCCTCCAACTTCACTGCATTTAATTAATTTTTCCTTTACCATATCTCTTGGTTTTAAACAAGAATACTGACCAGGCAAAACTGAGTCAACTGCTAACTTAGGCTCCATATATTCAAAACAAATACTGTACAAATCATCTTTTCTACAACATTCAACAACACCACTCTCCTTCACAGTTTCCATCATGATTTCATCATTTTGTGCAATGAATTCTGCACTAGTACATATTCCAAATCTGTCATGAGCTACATGTAGGCAGTAAGACCAATCATAGGAGTCTTTTACATCACAAGCATTTATAGATTTTATAACATCATCTTTATCAAGACCTCGAGCATCTTTCAATGGGGAATCTGATGAAAAATCTGTAACTCTTACACCAATGTCAGTTTCATAAGCAATACTAAATAATACTGGTGCTGTAAAGAATATTGCCATAGCAAAAAATGCTAAAACTAAGTTGTGCCAAACCCCTGCACAATAAATTTTCAGACGCTTCATTACAGGAAGACTGTTCAGATGTTCTGTATTAAGTTGAACAAATGCTATTGGTATTATAGTAAAGATGTACAATCCTACAGAAATTACTTGAACATCTTCATGTGCTGCAGCCATAGCATGCCCAAGTTCATGGAAAACTGAGCTGGATGCAATTGCAAGAAAATATATCCAAAAGTCTGAAGCTGGAATATTTACTCCAGGTAACATTGCCTTCACTTCAGGAACACTGGATATCTGTATTGTTTCTTTGAAGTGTTCTATAATAAATGAAATTAAAGTCCATACTGCAAATGGTAAAAACAAGCCAACTGTTACATAGTAACCAAATGAAAACCATTTCCGTAATACCCGTGTTAGGTTTTTGCTCCATCTGTATATACATCGGTTGAATGCTGCAGTAGTCCAAGTTAAATTTAAAAATCCTACTTTTAGTCCTGTTCCTTCCAAGAATGCATAATATGGGTAATGCATACAACTCTGAAAAATATATAATAAATAATAAACTGTGTCATTAAAACACATGCCCATTGTATATTTAATTTACTTGCTTTACCTTAAAAAAGGAATCAAAAAACCATATGACAACATAGAAGGCTAATACGAATGAGCAAAGTATTGCAAAACTCATTGTCCTTTTAAATATTAACACTCAATATTCATTTTATAATATTGGTAACTTTTCGCCACTAAAGCATTTGTTTTGTAAGCCACATTGAGACACATAATATGTAATGAATTTTAGGAATGTAAATGCGTTTAGTTTTTATAAAAAATCCTAAAACGTAATTACTTGTTGTAACGTATAATCTAAATGTAAATATGTATTCACATTAATGATTAATGTTTTTACCGGTGCAACAATCAACATTGCGCGTTTGAAGTTATACGAGTAACGAGTGATTAAATAATAACTGTCAAAACTCAAAAAAGTAGCTTGCTAGAGCTATTAATGCCAAGTATTACTCCCGTATGTCAAAAACAACTTGAGAGTACTGAGTAATAAGTAATTAGTAATAACTTATAACACTCATATTTGGGCTTCTACATCGTATTACGCGCCTTAAATATCTGCGAACCTCGCTGGAATGCGCTTCCCCGCACCCCGCCCCGTTTTCGCCTATCCAGTACCGTTGCCAACGCAATCGTTGCCGACGCACGTGTATTATTCTTGCTTTCGTAATCGCATTTTAGTGTTTATTGTTTCTCTGTTTGGTGAAATATTACATAAACTACCTATTTAGTGCTGTATGTAAGATGGGTAGGACTATACATAGTACGAGTATCAATAAAAATAAGTACACAAATAAAATATTTTTTATTTTTACATCTTCAATTTTTTTGCTATCTCTCCAGTTTGTATGACGTCATTAAGCCAGGTTCGCAGATATTTCCGACGACTTGTACACTAGTCCAACTTCAATGAATCTGTAACTTCTGTATTGTATTATAAGTTTCAAAACCTCTTTAAAGGTATTTAAGAATTAGCATAGAGTTACAAATTACAAGAAAACAGAGAGTAATTGCAATAATAATAAAAGTAGTTTATGTAAATACATATCGAAATGACGAATCGTAATTCGTAGCTTAGCTCTCATGGGCATGAGCGCTTAGGCTTTAATTCTGTGCAACATATTACTAAAACATCTGTGGTGTAAGACAAGGGTTTAGGGTACTATTGTAGTTGTACCTTTGCCTAAGTTTAAACACTTTGACGTTTATGGTGTAGATTACTAGAGTCTAGACTAATAAATTAAATATTTGTGTCTGTGATCATGAAAGTATGACTTGTTGTTAGTGTTAAGATAATTTGTTTTTCTAAATCTTGACTCTAGATACTAAATGAAAACTTCCGAGTGCTAATTATTAGGTTGTAATAATCGTAAGCTGGTACCATCGAATAAATAATTGTGAAATTTTATCATGTGAGTGATGAGTTGTGACGAAGATGAAAGCGGACCTTTTGTTGTATTCTTCTTACCAGCTGTTCTTGGCTGTCTGACTATACTCTTGGCTCGCCGGTGGGCCTACTCGCAAGTTAATAATACCTCGTCTACAGCTATATCCCGACGACGGAAGATAATTAAAGACCCTCTTATTAAGCGTCCTTTACCTCCTGTAACAAATAAAATGGTTGCCCCTAAAAAGCTATCGGGAAGCTCAAAAAAGGTACATTAAACTAGCGAATGTTATAATTTCTGTAATAATATTCTAGTTATCTAATCATAAACTTGTTTTCACTTCAGGCCGTACCAGATGAAGACTTAGCAAATGGGAAACGTGTGCGAACTCGTTTGCTATCAAATGCACCAATTCCTGAGACAAAGTTATCTGAAGGCCCATCAACACCCAAACACATCCCATTCCCATACATCCCACAGGATGGTGAACTATTGTTTGAGATTATGACTTTTACGTTTTTGGCAGTAGCAGCTGGATTACAATTCTTGAATTTATATCGAACAGCTTGGTGGCTACCAACATCGTACACAACACAAGCTATGGTGAGTGAGTGAAAATGTGAAGCATTGTAACGGCCACTGGTGTTTCTTCAAAAAAAGCACACAAAGCTTATACTTGTCTATAAAAAAATTAAAAATAAACTAAAACATCAATATAAAGTTAGTAATAATTATTTAACCTAGTAATAATTTAGACTTTTTAATTCAAGACATGAAAACTAAATTACAATTTGGGTGAATTTAATTAATTTAAAAATCTAAATGGCTTTGAGAGTAGTTTCTAAACTAACTTATGGTCTAACAATGTTTAATTTCATAAATTATATTTCAGCATTTCCACTTAGTGGATCCACATGTAGTAATGTTCATACTGGGCATAATAAGTCCTAGGTTATTATTAAGTGCAAGTGTGGCCATTATGAGACTTTTTGTTGCACCAAAATTGATGCCTCATGTTATTCTAGCAGCAAGGTTAGTAAATTTAGTAATATTCTGCAAAATTTTTGGTTAACTTATTTAGAGGAAATCCAGAATGAAAAGAATAATTTTTTAGTTCCATTGAAACAAAGATATTTGTTTTAAGCAATACGAATAACAAAGGAATAATATTTCATAAATTTTGTCTCATTTCAGAATGTTTATTCTTGGTTCAGTCATTGGCATGCTGGGTTGGAGTACATACTATTTATTTATAAAATATCCTTTCTTAAAAATGATATATCTTATTTACCCGTAAGTATTATATTTCATTATCAATTTTGTAAAAGAAATTGCAAGGTATTGTAACAAATTTTTATGTGAAAATTGTGAATTAGGCAATAAGTTCATGGCAAAGTATAAAACAAAGCTATTTCTCATAGTCATATAGTTATATAATGGGGACCCCGTAATGGTTTTATGTTATAAATGCAGTTTTATAGTCCTTGAGAAACTAAAACATAAAGTGCAAAAAATTTTGTTCTACAACCAAAACTGACAAAGTTATGGGCAAAATACCGAACAAGGTTTACTGACCGCGCGAATGCAAGCGATGACGTCACAAGATCTCAACTCTTGCCGCCGAACCACAGCGCGCCTTATTCTGTTCGCGATACTCGTCCAACACGGAGCGTAACGTCACCGGTTTATACCCAATCGATTAATAAGTGATTTGATTTGTTTAATATTAGAAGGTTGTTATTATAATATAACAAATGAGTGGTAGAAATAAGGTAAGTAGATATCGGTTTTGAGCAAGCGCAATCCGATAATCTACCTTAAGTCGATACCTTCATGGTATTTGATTATCTTAGTAATCATTTAAACTACAAGCGCTGAAATTCGTGGTTGGAAACTTTAGAGGTAAGCAAATCTCATTATCAAACTAATCAAAACAGCAGGATAATAAGTAGGTAGGTACACATACTTGGACTAGCTTATAAATTACACAAGAAATAATACTAAACATTGAGTGTCATGATTGTGCTGCTCAACTGGGAGGTTGTAAGCACGGTGTAGCATTTCTTATGTGGCTTCACAGACGAAGCGAGGAACCATCCCCAACAGAAAAAAATGTTATTGGGCTAAGATATACTTCTAAATAAACAGTCCTGCAAATTGACAATACCACAGGCTATTGCCACTATATCATCCAATAGTTGAATATAAGAAATGTTGACAGTTGCATGAGGTCCAACCATTTGAAAGTCTCTTAATCTTCCAATGCTTCTTTCAACATGTACCCTCAACGCAGCAATCTTCTTTGTTTGCAACACTTCCTCTTTTTTGGGTTTTGAGCTTGAACTCACACTAGTCTTAAAAGCTTACACTGTTTTCTTTCTAATAAATGAGTTATATTTTTGAATCCTCTGACCGCCAAAACCAAACTCCCAGGCGTGAGTTCATCTAGAAACCCACAGTCTTCAAAGATCGTGGAATCTGGGGTCCACCCTCCATACCCCTCAGAAATAAAATTAATCATTCCATCAGGTGTAATGGAAATCAGAAATTTAATGGTGTTGCAATTTTTGTATTGCGACCAAGTTAATGCCTGGTGTGTGGCATTTCTTGGTTTTTGAATTTGCACCTCGAAACAATCAATTTTTGAGGTCACTTTTACTAAGTTACTGTTTACCACATGATGATAATAGTTGGTATATGGAGCTACTTACATGACAATGATCCTCGCAACAATATCTTACAGTGTGGCACGAAAGCGGAACTTTGTCATCACTCTTCATGACAGTACACCATTTTTTGCGCACTTTCAGGTCCCTTGGCACATTAAAAAACAGTTATTCAGGTGTACTAGTTGAAGTATTAGTACATTTCGGTACTATACAGTACTTATAATGCGGCATATTTTCACATAAAAACCATAAAACCACAATACGACCCGCGCAGATCGAGTAATATTTAATAAATGAATGGCGGAGAGCGAGAGCGCGGGCGGTAGGGATCTCGTGACGTCATATGAGCATTTCGGCCGCCCTGCGGTTGGCTTGTACAATATGTGTAATATCTTCGCAACAAATTTACCGATTTCAATGATTTAAAAAGTATTGTACCTAATCGAGTAAAAGGAACACCTTTATATAGATAATATATGCATTTTCCGACTTGATACGGGGACCCATTGCTGTTTCTTTAATTAAAATCAATAGTGTGATTCATGACGTAGCTTTATATTCATAATGATCATGTGTAAAACAAAGTTGTTTTGCTCTCTGAAAAATTAATAAAATATGTTGTTTATTCCAGATCAATAATCTACTTTGTGCTATTTGGTTTTCAACTAGATGCATTCCTAGAGCTTAATCACACAGAAACATTACCAATGCACAGCTGTTCTCATGACCCTGAACAAATCCGTTCAGAAGTTGAAATGTTGAAAGAAGACTTTAATTTAAGAGTAAAAAAAACACTGTTTCATTCAATAATAGGAGCATATTATACAACTTTTGTGCCATGTTGCTTTGCTCAGGTAATACAATTTTATATTAGGATTAAGAATGATTTTCTCAACAAATATAAGTGTGGCATTCCATAGCCGTTTAAACTACATACTTTAATAAAACTAAACTATGCCTTTATCCCTATAATTTAACTTTTTATAGAATTTTCGTTAAATTCTTTAGTGTTAACGTTTTTCAGCCATTCCTGTACTACGACGTGGTACTTGCCGCTCAACAAGTTTGCCTTGTTTGGGGTTCCCTTTGCGGGCGATACGCAGCGCAATTGATTCCAGCTGCCTTCTGCGACGCACCGCACAGAGCTGCCAGGCATTTGGGGCTTTGGAAGTTGGAAGGTGAGATTGATGCTTTGTATGTTTAAATATACATTTAACAGTGACAGTACTGTAGTTCTTTTCAATCCGTACATTTATTATTTAAGAATTAACTAAAAACTAACTAATTTGCAAATAGCCATGTCATTTCGGCAAGGTAGAACTATTAATAGTTAACCGGAACAAATTGCGTAAATTAGTTAGTTACCTTGCTGTAACACACTAAACATCGAAAATGTTTAAATACATCTTCTTAAGTTCTTATAAACGTGACTTCATTACATATTTAATCAATTGTTCAAGTCCTTAAGCTTACTTATTACTCATAACGTCAAGTTTTTTTATTTTTATTTATTTATAAAAATACATACACTACTATCAGTACTTAAAATTAGCCAATAAATTAAATAATATAATAATATTAATTAGACACGATATACCGTGCGCATATCTATTATTGCGATTTGCGCAACGTTTTTGTTAACGGAGCTCTGTGCAACAGATTGATTCTGGCCCTTGGCACCGCAAACAACCTCAATAACGTTATGAATTCGCGTTTAAATGCAGTAAAGAATTTTCATTTCAATGTGTATCACTCGCCCAATCATTACATTGATGATTTTAAATTCAAAATAAATAATTGTAAAATTGTGTTAAAAAACGCGATTTTTTTGGATTTCAACTATGGGATATATTATAACAGTCCAGTGGTTCTAAAATTAGAATATTTAATTTATCTCGTAAACTAAGTTTATTTTTTAAGTTTAAGTTTATTAAAGTCTAGAAATCTGAAAGTAAGTCTAGAAATCTGAAAGTAAGTCTGGAACTAGAATGAAGTTAAGTAAGGCAAAGAATTATTATTTCACCGGGAGTCGAACCCACGCTATACTAAATTCGTGGTCAGCACAGATGCTCTGACATAATCCAACAAATTGTCTCAATTTTTTAGGTACTGCGCCAAGTGAATTAAGTGATGTTCCTGAATGGACTGGGAATCGTTTCTGGGCGCAAGGGTCCCGGGTCAGAAGCAGCAACCAAGTTTATGTAGCAACCACCACGACGGTCGCTGACCCTACATATATGGCCCACGTCAGATTTCATGTAAGTGCCTACTGCATAAAATTATATTATAATTTTTTTAATTCAGTATCTATATAAAAAAATGTATATAAGAGTATATATTTAATTGTAATCAATAAAGTTTTATCTAGATCGAAATAATAACTTAACAAAATCCTAAAATTTTGCTTCATCAAATTTTCTATATACATACATTCGGAGTTTTCTGTATATACATTCGGATTTTAGAATGTAATTTTATATACTTCATTTGGAATAAATAAGAGTATACAATTAAGATTTTTTTCTTTTACAGACGGTGTTCAACAATCCTTCAAAATTACTTTGTCTGCTGGTTTGCCTACAACTATCATTAGTATTGCTACAACTGTGTTTACTATTCAGTTCAATAGTGTGGCATTACTTCTTGTCCATTGTTGTATTATTATTTATTAATTATTACTCACTCTACAAAATGCTCAGAGATTATCTGGTTGCATGGAAGGTTTATAAGGCTGAGAATTTAATACAAGACAAAAATGTTCAAGCTAATTAGAATATTTTCACATTTTAGTACTTAACTTTTTCAGTGCATTGATTTTTTTGTTATGATCAATGTGATCTAGTCAACTCAAAAATACCAGTTGAATATTTTGGTTTGCGCATTTGTAAAATAAAACTTGTACAACAGTGTACGAAAACTTTTCAGTGTTTAACTACAAATGACTTGACCTCAAAACAAAATTTTTGACTCAAAGGATCTGTTAATTGTAATTGAAACAACCATTAATAAATTAGTATTTATAATAATGATTTATATTTTATTTATTTCCAGTCCAAATTTATATTCATAATACGTAATTTCACTGAGTAGCATTTTTTTATAAAAAACATGACATAAGAAACTTTTCCCCTTAGTATTATTATAAGCTATTGCAAAATGAATTCCAAGAAATCAATCAATTATGAAACACTTATTACTTAATTCTCACCCAAGATGATGTTTTACTATCATTTATTTGCACATTGGCTGCTTTCATATTATCTCTAACTAAATCACATGCCGCCAATAATTCTTTATCTTTTGTTTTTAATGCACTTGACCTTACAGTATGTCTAAATTCTACTAAGGTATCAATTAAAGAATCTGAGATTATTTTACTTGAAGTGTCTTTCAATTCAAGCCCAAATTTTGACAACATATCAAGTACATACTCAGCTATTAAAACTATAGGAATAGGAAAGAAGTTGGTTGTATCCATTTTCATGACCATGTGCGCATTTCCCATTAAACTCAGCATAGAATGAATGCATGTAGGGGTATCAAAGTCATTTTGGAGTGCCATTAAATTTTTCTCTTCAACATCTTGCAAGTTTTTCATTAATTTAATATTATACAACCCTGTTGAATCACTAGAGTTGACATAAAAGGAAACATCTTTTAAAAAGAATTTTATTTTATTAAGAACATCTTGGGCCATGTCCATCATTTCATCACTATATTCCATTGGATGTTTATAATTTGACAAGAGGCAAGCCATTCTGAAAGTATCAGCACTGTAGTTTTCTAATAAATGTGGTACTGATATAGTATTTTGAAGTGATTTTGACATTTTTGTCTCTTTCATGTTCATATGACCTATATGGATCCAATAGTTTGCCCATTGTTTAGTGCTATGAAAAGCACAAGATTGGGCTTCTTCATTCTCATGGTGTGGAAATTTTAGATCAATTCCACCTGCATGAAAATCCAACTGAGAGCCAAATATCTTACTGACCATAGCAGAACACTCAATATGCCAACCTGGTCTTCCTTCACCCCAAGATGTTCTCCAACTTGGTTCACTTGGTTTATACCCTTTCCAGACAGCAAAATCCATCTTATTCTTTTTTAATTCATTAGTTGGATCACCCAAAATGTGTGTTTGTTGTAATTTCCCATATAATGGAAATTTTGATGTATCAAAATAAACAGATCCATCACTAGTAACATATGCCTGCTTTAAATCAAGAAGAGTTTTTATAAATTTTTCTATAGTCATCATATGATCAGATACACGTGATATAATCATTGGTTTTTCAATATTTAAACTGGTCATATCTATCCAGAATTCATGTTCATATTGTTTAGCAACAGAACTGTAATGCATATTTGTTTCTTTGGCCTTTTTTATTATCTTATCATCAATGTCAGTGATGCCCATTGCAGTGACAAGCTTAATGTTAAAGAAATTCTTGAGTATTCTTTGTATGACATCTAGCTTTACATAGCAGCAAGCATGACCAATATGTGCAGAATCATACACTGTTGGGCCACAGGAATACCATGTAGCAATTTTAGGGTCATTTAAGATTATGGGAACTTTTTGTTCAGCTACACAATTATAAACAAACACACCAATGGGGTTGCCGTTAGGCATCAGCCATTTAGTTTCCTTGTAGGGTTTTAATTTACAAATGTGTGATAAATTTCTTATAAACATAGAAAAGGGTTTCCTCATTTTATTTTCCTAATTTTAAAAATAACTTACGTTTACTATGCGTTTTGTTTTGCCTACTAAAACCCCTTGTTTGTCTTTAGTTATAGTTTATTAAACAAAGCTTTATTTTACAAACTACAACACATAACCATACATTTTATAGTAATTAGAGATTTTATTAAATATCAACCAAAACAATAATCAGCTGTATGTGCACAGCCTATGTTCTTTTATAATACTCCTGACTCTTTATGTGATTGACGTTTCTAAATTTCTATAGACTATAGAGTGCAAGGTATTGACAGATATGTTCATAAATATCACTCAATAATCCAGCAGAAGTCATGCCATAGAGTAAGTTATAATTTATATTGTATAATATATTGTATGTCATAACTCATAAGTTGTTGATAATAATTGTGTCCGTTGTTTTAATGTGTGATACATAATAATTTAACTTGCTTTAAAACTTAATTAGAATGGTTACCTTTGCTCCTGATGAAATTGGACTAGTTGACCAGACATCTTGCGCTGGTGTTCGGGCTGATTTAAAAACATGTTTGTTAAATAGTGATTGTTGCAAAAAGGTTGAAGAGCGTCCAATGATATAATATTTTAGTTAATTTTAGTACTTAGCCGTAATAAATCTTTGAATACTTAATTTCAGGATAAAAAGACGCCTCGAGAATGCTTAAAAGAAGGCAGAGTACCCGAAGAATGCTTGCAGTTGCGACAGAGTTTTTTTGAGTGCAAGCGGTCTATAGTAAGTATCTGTTTTTTAAAAATTGGTCATCAAAAGCATTATTAAGCTTATAGTTTATGAACAGTATGTCATGGTAGAGTTACATATAGACCCTACAAGGTGATCTAAGGTTGGGAATGTCTCTAAAGGAAAAGTATAACTAACAATTATTATTTCTTATAAAAAATTTTTTGAAATACTTTCTTATTGCTATGTTGTAAACATTGTTACATCATTATAGTTTGTCAGGAATCATCCTGGTACCTAATATGAATTTTTTTTAATTTAATTTTTAGTTAGTGTATATATAGAATAAACAAAGCAAGTAAGAATTATACTGTCCAAACCTATCCGCCATAACAGTTCACTTTTAGCACAGACTCTTTCAGTTTCATTTTGTTACAGCTGGATAATAGAAGAAGATTTAGGGGTTTAAAAGGATATTGATTTTATTAATATGTATGAGAAACTAGCGAGATTTAATATGTTACTTAGTATTACTAGTTAATATAAATTTGTTACTTATGGAATGCATTTTTGAGTGTAATTAAGATCCTAATTTTGGAATTATAATCTAAAAATGTACATATTTACAGTAAAAATCTGTTATAACACCATCGAAGGGACTACTCATATTTGGTCTTAAAAACTGATAGTCATAACAGCTGAGGTCGTTGTTATTATAAACCAATATATAAACGATGTTGTCGTAAACGGTTTTGACCGTAGTATGTTTTATTAACAATGAAAAAAATTTAATAATTTCAAAAATAAATTATTCTATGATCTTCGTTTTCTGAGATCAATGAAATTAATATAATGTGGTCTGCCTACTGCCTACTGAGGCATATGTCTAGTGCTTAGAATGTTCAATTGCAAAGCACAAGGTCTTGTGTTAGTGTGTTGATTTTTCTTACAACATCCTTGTCGACATCTATACTCCGTATGTGCACTATAATAATTATGAACAGGCAAGTCTATAGAAGTAGGTAAGCTGCTGTTGCTGAGTGGGCCTGGAGAACCTTTATATTATTATAAAATATGATAAATCATATTTTACATTTTTGAATATATGAAATAAAACAATTTTTATCTGTATACTTTATTATAAAAATAACTGAAATACTTATTTTTAGACTTGGCCTGAAAATAGCTTTAAAAGCTAATTGAACCATAAATATCTACTTGCAAATATCATAAAAGCTCTATGATTTATAACAAGATTAAAAGTGTAATAAAGGCTTCTGTGAGTATCTTTATAAATATTGTTAAGACTGAAATACTGTTGAAAATATGTAGTCAATTTTATAGCAATATGGAATGATTCATATTTTTATTTAATTGTGCAACAAGACAAAGTGGTACAATATTTCCTATATTGCCTTTGAAGGTTTAGTTTATCAGGCAACATTTTCAGAGCTATAATTGTTGAGCGTAAAAGCTTTATTATGCCTGTGTAACATTTATTTAAGTTTTTAAATAACTATCCCTACTTAAATTGACTAATTTAGCACCATAGCAAAATATATGTTCTTCAGATACTTCAGAAATTATAAAGAAACTTAACATTCAAGGTGCTTTTTCCTTTCAACATATAAATAAATTATTAAATTATAAATTTAATTGTATATAAAAATTATATTTAAAAAGTAGATATAATTTAAAATAAAAACATTTCCTCATTTTTATGTTTACTAACTTAAATATCCTAAAATATTTTTGGCTTTTAAAATCACTGAATGTATTCATTTCTGATATGTATTGCCAGATATGTGGTGAATTTGATGCATAATACATGTTTTTCAATTGAATATGATGCTTAAAAATGAGAAAATGAATTTATTTTTTATTTGAAACTTATGTTTGTTGTATAATACCAACTTACCATAGTATTACCAAAGCTAAAATTCTTAAATATTTAGGCAGTGCTAAAGCAGATGTACCTTTAAACTACGTAATTAAATATCTACAGTATTGTCTAAAAATATTGGTGAAAGTACTAACAATTCAACTTTTTTTTACGAAAAGAATTACGTTGTGCGAGTGCAAGAATTTTCAATTTGAGGTTTCAAATTTAATACTTGAATTACTTTACATAAAATTAAGAATAATAATCTATAACTAAGTAAATTAATAGACATTGGCACCAACTGCGACCAACACTGGAGTCTGTTTTAATTTTTAAATATTTATCGCCTTTTAAGATATCACGCATTACGTAGTACTTTGGTCCTTTTTACAGCATTTACAAATAATATAGTATTTAGGTCATAATGGTTGGCAGTTTACAGTATGATTAACATACTTGGTGAATACTATATGTAGGCCAACAATTAATGTTTCGTTTCCTCAAACTATTGTACGAGATCTTTACGCACACTTAACACTACGATTATTTCTCTCCAAAATATATTTGTCAAACCATACTTTTAAATTATTGTTATCGCAATTACGTAGATATCAAACACAACCAAATCCGTAATTTCCCTAAAGATATCTCAGCTATAAAAACGTGGCCCTTACGGCCTAGGCTGGTACTAAAAAGTCTGTATGGGTCGATAAAGCCCAGTGTAACCACACAGCCTAGCTCGCAAGGCTGTAATTAACATTGCGGCGCCGGACAGGTCATCCAACAAATTCGCGCATTCACAAACTAACAGGTACATTTTATCCCCATGGGTGGCTACTGATTTATGAAGGGCAATCTTCCGCAAGCCGACGGAGTGCGGTAGATGGCGATATATCATTCTTGCTCCGGTCCAGTAAAGCCAGTTTCTTTCAAATCGCTCACCATCATCGCCTTCGAAAACCTGAAATAGTAGGAATGTAAGTAAGTGTAAGTATTCAATCTGAGTTTAGTCATAATACAGGTAATCTACTACAGGTCTAAGGACTATGGGTTCTATTTATATATCTGTTTTATTTTATTATAGGCATGTAGGTGATCCGTGTCTGAAACATCGATCTTTCGGTCATAGGTCATGCCAGTTTTCTTTATAGTAAAACTGTTTTTTGTGTTGATTAATTACTAGACTAAAACTCCTATTGTTAGGAAGTAGTAAGGAAGACTTAAAGGTGATGAACTCAGTACATACTTTATTTGAGGCTTTTACTTTAGTACTTAACCCTCGGAAGGTTAATGACTAAAGTTAAGCAATAAGGTGTCACCGTTAAAACCTGTGTATAAATAAGGACAAGCCCAACATGTGCCCGCAGTAATGAAGAACAAACAGTAGAGCATGTGCTTCTACATTGCCCTATATTCGCATCGTCCAGGCACGACCTGGAGCAACAAATTCCGATGACTGTAGACCGTAACGGCCTACAGGACACGTTAATAAAGCACAGACCGTGCCTGGAACGGTTCTGCGAAAAAAAAATTAAATATATAAAGGCTGCAAACAAAGCAGGTCTCGCGAGGAATTACGCCCCGGCTCGCCCGTGAATATTGTAAAAAAAATACTTATTACCGGTGTACTTTGCGAGACGCGTAACACACCATTCGTAAACTAGTTTATTGGAATTAATATAATGTATCTTGTTTTTTGGAAAAATTTGAGAGATAGAAAAAGTCCCTGGACACAATGGCAGGGGAGTAGAGTATTATTATTAATAATAAAAAAACCTGTGTATAATGACTTTAAATGACAGGTTAAATATGAAACTTCTCAGCTTAAGTATATTTTATATTTAATTGTTTTTTGCCATTAGAGGAGACACTAACCTTATACACACTTATGATAAATCCTGTGGTAGGCGTATGTGACTTCTTTGGTCCACCAGCCAGGTCATTGAAAGGTGGTCGACAGATCATAGCCACTTCACTGTATAAATCTAATGTATGAGCTGCAGAATATCGAATAGTCTTAGGATCAAACTTAGTCAACGAAGCACACCTCATATTATTATAGAATAACAATGGATCTGTTTGTGTCGTATTTATTACATAGTATGATATGAATGGGAATTCAGAGTTTTTCTCCATATTGGCTAAGAGCATACCACCTACGGCGGTATTTGCTTGTGCTACGTCATTTAATAACTCTCCAGCAGCCATTTTCTGCTTAACTAAGGGTTTGGCGAGAGGAGATTCTAATATAGGTTCTATGGCCTCTAGCGGGCTCATTAGGTGAGCTAAGATGCAAAGCTTTGGGTCTGCTACTTCTAAAACGCTTAGAGAACTTGGAGCTGTTTTTGTCGGCATCCCCTTTTCTGGTGTTGGTGGAGGCACTGGCAACTGAAAAGTTGAGATAATAATTTTATTTTGTGTCTACTATCAACAAAATTTGTATTATTACTTTTTTCCACAATAACGTAAGATAATATTTAAACGGGTTGATATCATCTAGGCACTTAAGCCCTTCACTGTTATAAAGAAATAGGTTTATACTACACGTATACTAAAATTAATAAACGACATCTTATATTCTAACTGAATTGCCAATTAATTTGGGTGCCTTTAAAAGACAGTATGTTTTTCTAGAACATAAGGAAATATACCGGAACACCATCAGGTAGGAATCGCTTCAAGGCATGAGCTGGAATTACGAAGCAATCGCGTTCCAGTGTCGCCAGCGAGACAGGTTCCGTCCGCCGGCGCTCCGTAGTGGTCGGTCTGTCCCATCGTAGCAAGGAAACGGATGGCTCCCGGGTAACCAGAGGCTGTGGGGGCTCCAACTCTGGACCTGATCCCCCACCCAGTACAGGACCACATCGTTCTGAAACGTCAAGGATCTCGTTTAGGTCTATTGCGGGATGATAACTTTTTAGGCTTGGTCCCTTCATTTTTTTATCATTTGTCTATGCCTGTCTAATAAACTAAGTAAGTAACCTGCCTTCTTCACATAGTAAGGGTAAGAGTGAGAGAGGGCGTAGGTGGTTTGTACTAGAACAGATGATAATATGAAAAGTAAAGCACAGTGGCAAGTTTGAAAGTAACAAGCCCTATAGCGACTTCGTGAAAGTTTTAATTACTGAAACTTAATTTTACGATTAATCACTAGAAGTGCTGTGCTGTAACATCTTTTATAAAAATATTTTCGCTTTATGTTTCATATTATTTGTCAAACTCCACTATGAGTTTGAAAAATAATCCTCCAACGGTTAAACTGATGCAAGAGTCAATTGTTTTATAAGGAGCGGCTCGCTTGGGGCGCCTGGTACTTTTATTTATCTATTTCGTGATTGATTTGTCTAGCTTTTTTGCATGATTTGATAGAATCATATCAATATCGAAACTTACGATTTGATATTTTTATTAACATAGAAACGTGTGTACAATACCAAAGGTTTAGATAAAAGTTTTAAGTTATTTTCCTTGTTATCCTAAAACAACATAACGGAAAGCGTAAAGTAAACCTATTATTCAAAATACGTAACTCATTTGGACATAATTAAACTTCCACGCGTGTTTCAACTTTCATTGTACCTACATTGCACGAATCGCTTTTTTAGGCACGGCCCATTAACACACCTAGAATAACAAACAAATCCTTCTTTTTACCAACCAATTTAAAGGCGTATATTGATTTTACGAGATAGAAACATATATCACCAAAGTTTTGTAAGATATTTGCTTCGATGTTAAGCATTTTTTCAGATTCATTAGATCTGCCTAATTAGTAATTACTGTATTCCTAGCAAGCTAAGTACATAATATACTATTAGATAAATTATAGTACGTAAAACTTTTCTTATTATAATATACATACTCGTATGTACACGTCTCTCAGTTTGGCCCAATTACGTCATGCGTGAACATTTGGTAAGCGACAGTCTGTTGATATACGTAGGTATTTATAAACAGCTTCTTGTTAATTACTTTCATAACGGTAGGTCATAAAACAAAAAAATAATGTCAAAATAACTCTTTAGACTATAGTATTAGATTAGATTACAGAGAAGTCCTCAAAATGCTCTTCGTATTGAGTTTAAAGACAACATTTATTAGATTCCGTATTGAGAAATGAAAGAAACTTACTGTACGGAACCCACACTGATCACACGTACTCACTATTGGAACTACGATCCTTACTTCCAGAGTTACCTGAGCCTTCGTTGTATTGTGTACTGGCCCTTGGTGCGGAGAAGAAAAGGTGGGTTCTATAATGATGCTCCTCCATGCATGAGAACCGGTCGCGATCCCTGCGTTTCGCGTTCCTGCCTGCACCCAATGCCCCCTTGGCCTTCCCCCCACCCCCTCCGCTCGAAACCGTCTTCTCGGTACTGAAGTTCTTCCGAAACATCAAATTCATCTTGGATGCGTGCCACAACTATCCCGTTCGCACTTATTTACTTCGCTATAACTAATTAGTTAAATGCCGAAGAATTAATTTGGCTATGTTCTAACTTTCTGTCTCTCTCGCACTATGCTTTTTATAGTTTGTTGAATACGCAATTTTTTTACTGTAAACATTATGGTAAGACGGAGTTTTATATTGTTACACGTATTCATTTACCCTTTAATTAATGTACATTTCTAGTTATCGCCTTGGGTATTTGTAAATAATCTTTAAGTTTTCTTGATTTGTTGTAAAGTTTGAACAAAGTACTTAGGAAATTATTTAAAAAGTAGCAATACTTTACACGGCATCAAACTGTATGTTAAGGTCACTTGTCAGCTTTCATTAATAATTATGAGATATGTACCTACTGAAAATCGATCACATGAAGTTTCATAACCATCATCATGTCGTATATGTTTTAGTGTTTTATTAAAGGGTGCGGTAAACATAGGTTTCAATCAAAATATATTATTTTTCTTTGAAAAATCAACTGACAATAATTAAATATTCATACTGATTTGTAGTTTCAAGGTGTTGTTTTGTAAAAAATACATATTCTGCCCTATTCTACCATATCATGGCATATCTATCTATTTGTGACCTTACAAAATACGTATGAAAACTATAATAGATTCCCACATAACAGCAAATGTTTTTCTTTTATCTTGCCTTCTAATTCTGTAAATTGTAGTATATTTGGTATTCAATAAAGATAAAAGCTTTACTAGTAGTGGTATAAAAGTTTGAGATCTTGACTTTTGACATAAAACAAAAGTTGTGGCGGGAAATCAGATGATATCTATAAAAAAACAGATCCTATAAACATAGATCGATAGAACCTATCTATGTATTTTTTCTGTTTTTAGTAGATTTAGTAAATATTTATTTAACTTACGTATACAAATTTATTTTATTTCTATTTATGCGTAATACTTCGAGTATGTTAAAATCGACGACTTTAAGAAGCAGAATATTAAATTATGAATAGGGGACCTAAAAAAATATTTTATCATTTACCTTTATTAACTATTATTTAACAAAACATAATTAGCTCGTATTCAGATTAGGCATGCAAACGCAATAACTACATTTTTTTTTTCTTTAGATACGCTATCTCGTATAACTTTTGCAGTAGGCGTGATTTAGCAACTAACTGGCGGTAAGACTCATAAACCTCTTGATTTACACCAATACATCGGACGTTTATTGTACGATCAATCCCTAGGCTTTTCAAGTAAATTGTACTCACTTTCTTTTTCCTATTTGATCTAGTAAAAGTAATATAAATTGGTAGGCTGTCGAATTGTTTTTATTTTTATTGCATATTTATATGAGGCAAGTTAAGTTCTTCTCCTTGACATCTCAGTTAATACAAAGTTAACTATTTTTACTGCGGAAGGTATTTAGAATTATAAGCTAAAAATTACGTTTTAAGTACAAGAGAAGATCTCGATAGTACATCATACATAGTCATAGCTTTATTTAGCAAATTTCATTTACAAATTAATTTTGTAAATAATGTTAAAATTAGAAAACCACTTCGAGTAATTTCAGTTGCTCGTGTAGATCGTTAAATATGCTTGGTAGTTGTTAAAAAATCGAATGGTCAGCGTACCGTGAATGGAAGGCATTGTTAATTCAGTGCAACCTTCTGTAAAGGCTATTAACATAGATTTTCACGTGCTTAGATAAGAATCGAGTTGTGCATTCCTACAATTTCTAACACGAAAGCACTGATAAAAGCGCGATTTAAGCGACACCATTTTGAATAGAAGTTTATTCTATCTGATAAATTAAATTTTACTAAGCAAAAATATTTTGATTTACTGATTATCATCCTTAGTGTAGCAGTGTCGGCTTAGTGTTTTCAACGTGCGACTGTCATCCCTGATGTCATAGGTTCAATACCCGGCTGTGCACCAATGGACTGTCTTTCTATGTGTGCATTTAACAATCGCTCGAACGGTGAAGGAAAACATCGAGTTTCCTCTCGTTGCCCAAAAAGTCGACGGTGTTTGTCAGACACAAGAGGCTGATCACCTACATGCCTATTAGACTAACAAATGATCAAAGAACAGATTCAGAAATCTGAAGCCTTGACCATCGAACCAAACGGTTATGACACCACTGATAACTCAATTTTTTGATTGATTATCATCCACAGTTCACCAAAATAATGCATAACAACAAAATATAACTGCCATTTAAGGCTTAATTTAATGCTGGAGTCTGTCGTTAGTAAAACGTTTGGATAGTAGCTTATAAAAAGCCTGCGTTACCAGAAATTCTGTTATAGACATATAATAAACGAAAAAGATTGATTATTATTTATTAATAATATAGATGGACCATTTACCTTAATAAAAAGTATCATATAATATCTATTTCTTTGTAGGCAAGAGGTCATACGTTTGTGCCATCGTTGGTTTTTGGATCTGATATGCTATTACATGTTTTCCTATATTGTATGAGCCAATATTGAAACTAAAATAATTGTGTACAACCTGGGTTGCAACCGTCTCGGTCGTGGGTTCGAACGCATGACCGAGACGATTGAATCTTGATAAAAAACTAGACGAAGACGATTAATACAATAATATGTATGGATTAGTTTACTAAGGAGAATCATATCGTTTAACTTTAATAATTATTTTATTAATTAAATACGTTCTGAAATCCACACGGCCAATTAAAATGCGATCAGCGTCAGACCCGCCACTGCTATTTAGGTGAGACAATCGCTCTTTTATCTCCAACGATTCCCTCTGCCTTTGTGTTAGAAGAGTCTAATGAAATTGCCGATATCAGTTCAATTACTATAACTATACGATTCTACATATAGCGGGTGGCTCAATAGCTTTATATATAGCTCGGATCAAAATTATACCAATCACATTTTATGTTGGAGTTTAAGCTTGATACAAAAAGAATTAGAAAGAACAGTATTAGATAGAATATAATGATATTTTTTTTCGAGTAAGTATACGTTTTATGTACCGGAGTTCATTAGCGCATTTATGAAATAAAGTTACGACGCTGTAAGGCCCTTCTCTGATCGACAAACAAATTTGTATGTAGATGTTATTACTTCACGCTTGTCGCGTTTTTCCTGCGTTAACCATACAAATTTTTGTTAAATTCTATTAAATAATTAAAAAAGTTTCTTCGTTCATTATTATTAAAAAATCTAGCTAGAATATTTGAAAGAAGAATGGAAAAAGACAAGATAATAAAGAACGTCGAGTTGATAACATCCATAGACTTTTTGAAGTTAAAAATAGCGTCCATAATCCATAAAATTAAATTTAACCGTAATCGTTTTTAATTTGTATTTATTTCGGATTCTTCATAACGTATGCTCTGTGTAATAGGGGATATTTAATACAGATAAGTTATAATTAACGCTTCTGATAGTGGTAGTAATTAATGTCATAATGTAATTATCTTCGAACCACTGAACCAAATGAAATATTCATTCAATTAATTCGATGGATATTGTAAAAGCTAAGAAAGATTTACTTAAATAAACATCTGTGGATAGGGACTACAGTTCGAAAAGTTTTAGGTCTTATTATGCAGATTGTATGAAAATAACTTAAAATATGAGTTTTGTATTAGAATACTGTATTTTATTAAGTTATTATATATCCATTATAATATATTATAAATGTACTTTAACGCAAATTTATTACGTTTTTAACTGAGCATTAGAAATGTTTTCTATAATGCCCGAACACAAGCTGGAGCAGGATGGAAGCAGCAAGGAGAAATATCGGTTAGGGCTTTTCAAGACCGGCATGACCTTGCGTAATAGCTTATAAAGCAGAAGAAGAACCCCCTTGTTGCGTGTGATATTTATCAAATAAATTCGCGTTTAAACTCTTTAATATTTCATTTAAGTTAACCTAAATTAATGTTTAGGACCTGTGTAGTGTAAACTACTAAACTTTTGGTGGACTTTTAGATATCATACAGGCTTGTTAGTAACAAGTACACTATTATCATAGCCTAATTTTACATATCCCTAATTAAAAAATAAATAACAAAAAGTACGTTAACCCTTTTTTTCCTACAAATAAAGAAGTTTACACTTCTACCTAAAATTTACAAATTCTGACTACTAATCAAAAGTTCCGTTTAATTGTTGTCTTAAATTTAAATATGTAAATGACGCATAATAACTTTCGTATATTATAATATACATTTTACCCAAGTGTTAAACAAATAAAGCTCACATTAAAATGGGAATGTGGTTTTCACGTATAAATCTTAAGTGATAATGTTGACGGGCTGATTCAGATAAATAGAAGTTCGGCGAGGCTGAAATGGAGCCTGATAACAGTGATTATATGCTTGCATTGAGTAAGATTTTCCGAATAAATCGTTATACCTTAGTAACTTTTCGAAACATTTCTTTATTTGTCTTCTATACGTCTGTTTCCCTTGTCTAGTTTGTTTGTTGACTTGTCAGCGAATCTCAAAATATTTAAGTTAAGTTTAAATTGAATAACCAAGTATTCGAAATAGTTATATATACTCCGATCTCTTAATACGATGAAACTTCCTTGAGTTTATGATAGCTTAATCGCTTAGTTCGCATTCATGCTGAATTTAACTGAGCTCTGAAATACATTTGAAAATAGAATTTCACTAATTCTGTTAATAAATACCATTAAGATCGATAATAAGAGATACGAAATAAACTATGTCCCTGAAGAGACAAACAATCTTCTCTATCATGTAATTCGTACCTTGTGGCAGAGATAGACAAAATAATACAAACACAATGGGAATTAGAAAAATATCTTTCCCATATTCAATAGGCCGTTTTCAAATCGAAACCCGTGAGGGTGACGTCACGCGCGTATTCAGTAAATAAGCTTGAATTTCTCAAGATATCCTAGTAGCATTGTTTTTGTAAGTAAAGTAATTTATTTATAGTACTAGAGTATGTAGATGAAATTGGCAAATATCCAACACACCACGTCCTTTGTTTACGATTGAGTAAACAGCGAAATCTTAATATTGTAGTTTTGAAGGTTATCTACTCTATGTGTCACTCCTAAAATAATGATTCGATTCTTTTTATGTTAGATTGTAGGAATTTTGCAGTAAGTAATAAAATAAATTAATTCTTTATAAAAAAAAATAGATTTCCGTGGTCCCATTTATTTGACGAAGTTTATCAACCTAAGTTCCCAATTAATTAGAAGCCAGGTAAATGAAAACCAAATAAATAAAACCATCTCCAACACTATACGTTATAATTTTAGATCATATTTTTGATTTAGTCAAGTGTAACTTTTGTTTCGTTTGCAATAAAAGTGTATGAAGAAGCTACGAAATGTCAGAAATAAGTAGGTTTTGTGTGTAGCTTTTTAAGTGATAATTATTTGAAAAGAGAATTATTCTTAGAAATATAACATATTGTATAAGCTACTACTGACCAGGTGCCATAGATGTTTGGTTCTAACACATGTCTGTTTCCTCACGTACAAACATTTAGAAAAAAAAGATACACAGCCAGAGTTAGTATGCACGATCTCAGATTTATAAGCTGCCCGTAATAACTAAGTCTTAATGTTATTCTTCCTGTACATTCTGCCTAGACCTATTCCTACCTAGTCATGCAGTGCAACTAGTGTAATAAGCAACATACCAAAGATCCTTAGCAAACTAAGATAAGCCTTCTAATAATTGTATTACTTAAATTTCCTTTAATTTAGGTCAGTAATCCTCTAAAATTATGAAGTTTCAAAAATTTCAACTTCCGCATCGGGATCGGCTTTAACACAGGAAAGCTTTTTACTTACTGAGATGTGGCTAAAGTACGTTTTAATTAAATCATTTTAAGTGCGTATGAAAATTAATTATAAATTGCGTTTTATAGAAATATTTATGATAGAAAGTAAATTTTGACCTCGTTTGCTATAACGTCTCATTAAACTGCGCAAGTTAAAATACTCATTAATGTTTTAAAATAAACAGTATGTTTTTAAATTCAACATTCTGCAGATATATTGCGCTCATAAAAATTTGCGGATTTTATGTAAATTTTATGATATTTGATCAATTGAGTGAATCAGGGATTTAAATTCTACTTTTTTCTTAAAATATAGACTAATATGGTCTTCTCTGTTAAGATAGTCGAGTAGGTTTAATTTTTCAATGTCCTTAAGGCAAAAAAGGTATGCACTATGTGAACTTTTTTAATATTGTTTTAGGTACAACTAAACAGATTTGGTAGATTAATAGATCTGATACACAATATTATTACCAACGCAACTTTGACAGCATATATATACAGACATATACATAACTAATTGCACCGTTTGCACCACTTCTCTACAATTTTAAGCGTAAATACAATTTGAGTGAAAGAGATGAAAACCTTAGTTAAAAAGTATAAGTACACTGCTAGTGTTATAAGAACAATGAGGCAAGTGTCAACAAACAAGTAATATAGTCGATTTCGAATGCGTGTTCCAATTTCAAAATACATTGTTTGGACAAGACGGAAATGTACTAAAATATTTTATCCTACTTAAAAATAAAAATGTGTAAAATGTAAAAGCTGAAAAATAATATGACGAATTTAAACGACACAAAATTGTCATCGTGATCCACGTCAACTGTTGGAAGATATCCAAATGCATGGGAACGTATGATATATTTACTTTACGTGTTGAAAACATTTTAATGTTTTTGATGCGAGTTTATTGCACCTACACGTCTAACAAAACAATATATGTATTTAATTTTTTAAGCTGTCGCCTGCCAAGCTTATTTTGTACTCTACTATCACAAAAACTAAAATTGTTGCACTGTTTAACTTATTATTGATATTTAGTAACTTCAATTTACTTGCTTTAATTTCATAATTAATAAAAAATCTGTTGTTTTAAAACAACTACTACAAAATAAATATTTGTATCGTAATATGCAAGTTTAGGACACTTTATATATAGTTGTTACAATATCTATAAATTTAACTAAATATAATTGGAGTGTCAACTCGAGGTAAGCGTGACGACGGTCTTGCTGACAGGCACTTTAGCACAATATTAATGATCACCAGTACTTACAGGGGTACTTACCCCGAACCTATTTATAAAGAACCAAGAACCGTATATGGAACGTGAAAATATTATCTATGAATGTAGAAAAAGTGAAATCTAAATTAAATTTTTCGTTTTTTTTACATAATTTTTGCTATTATTGGCAAAGTATGTAGTAATGTTAAAGAAAACACTTTTTTATCGGATTGAAGCTATGTATTATTGTAAACTTATAATTATTTTTAAATATTAAAGTTATGTTAATAAAAGACAATACTATGTAGTAATGTTTTTTTTGATGTAATTTCAATTAAAACAGTACTTCTAAATAAAACGTTTAATGGTGAATAAAACCATAATATAGGCAAATCTCTAATTGAGTTTCAATACGTTTTTTAACTGATTCATAAAAATTGTCATTCTTGAATGTTAGCATCCAGTCTTGTCTCTATCAATCTATTGAAAACATAATTGGCTGATATTCTTAAGTACTACGCAAGTCTTTGGTACCGTCATATTCCAAACATATGGCCGACATGTGAGACTTTTTTAAATTAAAAATTGAACCGCGAACTTAGCCGAGTGCTATTTACAAATTACAGGTATTTTTTAGCGACGTCTGGCCAATTCGTGACATTCAAAAGTTTTGTGAAAAAGTTAATAGGTGTGTCCTTACTGGCGTCAAGTTTCTATGCTAATTCAAAGACATTGTATAACAAGTCTAGCAATGACTCTAATTTATTCATTTTAACATGATAATTTAGTTTTTACGTTTCTACGTGAGGACAATGTTTCAACGTTTCTTAAAGTCGGTTAAAGCTTTGATTGACATCATTTGCAATGAACTATTACATCACTTGCCACAACAAGCATACAAACAAGATATTTTACTTTTACATTTAAACTTAATAAATTCTACATAACACTCACAATTTTATAATTAATTTACTATCGCACAAGAAGAATACTTCCTTATTTCGCGTAAATGGTTTTATTTTAATATATATTTCTTATTGAATTCTAAAGAAATAAAATAAAAATAACCCGTTCACTTTAGCATTTCGTATAACCGTAAGACAGATTCTTAAAGAGTTTGGGCTTTGCTAAATCCATCTTTATATTGTAATTCAATAATTTAAAGTTACTGAAACAATCATGTTAGCAGTGGTATTAGTTAGAACGCATAATTTTATCAAATAAGATGGCATTTTAATTAACTATATACGAGAGAATAATAAGTACTGTTATCCTCAAATGAGTTTGCTACGAACGGATTTACGTTCATTAATTTTAACCAAGCCTATTTAGATAAGGCTCACGATTATAGTAATTGCGTTGAGCCTGTTTCACGCACTTCACAAAAATGACGTGCGTGCGTAGACAATATTTTATACGCCATATTCGGACTAACATACAATTTGAATAATTCATATCAAAGGTGAAATTTGCCCTCTGTGTGTGAGTTTCAAGTGTTCTAGAATACGATTTATAAATAATATTTTTATAATGTAGATCGAAGAATTGATGTTTTTTATAAAGAATCTGTAAATTTCCGCTAGTAAAAGTTTAATTTAAACCTTGACAGCCCCTAGAGAGACTCGACTCGCCCGCTGAGTTGACGAATTAAATTTTTAACAGCCTACCTTCAATGGTTATATCTGTGTCCTTTTTTTTATATAATAGGGGGGTAAACGAGCTTGCGGGACGACCAACAAGGGCAGTCTTCGCAGCCCATAGACACCCATTTTTAGTGGGTGCGTTGCCGGCCTTTGAGGGAGGAGTACACTCGCTTTTTAAGAGTTTCGAGTCCTGGCTTAGAATAATTATTGAAACTTAATTTATTTTTTGTCAATGGAATGAATTGTTTGAACAATAACTTCATTCCCATACCATTTAATACGTATTACCAGGACCGTGTCCGCTAGCAGTAACGTACTTTTTCCATAACCCTAATATCACTTTCGTTAACGGCAAGTAAGGGATTAGCCCTTGGTGTCTCAGAGACGTCATAAAATCAGTAGATAATAATAATGCTTCATTAAGACATACGGTTTTTTAAATGCCCATCACTTCTAACGATCTAACAAGCAGATGTTTATTACACATAGATAGATATAACATAGTGTAAGTAAGTAAATAGAAAGAAAATCACATTTTTGCATTACTTTGAATCACACTTTTAATCGGGTTTACACTGATCTATGGTAATGGGGTAATAAATAATATTCCAATGTATTTCTTTGTTAATGCCTCCTACCGTTTTCCTCGTTAAATGACCAAAAACTTCTAATACGTCCCCGGGGATTTAGCCGCATAAACGTGAACCACTATTGTAGTTCCAAGGACGGCCATTATCGCGCAGGCCAGGGTCACATCGTGGATTTTTACCAAGAATTTGTGACCCTATAGTATAGCGTCCCTAATTAGTATAGTAAGGAAAAGGGCGGTATGCCATTTGACTTTTTGGATATGGTAGGGTCGCATGAACAATACGTAAACACGAATAGTTAACGTAATAGAAGACTAGAGCTGTGACAAAACCTTGCGTTTCATTGTGATTGGGCAAACGATGCTCATGACATATCGTGTTGGGTGTCAACGCGTACTAGACTAGAGATGCGATTGACCAATGACAATGCTATGTTATGCTTGCTATGTTTGCCTATAAGTGCTTGTCACATTAAAAAATGTATTTTATTTTTCTTTTATCAATTTATCAGTGTGCCGAGCGTTGGCAAGCTTTTATAAATAAATAAATAAATAACGATCAAACGGAACACGCCGTTATGTGTTTTGTAATAACAAAGACCATTAAAGTTATCATCTTTGATTTTATATTCTCACCCCCGCTCCGTGGAACAGATATTGTTTTTATAGCTTTCGTGTAGTAATCTACAAAGATGGAAAATGCGTTTGGGGTGCCGTTTATTTCATTACTATATTATTTTTTTGTGAATTGTATTGACGCTTTGTCATTTGTATTAAGGTAATATTTCTTAATTATTATCAGAGACATTTATTTAAAATGTAGAGTTACTTATTTTCAGATTGTCGTTGTCGTGTGCCATTAACGATCGCTTACGAGAGTTAGCAAAGTGATAACGTGGTATTAACGATAAATGATAAACGATAAATTTTGTTTGTATAACAATTTATTATCTTTACTAATAAATAGTTATAGTAAGTCGCTTGTTTTATAGATACTTTAGTAGTCGGCGAAAGTATTTTTTTTTATAACTATGACAAAAACATTTTTGTCAGACATTCATATAAAATTATTTAATGCAAGAGCAGCGTTGGTCTAGTGCTTTCAACGTGCGACTCTCAATCCTGAGGTCGTAGATTCGATCCCCGGCTGTGCACCAATGGACTGTATCATATGTACGCTTGGTCGTAAGGTGAAGGAAAACATCATAAGAAAACCGGCATGCCTTAGACCCAAAAAGTCGAAGAGTACTCGTATGTGTCAGGCACAGAAGGTTGATCACCTGCTTGCCTATTAGAAATGACCACGGAATAGAGAAATCTGAGGCCCAGACTTAAAAGGTTCTAGCGCAATAGGTATATGTATTTAATGCAATCTATACATTAATATAAAAACCTATGCAACCTAAACCCCTATATCAATATCCTATCTGACAGACGAGATAAAGTATTTGGACTAAAGCTTATGTTTGAATCTTGCCAAAAAATGTTTCAATTGCATATGCGATTTAACGTAGTTATAGGCAGTTTACGCGCCTTCACCAATAAACCGCCTAAGCTATTCCGATAAATTTTGGTACTAAAGTATTATTCGCATCGGGTAGACTCGAATAAATGTCTTATGTCATGAAAAATAAATGAATTATTTACCAAAATAAAACTCATTTCGTAGAATCGGAAAGAGTTCGAGTGGGTTTTGATTAGTTTTGACTTGGAAAACTTTAAGCTTGCCTCCGATACCGATACGGTTTTCGTTGTTAAAAATATATTTGAATTTAGAATTTCATAAAATTATATATAGACCTTTGAACTATTTATGGACATATGACAGACATGGAGATGGGAGGACATTCAAAAGATAGTGAGCCAAATGTAAATATTTAAGGTAGTGTTAGCTAATTGGCTAGATGACCGACTAGAAACCCCGGCTGTAAACCTACCAATAGAGGAAGCATTACCTTATATTCAGTCAATACTTAGCGATAAGTATCTCTCGTATGTCAATACCACGTTTTTGACTCTGAATCCTAATATTAGATCAAATTAGTAATGGCGATTTTTAGGAAAGATTTACCATATACTTTTCTACAAAAGAAATAGGAGCACATGTTTTAGCGCCACTGCTCGTTTCTACAACGAAAGACAAAGATACCTATAATTGTTTGAGGGTAGTACTATATCTATAAAAAAGAAAAAAATCACACGTTTTATTGTTGTACTCTAACTCATTAATAGCATTATGAATTATCGTGTTATATAGATATCGATCAAATCGAAAATCATAACTTTTTAAATGCAGATTTGATAACACACATCGTCAAATTATTTCCATACATATAAATTTACTTTCACACACACTTTTACACATTTCTATCTTGGATTATTACTATTTTAGTATGGTAAACTCTAGTCGCTTCTAAAGAAATTTCTAATTTAACACTGAACATATCGCATTTTAATGAACCTATATCAGAATCATATAACGCCGTAGGGGTTGATAACATAAAAACAATGTGCTTAAAATAAAGACAATACAAACTTGCGATGATTGAAGAATATACTGTTCTTTTCTTTTAAGTAAAGATATCCTGTTGCAAGGTCTTAGTTCAAGCAACAAAAGCGAAAACTTTGCGCTTCAGATCACGTTCAGGCGCTTTAAAGTGCATCCTTATTATTCTACAGTGTAACAAGTTTTCATCGTGTTTAATGCAATCAACAGTCTACAGTGAATATGAATAGAAAATGTATGAAGAATTCAAAATTTCATCATTATTTTCTTAATACTTTCAACTTAATTCAGACGTCACGCGATCCCACAAGCTTGACACAAGCAACATTATGGTTTTTTGAATATATTACTCCAACCAAATGAAATATTATTTGTTTGTCAACTTTACCTAATATCATATTATGACCTTTCTCTAACATTTCACAAACGATTGAGGAACTAAGTGCCCACAAAAGGTTCCGACGTAATAAACCTTGAAATAATTGTAGTACGATATAATTCATTGTTCACCACTGCCCATAGGCATCTGCAACGACGAGAAAGGTTATCGTCCCGCTAAAAGAATTCATGGAGATATTACGACTATCGAAAATTAGCAGCTATTACCGACCCATTAACTGATGTCGCATTTATTTTGTCTATTCAATTTAAAAAAAATATATTTTGTGAAGAAATTACGCGTATTAGTATTGTGTTCAATTTGGTAATGTTTCTTTGCTTAATAGCTAGGGAAAGCTAATGCGCAGGTCATACTGGACCCTATTCCAGGCAAGTAAGTTATATTTTTAGTTAAGCAATTTTCTGTTTCTACGTTATATCTAAAGTTATTCAGTATAGACAAATATATCAATTATGGTGTATATTATGCATTTAGAAATTTAATAATAATCAAAAGTAATAATAAATATAATAAATTAATAAATAAAAATTAATATTGATAATAAATTAGAGCGGAAATAGTTTCGTGGATTTGATTGTTTTCGGTAATTAACCTTTGGGTCGTAAATAGGCAATGTACATTATTTACCTTTTGTATTAATGTTTGATTTGTATCAGTATGATAATTCATATTCGTAATTCAGACAGATCTCAAGTGATTTGTTCGAGTGAATATCTATTGATGACATTTTTTGTAATTTCTTTATTACAATTTGCTTAAATTTATAAAGATCTGTACTACATCATAGCTAATCTATGTAATTAGAATAAAATGAAATACAAGTACATTAACAAACCCTATCAGTTTTCCCCTGTAGTTACTTATTATCAGGATCAGGAATTATAAGTGATTATATTATTATTTTTTATTTGTCGATAAAACATATTATAGTAGGCTAAATTCCGACCCGTATGAGACGGTAATAATCACAATGAGAGGCTATCTGTAAGCCTATTTCATTAAGCATAGTTATCGATCCCCTACCTAAGGATTGAAATATTTTTAATTTCAGATTTAACATCCACGAAATAAAATATTTCAAAAGAATTCTGAAAATTTTCCTGAAGTTAAAACAACAATAGATTGTGAAACTGATTATCCTACACAAGAGAGAAACGTCGTTGCTTTTCTATTCATTTCGTTGCGAATCTATACTTTGAGATTATTTTTAAAGTACTTAATTATTATCAATATTTTCTGATGGATGTCTGATGATGTCATAATCAAAAGTTTCTACTACCAATAAGTAATTATTTTTCATATTGTGTGTACTTTTGATCTTAGGAGAAAACATTTTATTTTTATAGTTATTTTATGATTGAATGAAGTTAATCTTATGTTAAAAACAGTTAAACTTGAATAACATATAAGTATGAAATTATTTTATTTTCTTATAGGCGGTTACACCTTCATGAAAATAGATAAGATTTTTATTTTATTTTATTTTAATAAAATAAAACTACATAATATTCAAAATTTACATACACATATATACATGTACATATCGCTGACCTTAAAAATAGGGTCATGATTATATTCCCCCGACTATTTCGGATTGACAGCAATATTTTTAGAGAAAATGTCCATATATAAAAACATAGAAAAGCTTTTTCTTTCCCTTTGATACAATTTGATTGATGTGTTTACTGAAAGGCTGATTGTTACTTTGTTGTTTTGAAGGAAGAAATCCACAGTTTTAGTGAATTCGTTTATTATTGAAGCGGTTATATAGTGTGTTCTACTCCGCATACGGACTCGCCTGTCTACCATATACCGCAATACAATGCGCAGAGACGACGAGAACTTGGAGGAAATGATCGTGGTTGATAAAACAGTGGGCAAAAGATCACGTGGCCGTTCAACAACCAGATAGACCGTGATGAAGTGAAAGACTCATCGTCCTCAAAACTATACACTGTCATAAGAGAGGCGCTGGACAGAAATCGGTGGAAACAGATAGTCCGCTCCAGATATTTCCTTGCAGACCACGACGCTGAGATATGAGCTGCCGATTGAAGAGAGAGATTGGATTATTAAATATCTCTAAGCCATGTACAAAATATTACCCAGGCTATGGTATTTGCATATTTATTTATATTTTCACACGTGAGAATAAATTGGACAAGTATCGCTCTGAGATCCAGAAAGTTATGAAAAACTTATCGTGACTGGCAAAGTGGAGGGCACCAGACCTCGAGGCCAATCCCTGATGGAACCGATCAAGTAAAGACCATTACAGGTCCATCACCCAGGCGCAGAGGCTTACCGGAAACAGGGGAGAGTGGAGGAAGTTAGTGGCGTAACACGAACTTCAGACAGGAAGAGCGCGACTGAAGAAGACATGTTACATGTTCCCACGCCTATTGGATATCCCGAAGCTATATCAACAGGAAAGCCGGCAAAATGAAGAAGAATGTCATTAGTCTCATACCATCACTAAACAGAGTGAAACTGTGAAATGGACCATGTATTCCAATCCATAAAAAATCAGCCAATCGAAATAAAACATTAGGGTCCTATTAGGTAAAGTAATACCGATACTATACGTTTTTACAATGGCGTCAAAATAACGGTATTTTCCAATATTATTCGCTAATTTCCAAAGTTTATTTTTACAATGAAAATGGTTTGTGAGCCAAAGACGTGTCGTGATCGTTTGAATGTATTCAAATTATATTTTATCCAGGAATAAACGGCACTTGGCTGCTTTTACAGTGGTTATAAATCAGTACATTGTATTATTAAGTGTTTTTGACTCTTACTTTGAACATTCCTACAGCGTCCTCGGCTAACAAATTTATTTATATACAAAAATATAATGAACGGCATTATTAATAAACAGGAAACTCATAAGATATATAGTATTTGATATATAGGTAGCTGATATATAGTATTTAAGAAGAGCTTTTTTGCGATTACAAATAGTGGTAAAGTAAAACAATTGTGTAGGTTTTAGTGAAATTTTTTGAAAATTATAATAAAACTTTTGTTATTATCACAAAAGTTTATGTTATCTTTTCATTTGAATAATATGGCAAGTTTCTTTTAAATATTGGCGACTAATTTTGAATATTATACTAAAATGTAATTTAAAATACAATTCTTAGAGCCGAATATATAAAATCTTACTATTAATGTTACTTACCGTCTCATAAGACGTTTAACCTAGATTCTTTTGAATAGAATACGGTTATATCATTACTTCTATTATGTCCGTCATGACACGTGAAATATATTTATAAGAACTGTAAAGAAGGAAATTATCGCCGTATATGAACGTATATACGTTGTTATTTTGGATAAAAGAGTTTTTGAAAAAATTATTTTGCCAATTTTTAGGACTGATTTTCACTATGAAGATACATAAAATCTTTTTGAACTAAGTACATATATTTAGGGAAATAGTATTCCTATCTAAATCTTGTATAATTATTTTAATTAAGATAATTTTTGGATTTCAGATCTTCAAAACCTTCAAAACGTTTTCGCGCCATTTCATAATTTTTGACGTATCTTCTATTAATGTACGTCTTACCACAATGTTTTAAACTACACAACACTCACAATAGAATTTCTTAAAACCTAAAGATAACTTTTTTATACCGAATAAAAGTTTCATTCATTAAAATCGTAGAACGAAGTTTTGTTATGCAGAAGACATATCAGTTTCGCGGTCGTGTGGCGACTGAAGACTGTTTCCACGGTTTGTACCGTTGGTCAGTTATGGTGTATATCGATGATTTCGATCGTGATAATCACAGAAATGGGGTCAGGGGTTTACTTGAATCATAGATCAAAGCGACAAAGTCGTGAAATGATTTCTTAGAAATATAAAGACAGAGTTGAATTCGAAGGACGAGTTTTGTGATAATATTGTTTTAACCGATAGTTCTGATACGAAGTTTGTAAACGTGTGCACTTCAATATTACAAGCTTGTAAGTTGAAGAATGCCCGAAGGGGCTAATCTTTTATAAGTCATCAATAATTGTTCAGTAAATCCAGCTTCATGGATATAGAATTACACAAAATTAAACACTGTAAGACAATGAAAAAAAAGGGACTCGGAAAACGTAGATATTCCCAAAAGTTTAATAGTATTAAGTTATTATATTGTAACAAAAGAAACTATTAACGGATTATTTTACTATTCACCACACATCTAATTCTATTATATATAGTATAATGAAGTTTTCTGATCTCTGTGACTTCAAATATTTATTTATAGTTATATAATAGTAATAAATATAATTATATTTATTACGCCTTTTCCCTGAAGGAGTCTACCCCGCCTACCCCGGAGAGACCACGGGTCGCCACTTGCTACGGTCCTGACATACCTCTCTAGCTTCATCCACTATCATCGCATTCACCATGCATATTCCTCGGTTATAGGTATTTTTAACGTGTCCCTTTTCTAGTATCTCCTGAATTTGGTACAGGTATGTTCGACAAGGTCTACGCAACCCGACTTCACCATCCACAGTTGCCTTGTAAATCCTTCTTGTATAATCGCTTCTCACTCATCCGTTCTACATGGCCAAACTACCTAAGCATCCTTACCCACTCTGATCACGTGCTTATATATGTATAAGCTTTGATGACTATGACGAAGCTCGTAGAGGCATTTCTCGTAGCGCGTAGCAACCATTTTATTCAAGTTTCACTGGTAGATCATTTCTCTAAGCACGTAGCAACAATTATTCTGAATAACACACCATAAATTTACCAAACTCTAGTTTATCAATTGTAAATATTTAAAATTAAATAGCTACTACTTGTGTGCTCCTATATTTTTTTAAATTGCTATATTTTTTGTTGTTACTAACTCTAAAATACGTACAAATAAAAGTACTTACTTATAATCAAGTGAACATGCGAATTTTTATTAAAGTCCTAATATTGGTTTAATCTTCATAATTCCAAAATAATTTATATGCGGGGAGGCTGGCAAACTGTTACCACAGATATTTTCTGACACCTATTACTCTTACCAACTTATATTAGGCAATATGAGACGTTGGCAGAGCAATATTACATTAATCTTCTATAGTTATATTACGATTACTTGTTTCGTGATTATGTTTATTGTATGTGGCCACGTATACCATTTATAATACATAATTTCTATTTATATTATTACTTACTATTTTTTTTAGAACGTAAGTTTTATTAGAACTTAACAGTAAATCCAGAATTAGTTGTTTATTTAGTAATAAATGCATCCGTGACTTATTTGGTGATTGACAAAGTATGGAAATGAAAGGGAAATATTTATAGTTGGGACTTATCGTTAAATACAATTTCCGTGTGTCAAATCCAAACCAAAACATTTTTGAGACACATATAGCGCGGAGACTTGGATTCTATATGTATAAATTAAAGACCAGCCAACGCAAGCGGTACGATATGTATGATATAAGTAGCAGCTACGATATTGTACGCATTTAATACAAACTATTGTCTAGACGGATTACGTCAGTTTGTATTATTACATATTTTCTATCTGTAATCATATAAACTGGGTCTAGTCTATAGTTTTTCATACCAAAGCGCCCTCTAAATATTATCTGTAAGCCGACAATGAGAAGTGAGTTTTAAATTTTTCACAAGTGAGCGCCATCTATAGGAAAATTGTAGTAATAGGGAAAGTGTTTGTGGTTCTGAAAAAGGCTACCTCGAAATTATCCCAGTAGACGGCGTTGTGTTATTTAAAATTCTAATAACGGTTAATATAATTTTAATAATCTTGTTAAACTGGCAGGGACCAAAAACGTACAAGTACAAACAAAATCAACGTTATTATTGTCCCTATATTGAATTGTTTGTTCGTTTTTAAATTAATGTTTGTAATCTGTCTATTTTCTGTAAATGTTTGCGTCATAGGTACTTATGTAGGTTCAAAACAAACTACTAAAGATCTTAAATATCTTATTAACTTATACAATATACTGCATGTTACTAACTTACTATCATCAAGTTTTGAGAAATAATTAATAAGTGATACAATATAGTAAAAAAATACGCAGATTCGAATTAATTATCGATTAGAATTTAATAGTACTTGTGTATGTGTCATTAATTTCTAACGTAATTTGCTAAGATTAACTCTTAATTAACTATATACCTTCTTCAATTGTTATTTCTAAGCTTATTAAAAGGAAGAAGACAATCTACTCTATATATACGATAGTCTTTGATTTTCGGCTATGAATTGAATTAATTTACATTTGTCATTCGAAATTTAAAATCGTCACGTCAACTTGAAAGAGATTTCTATTTATTCATGAATTTGTATACAAACATTCTTACTCTATTTACCAGATGTGTCATGTCAATTACAGTAAATTGATAGCACACCCGGCTTGGAATATAATATAAATAGCTTTTGGAGACGTGGTATCATTGGCCAACACCCAATATTATGTTATCGGCATAATAAATATTATTTAACATTTCATAATTTATTAGTTTCACATTCTTTTTACGATGATTATTACACAGTTGTTAATTATGACACAATTATATGTTTTTTAATTTTATTTATACACTTTATTATAACACTACCTAGTCAACTTTTTACTTAATAATCAATGTTACTTACTGCATTAATTAGAGATCGTAAATGGATTAACATTCAGCTTACAAAAAGTTAACGTTCATGAATTACAAAAAAGATAATATTTTATTGATTACAAAAACAGTATCTGTCAGAAGTGGGATTCGAACCCACGCCCACAGAAGTGGACTGCGACCTGAACGCAGCGCCTTAGACCGCTCGGCCATCCTGACTTGGTATCTTATATTGAATTTTATTGGGATTATATTGGATAACATTTTATAAAGAGAAAAAAAAACATTAAATTTAGCTCCTGTAGCTGTACCAATAAGTAACGACAACTATTAAACGCCACCGTAAAAAACAACCGCCTCAAATATTTCTATGATTTTTTTTATCTAAGTCCATGAATACTGCATTATAGAAATTTTAGACGATATTTCTTAAAATTCAAACGCAAAGTAATATGACTTCCTCTTTGATGCCAATAAGTCTACATCTCATTTATACCTCGTGTTCTGTTCTTACAAATCTTGGATCTTCCTTTTAAGCTTTTTGCACACTGTACAAAATAATATAATTTAGAAAATGCTACAATACTTTAGGTGTCTTTATCAGTATTACAGATTTCCGTATTATACTTAATAGTTGTAATATTTATACAATTTAATTTCATAAATTAAAAAAAAGTTTGTCAGTCTTCTCACACTCGTATCGACGAGACGACAAAATACATAAAAAATATAAAAATAAAATATGTAACCACGACGAGTTAAGTTCGGTATCGGTTGTTGTATGGATATGTTTAAATAAAACACTTTGTTTGAAGCTGGTGACATGAGCTTATAACAAAGACAAAATTAGGGGTTGCGACGCTGGATTAACAAAAAACTAACATGACTCATTGAAGAGTTCTTAAACTTCTTAACACTTTCTCTTATGTTATTGGTAATTATCGGAAACGAGAATATTAAATAACAATTTAAGAGTACATATAAGTTACATAACTATGAGTTTTATCGATGGCTGGTAATGTAAGCGGTCGTAATGGCCGGCAACTTATATTCAAAAGTAAAATATTTAGAGCGGACCACAACTCCCACGAGTACTCGTGGGAGTTGTGGTCGCAGCAGTGTTAAATTTTTTTTTATATTGACATAACTGTTATGTCATTATATTTGACAGTAATCTTGATACTTAATATGGAAAAGTAAAGTATTTAATTTTGGAATCAATGAAATGACATGTAGCAAATAAGAATTATGTTAGTTTAGATAACCGCCACGCTGGTCCTCTTTCCACACTGGCGGAGTTTTTAAAATGTATATCTACATTTGCTTGTTGATTTATTATAAAGTACTATTGTAAATTCAGGTGAATTTTTACAGAAAGTTCCATTAACAATACACGTGTTAAAATATACATTTCGAATAGTATTTTTGATGAGTTTTTATGTAACATTTTAAATACATGCTTGACGTAGCTTTGAATGGCTGAACATTTTTATTTTATATTTTGAAAAAACATAAAACAAATGTTTTGGAAGAATTTTTCACTCTAGTGTTTTTGAGTTTATTTGTTGCACACATACCAAAATACACTTCTCTCTTTACAATAGTAGTATAAATATACAATACATGTACGACTTTGGTTGTTTCACAAAAATAAAAGTGCACGACTGAAAGCAATACTAATAATTTACTAGCCAGCTTAGTCAAATAAATGAAACAGACGCAAAATATGTGCCCGCTAGAGCTGCCTTGCGATTCTGTAACTCACTTTTTTAAATCACACAGCGGTTTTCACAGCGGCGGTCGCGATAAATCAGTCGTAAAGCAGTCATTTTACGATTTGGCATTCTGATAAACAATAAACTACAAGCTCCCTCCTTATCTGATACAGAATCGCAAGGCTGTATATAGAATTTATACCTACGTTTTATTCTGTATACCACTATAATAGAATGAACAAATTGCATGATAATGCTAACACGTGCGTGAACCATATGGTTACCTAAGGATGCCTTAATCATGCAGAAGATATGTTAACTAACATCTAATGAAGCTGACGGAACAATGGAATGTGCGTGGCCTGTGGCATTGATTTTTCGGAAGATCAGAGACCTATTGCAGACATCGAAATTAGATGTACTTAAAGTTATTTAGCATTCTCACCATATAAAATAAACCATGCTTCCTACTTGTTCCACTCTTCTTTATAAGGCTGTATTTTTTAAAGTTTTCTTAGTTCATAGTAACTAAGTATTGTTTCTAATTTTATAACCTTAATATTGTATAATGTTTCTTTCGCATATAAACGGTCTGGCCGCTGTCGAAGGTTGAGCTTAATTTATTTCTCCACCAAAATTAATGCTGTTAGCCGCGAGCTCAAGTGCCCTAATGAAGAGTTAACCATTTAATTCACTTAAGGTAATATTGGATTTCAGTAAGATTCAAAATGTAGGTAGGTACATTTTTTCGTATCAAAAAGCTTTAGCAAAAATACTGACATATTTTTTAGAAACCTTTAAACGTGTGTTCTTCATGTAATATCTTGCAAGTTAGAAAATATATAAATCAACTCTAAAACAGTGTGAAATCTATAAAATAATGCCGGTAGAAATTATAATATGCATTCATAACACTGCAATGCATCTTTTATGTAGTATGTAAAATTGCTACTGTATCATTGTTTACTCGTAAATAATACCAGTCGACTTCGTATACTAAATGAGATAATGTAAGTGTTGGAGATGCTTCTGAGACTTGATTTGTAGTTACACATTTCATTCACACTCACTTACTCACTTGCACTCACTCACTTACTCATTCACTCAGTTGTATTGAAAACAGTTTTAAGGAAATTTTGATTAAGTTTGTTATGGAAGAGCTGGGAACCATGACACAGGTATTTCTTTACTTAAAAGGGGTTCCCAAATCTTACACATTATAATGAATTGTTATCAAATGAATAACAACATTTTTATTTTATAATTGCACGTACTATAACATATAAGTAGGTTCAATTCATGTCACTACACCCAATTTCCTACCCAGATAAAATATATAAATAAATCGTGGCGCTACAACCTCTTTAGGTCTGGGCCTCAGATTTCTGTATCTGTTTCATGATCATTTTTAAATCTAATAAGCAAGTAGGTGATCAGCCTCCAATGCCTGACACACGCCATCGACTTTTTGGGTCGATGTCGGTTTCCTCACGATGTTTTCCTTCAGCGTTCGAGCGAATATTAAATGCGCACATAGAAAAAAAGTCCATTGGTGCATAACCGGGGATCGAACCTATGACCTCAGAGATTAGAGTCGCACGCTGAAGCCACTAGGCCAACCCCCCCCCCCCCCCCCCAAGGAGCCCCCCCCCAAAAAAAAAAAAAAAGAAGAAATTCTTTTTTTAACCCCCCCCCCCCCCCCCCCCTTAAAAACCCCCAGGGAAAATTAGCTTAATTTTTAAACTAATTCTCATGATATGATTTAAATGAATCGTATACAAGCAACACCTGTAGTATTTACGTAAAGCTATTGAATAGCATTGGCGGAAAGCCAAATGACACGAACCAGCCATTCATTGCGCGATTAACCTTGTTCCGTCAGATTAACCACAACTGGACAAGTCTCCCTAATCACATCCGTGCATTTCAAAAGAGTAATTTTCAACACAAAGCAAGTTAACTTGATCGATGCAAATGTTGTTGTTATCTTTAAAATACTGTCAACATATATACAATGGTAACTTGTTGATTTATATTTTAATGTATTTACAATACTCTAAACCTACTTAGTAATAAAAATTATTCAAACTTAGAACTTGAAAATAGAAAGCTAAAATAAATTTAAAAAGTTTTGTCCTTGTGGCAGTGTACTTTTAATGCTGGCAGTATTTCCTCGCTGTATTGCGATACTTATTCGTTGAGCGAGGAAAGCTTTGCTCTGTGGTCATCGGTACTACCTACCAGGCTTTAACTTATATCTTTAATTAGCGCTTGTGCGCTTGAAACCCACAGTCTCTACTCCGAAGGAAAGAAATTAAAAGTTGAAGGAAAGATTCTCATATTTTTGCCGTTATTATCTTGCATCTGCTCGCGTTTGCTTTTGTGCTTTCCGTGAAATGTGAGACCGGGCAAGGAGTCCACGTAAGTAGCATCATATTAAAACCCGTCCCAGTGTTTGATGGGATTAAAGACATACCATTCGGCAGCTTGCCATCGTCCCTAGCAGCAGAGCCTATTGGTTCCAAAATGACTGGAATATTGACAGAGGCAAGAGAGCGGCATATGATGTCGTCGAGCGCTACGTGGCGTGAAAAACGACCACTGTTATGGTAATGAAGCCTAAGATGCTCAAGGCCATTTAAATATCAATGCTTGATTGACGGGTTAAGCCATGATTTCGTAGGCAAAACGTCACTTGTGGATGAGAATTTTTACAATAGTAGCACTAAACATTTTGGAAATTTAAAAAAAAAATATTATTATTCTTCGGTAATAATATATACCTACTATAGTTTTGTGGGAGCATAATAAGTATAATTCTTTATTATTCAAAATTAAGTTGCTTTTTAAAAACTAATTGAGCCCGTAGTTTATTGTGATAATGATATTTGCTTGTAATGTAAGTTTTGTATAGCAAACTTAAAAGACGTAGGTAATGTTCAAATGAATTCGGTGGAAAAGGTATTTTCTTGTCTATGCCAAAAGGTACGCTAAACTACGCGGCGTTCAATTAAGTAACTCGCTCGTTCGGTGTGATATATTACTTTGTTATCTCCTTTTACACGTAATATTCTTTGTAAACATAATGCAAAAACTATTTGGTGTACATAAGCATCATGGTTGTATTTCTTCTTATATATTTTAATTTCTACTGAATGTACAATTATTGTCAATTGTAACACAAATTATATTTAGAGGAAATATTCATAAAAAGGCTCTTTCAGTATCAGTTACCTACAAAAACTTATGCGGTGTTCGACACAATACCCCTATAATCCTTGCTAAATTTTCCTTAGTAAAATCTATATTCTTTTCCAACTGCCAACCAAAAATACGTAAACGTTCCAAATATATAATAATAAATGTTTTAATCACGTAAAAAGTTTTTTCATTGCTTTTCTAAACTTTATTAAACGATTCTTGAATTCTGTTAACAACAAGCTGTCAAGCAACAATTGATTAATATACACAATACTTTACACCTATATACATTTATACAAAATATTAAAAACCCCTTGGGGGCCGTTCAAGTATTACGTAAGCAGATTTACTGCAATTTATCTCCATCCTCCTCTTGTCAGCAAATGTAAGCAAAGCACTAGAAAATATTAGTACATAAACGTATTAATTTTTCGTAGGAATCCTTAAAAATGCATTTCGTTTTCAAGCATAGACAATGTGTGGGTAATATGTGTAAAAATAAAATAGTTACTGTTGACGTAATCACCAAATAAGAAAATCAAAGACCCCTTCACCCCTATACTGCTTACGTAACACTTGAACGGCCCCTTAAAAAAAAGGAGAAAATGGAATTTTAACGAAGAATTGTTTTCAAATCTTAACAAGAAATACTAACGCTGTACCTGGCACGAATACATAAGACATGACGACAGGCAACCATTTCAATCGAATTTTAATAGCTTTTCGCTTTGCGGTATTACTTAGGCTTTATTTTCATTTGAAAGAAAAATATTATTATTTTTGTTAAATATGCACAATATTTTGTGCTACTATTGTAAAAATTACGCGTATACTAAAACAATATCTAACAACTTTATGATTAATTACTTAAATTATTACATAGCTTTGTTTGCTTATAGCTCGAGTTTACGTTCACGAAAGCCACAAAGTTATTATTGCCTACCGCATTGTTACATAGGTGGCATCGGTAATGATATACATATACCTACTATAGTTTTGTGGCTGCAAAATTAGTATTATAATAAATACTTCATTTACATCGCAAACCAGGTAAATAATAAATGTAGACAAAGGATAGAAATAGGCGGTTTTATTGTTAAGGAGATTCTAGCAGACTTCGCAAACGTAAAAAAGTTATTCTTTCAAAATGATAAAATACTGATCTATGCAAACAACACTAAATATGAAATTACATTCACAGTCACGTAATATCAATTATGTTTACAAGTAGAATATTTTTAGATTTTTCTTAAATTACTTCCCAGTCAACGAGGTCTGCACAGCTACAGGCAGTGAGAGTTAAGAAGGAATTTTTAAAGATGGATCTATGCGTAAGGAACAGAAATGACCAGTTATTAGAGGTCATATATCGTTGTTTCGGGGTTAAAAAAAATATGGAATACAGGAGAGTAAGAACCATAAACGGCATCAATGTAATGAAATGGATAACATGTGTGATAATTGTCAAGGAACCTCCACTATCCATTCGATTAAGTAGACTAATCGGCTAAACATATATTACTGTAGCGATTAACTTCGGACCATTTAAATTACGTGGGTTCTGAGTAGCTTAGCTTAAATTTATTGACCTTGTACGGTGTATATACACCGTGAAACTGACAATATTAAAAGTTAAGATAAAAAATAAACACTTTACCGCAGCTTCAGACTTTGATAAGTTTCTTTATAACCGTTTATAAAGTTTTATAAAATCTCATTTTAATAGAGGTATTATGGTATTTTATAAAACGCGTCAGCGCTTGAAGTTCCGTGTCAACGTATCTACTGTTGTTAGATTAGAAACAAATATATTAGCTAAGATTTACAAAAGGAATATACATTATTATAAGGAGTATATTATGTAATAACGAAGATAAGATTTATACAATGAATCCAAACAAAACCAGACGAAATTACACTGAATGCTAAGTCGGCAACGATAACTAAAGTTAAACTTAATTTCGTACATTTGGAAGCTCACATTACAATATTATTATTATGGCCACTTACAGCTTAACGTTGCTGCAGTGCAAATATGGTCATTGGTTTTCAGTCGAAAACCTAGTCCGAAATGCTTTTAAACGTCAAGAGAATTGCAATCGAGCTTCGCATGTTTTCCTTACTTTTGTAGATTGATTTTTAATATTTGAACAGACTTCCCTGGTGTTCCAATATAGCTGCCGATGGTACACAAAGTTTGCTGATATTTTCAACAAAAACTGGAAACAGCAATTCAGATACATTTTATATCAGTTTTACCAAAATCTCAAGTAGGATTCGGCCCTCTTTATTGACTTTATCTCGCGTACAACCATAGATACAACAGTCCATACAAAGGCAATACGATTTTGACAAATGGAAGTCACGCTTAGCGCTAAGTCTCAATTCTGAATCTTACACAGAGAGTATTACTGATTATTCACAAAAATACATACACTATTCTTACGTCCTGTAAATGTCGAAAAATATAAAAATATTTAATATTAAATACATAAAATACACAATATTGCTACTGTCAAATCACTCTGTGAACATGTAAAGCTGTCCATAGTGTCGGAGACAGCTTACTGAATGTAAGCGCAACGTCTTTGTTAACGGGGATCTGTGCAACAGACTGGTTCTAGGCCCTTGATATCGCAAAAAACTTTGGCCTTCGCCGTCGCACATAGCCTTTTTTGCACTAGTCCCAGGCCCTTTTATCAACTAGATAATCGTTAACTTTATAGTAAGCCTTTTTACACAGCTTTTCTTTAATACATTTGTTAAATTTATTTAAAGGCAGAGATAAAAGAGCCTCTGGGATTTTATTAAAGAAGAGTATCCCTTTTCCCAAAAAAGAATTACTAACTTTAGATAGCCTAGTACGGGGAATTGCAGACTGCGTTTGTTCCGAGTATTAACATTGTGCGTATGTTCTATTCTTGTAAACTTATCACTATTTTTGTATACATACATAATATTTTCATAAATATATTGCGAGGGAAAGGTAAGTATATTAATTTACCGTATTATACTCCTAAATATAACCTATATTTAGGAGTCAAGCGTCGGTGTTATCGGTCAAATTAAAGTTTACCTCATAAAAAACATAATTTTTAAATGTAAATCCACATATTTTTATTGCACTCATTCATTGTACTTTATCTGATTGCGTGATAAATTCGCTGTTGCGTGGAACAAATGTTTCTGAACACAAAATATTTTAAATTATATTTATATACAGAACTCGTTGTTTAAAATATATTTTGAGGTCATAAAATTTTTAAATACAGACCTTCTACTTCACTTTAGAGCCTTATTGTTTCATTATACGATTAGGTGTATAAATGATTTGTGTAGGGCAGCACAGTACTTCGCAAATACTTGATAAACTGAGCTACGGTGAAGCAAAATATATAGTGGGACAACAACTTCGCCCGCTTCTTTATTCCAGTTCGTATTCAAACCATGTATTTTATCGTGCAAGCTGCAGTTGGCAATGTTTTACAGACTGGAAATAGATATATACAATTGCCCTATACCTATAGAATTTTATTACGCGTTGCCTAATTTAAAATGGTGATTTGAGTTCGTAAGCGTAGCACAAGGTTTCGACCCAGTTTAACCCTCCACTGCGCATCACTTGTTACACAAAACAAACAATAGCACTTGAAAATATAAACATTACGTAGTATTAATTCGAACAAAATAACTGTTAAGCTTTTAGTTCAACAATGTCTTCGCTATGTTTTTGCAGAACCGTAGCCTGTAATGCTTTCAAAGAGAAGGCGTGGTGTCCTTTAATATGAGGGATTTCTTCGATTATAAGTTTTGAGAAACTAACATAAAATATTAGATAATATTTGAATTTAATTGCTTTTAATTATAACTAGTCATTTCCTAGTATAGACTAGGTCCATATCAGACTACTTGTCTGATATGGCTGATTGTGCGGTTTTTAATTCATCAATTATAATATGTACCACTTTCAAGGAAAATAAGGTACTTATTTATTATAAAAATATTTTAATCAATCAAATCTGTTATCTAATATTGTGTAATAATGTTTATAATAGATTCATTTCAAATGATCTTTAAAATAATATGGTATGATTATAGTCTAATTATACTTTATACAATTGTTGTCGTCCTTTTGTAATCGTTGACTTACTCAACTAAACCTGTTTGTACTCAGTACAAATATATCTGGATGCATTAAGAGTGCAAATAATATTTTTTTAATTTGTACTGACTGTAGTTTTTCTCTATTCCCATCTACATTTACTCCAAGTAAATACACGAAAGTGTAAAACATAAACTTGACTTCGTTTTAACCATTATTAAGTATTTATGCTTATGTAAACGTCAATAGATTTATAAACCGCGTCTACGAGATGTCAACTGCACTTCTTAGAACCGCTACAGCAGTGCTACGCCGCCCTAGGGAACTTAGTAATACACTTTCTTTTCTTCCAAACAGTGTCAAGGTTTATTTGAATGTATACAATGGATATAATTGGTTAGACGTTTGAAAAAGAAAGTCAACAAGATATAAAATAACTGGGACAGTTTTTTAAGTACCGCTGCGAAATATAGTTCAAATAGTTAACAAATATATTTTTTACAGAATATGTTTCAAGAGAAACCTAGTCAAGAGTGATCTCAGTTTGGAATTTAAAATACGTATAGGAAAATCTGATATTGAAGGCTTTGGTAGTCATCTATATGTGTCACTCAATTCGGCTCTTAATTTAAACACCTGGCTGTGCTTGAGACATGATATTATGTTGAAATATATACCTAAGAGTTCTTGACCATTCTATCTACATGCTAAAATGTTTCAGTTAGTTTACGAATTTATTTACTTTATTATATGGGTATCACCGATATATGTTAAGTACACAGAGAATAAAAAGCAATTTCAACTTTTAGAATTTAAAGAGCTGAGTGAAGCTCACAGAGGAAAGCGAATAAAGTAGGCTATTTTAATACTCTGCTTAGAAGTTTACTTTTGTACCGTTGTCTAGAAATATTACTCGCTATATTTGAATTTATTTAGATTCTTCTTCAGGTACGATGCTGAGATATTATGAATATTTATACAGTTAAACTAAAAGTAAAGTTCATATTTCTATTATAGTTAGAATATAAGATATATTACAATGACATTTTATTTATCATATGTGTCTAGGTATATTTGATCTTTTTCCTTGATTTGTAAACATTAAGTTTTTATACATTGTATTAGATTACATAACTTAAGCATCAATGTCTAATCAAAGTATAATCTACAAGTGTAACACTACAAATAATTAAACTTTTCTACGAATTGCTTAATATTAAACAATATAGTCTGTTTGAATTCTCAATTCAAAATTTGAATGTTATTCACGAAAGGAAGATGACATAACCGCAACAAGAGATGGTCCCAGTCGCATTGCGGATCTCACTTTCAGCTCTCGTATTAATAACCCGCAATTAGCGGCCTTTGTTAACATTTAAAATATATGGGACGCTCAACAATCAAAAGGTTCTTGTAACATAAGCGCGGTAACCGTGCAGCTTATATGTACATTTAAATTACAATCTTAAATTAAGGTTACATAAATAAAGTAAAAAGCTGTATGCTTTCCAAAATGAGTTCTTATAGCAGAGGAGTTATTAACTTAATAATGTACTTAGGATATAACATTAGCTTAAATATAACAACTGAAGTTGTAGGCTCAATATGAGCGTGATCCAGTCCGTGGGATAATCTTAAGTTCAAGTAATGTAAGGGACGTGATAGATTAAGAACAATTTTAAAAAGATATCAAGCTTTACATCTATAAAAATGTATAACAGCGCTGTTTTTCAACATTGTAGTTGGTATTATATATAATACCAACTAAATAAAATAATAAAGGTAAAGTCGCCGTCTTCAAGTATATTTCAATAGAGTTCTCGTTAAGTATTTTACTTAGTCAGTGCATCTGAAGTATGATAGTGAATGATTTGTATACATTTGTGAATAAAAATAAAACAAGCACCATCACTTCTATACTATTTTTAAATGGTACACAAATATTAATATCTTCTTAGTGCCCGGATGACTGTCATGATGTTATCATTTGTTTGTTTCGTTTATGTAGTGACAAGACATATGTGCGGCAACTGTTTATAATCTTGAAATACGGTATGGAATAATATTTTATAACTACTAAGTAGGATTATTATCATTAAGATAATGACGAAGATGAAGAAAACTTTTTTTTCGTACCAACGAGATGCGAATTTTCGAAGTACAGTAGTAAAAAAAATAAAATAAAATATGTTTATCATGGAACATAAGATACAGGTATCACTTATTCCACGTCATTAAATTTGAATTTGTAGGCATTCCTACTCATCGGCAAAGAAGACAGAGGGTGTAGGCCGAGAGAAAAAGCCGGCGTAAAAAACTCTCGGTACTCTTTTAAAATAGCAAATCATCAAACAACACTTATTTTAAAACAAATATCGCAAATGAATTAGAAGTAGCCTGCCTAGCACTAGTCCCAGGCCCTTTTATCAACTAGATAATCGTTAACTTTATAGTAAGCCTTTTTACACAGCTTTTCTTTAATACATTACTTAAATTTATTAAAAGGTAGAGATAAAAGAGCCTCTGGGATTTTATTAAAGAAGAGTATCCCTTTTCCCAAAAAAGAATTACTAACTGTTTAGTACGGGGAAATTGCAGCCTGCGTTTGTTCCGAGTATTAACATTGTGCGTATTTATGATATATGTCTCTGTACTCTTATTTTTAAAGTGCCTTCAAGTTCGTAATAGATCAAGATGCTTTACATACCAAAATAAAAAATTGTGTCACCGAGAATCGAATTAGAACTTGTGGAATTTACCAACCAAATAATGATGATTTTTACGTTAAAAAATGCAAATATTCTGCTCGTTTGAGACTAATTAGCACAGGCTGAGCGTAACATATTTAGTAAGAGCCGAAATGTATTCATATCCATTACGTGAATTTACGTAATGTATTAAAATATTAAAAAACGGACGGCATTTTCATCTTTGACGGTAGAGTCACAGATTCATGAATGTAATTTTTTTTTAGTATTGCTTATAGGGTACTATTTATGTTTCTAATTCTAATGCTTTATACTAATGTAAATTCATTCGACTGAACTCATATTAACTGCGCTTTAGAACTTAAATTACAAGTTTTCTTTCAAATTAATACAATTAAAATTTTAATTAATGTGACTCGTGAAAACTTTTCCCGCCAAAAGTAGTCCTACCTGGGGGAGTTTTCTCCGGCGTCGGCGGTTCTTCGTGGTGTGTCCTTAGTAATTGTAGTGCAAATTCCGTTCCTACTTCTTCTGATCGCGGGCACGGGGTATACGCGTATTGTTTTTTCGTAGGCGCCGGGACGGGCGCGACGCGATGTTTACCGCGGTCGGCCATGCGGCGTCTGACGGCGTTCGAGCTCCAGCGCTATCGATAAAGCAGAATCGTGTGCAACACTACCAAACTTTAGTTAACCGCGAACTAATCAACAAATAAATTGATACAATTGGGGCAGTCAGTACGTACAGAAAAGTTTTTCATCCGTATAAACATTTTGTTTTAATCAACATGCATTTTCTAAGTTTTGTAACTTTCGTTTGATAAAATCTAAAAATCTAATACCTAGATTTGTATTTACAAGTTTATATTAATAACAATTTTATGACAAACAACTTATATAGAATTTTAATTAAATATTCATTGAACGGTTTTGTACTCCTTATTATTTTTATACTTTATATTAAACAAAATAAAATGTGTTTTACACTGCTTGCATCAAGTTTACCTCAATTTATATAACTATTGAAATACAGCAATTCGAGAAGATTACAAAATTTCCTGCGAACGTTTCATATGTTACTCGATTTTGAGTATTTTTATTCCGAGAATTCCGATTCCGGATATAGGCAATTACCAGAAGAGGTACGTCACTATATCTTGCGCGCGCAAAGCCACAGGGTCCGCACTACAACGGTCGATAGCACGATAGCGCGGGAAATGGGATGCACCGGGATGCTGATGCATTGTAAAAAAAATAACTTTTTGAATATCGAAGATGTTATTCAAAGGAGATTATTGTAGTATTTCTTATCTACATTTAAAAAAAAATAAGTTCCAAGAACGTCAATTAAGAAACAAAGAAAGAGCTCTAAAAATATAGCTTCGATTATATAACGTGTGCCTTCAACCTTTTTCCCTTTTATACTAGGGTTTAAACTAGGACTAACATTTAATCAAATGCGTGGTGCTCCAAAATCACAAGAAATATATTGCGGCACAACCAACATGACATCAGGTTCACAAAGATAAAAATAATAATTATATATTCAAATGTACAAAAGAATCTTCTGATTATCCTCAATACTCATTTCGTTCGCTGAAATTAAATAATTCAAGAGGCAAAGAAGTTTTTGCGAACAGTGAATTTTGTATGATTAGACGCAATGCCGACCTCCCTTCACATTACATTGAGAAGTTTATTGTTTCCTATTTTTACGATAGCTTAAACCTATTTTTTTTATGGCAGGGTTTTTCTAATAAATACTTCCATTAATTTACATCAAATTATACATATTTATTAATTAAAAAGAGGAATGATATTTGTATCTGAGTGGACCTATTATTAACAATTAGCTTGACTTTTCATTATTCAGGTTAGCTGTTTAAAAATGAAAGGTAGCGTTTTTTGTACCATTGTGTTTAGAAATATAGTAAATTATTGTATTTTTTTCCTTACGAATTCATAATTATAATTACTTTTTAAATTTGAGTAATAAAATTACATATATATATTACAATAATTACTATACACATAGCATTTCTTAAAATTGAAATTTCTTCATACAGAACTACGTTAAATTCACTGAAAATTTGGCAGGCAGATAAAATTCATCTTTAAATCGTAACGATATGGTATGTATCTGCGTATCTTATCAAAAGCTTGCTAGATCTCAGAATTAATTTTCGGTATTTGAGCCGAGCAAGTAATTTAGTAAATGAGACTCTTAATCAAAACTCAATGTAAAACAAAATGACTTATCCACTAATATTACATAGGAAGTCCGGAGAATTAGTAATACCTCTCGGTAATAATAATCGTCTGTTCGAATGCCGGCTGTGTACAAATAGACCTTGCTTTAAATCTAAGCGCAATTATCTCAATATATTTTTGCTCAATCGATACGAAAAAACATCATTAGAAAACCAGCGCATCTAAAATCTAAAAGTGTGTGTCGGCCACAGAAGCTCTATATTGATCAAGATAACTGACAGAAAGATTATAGAAACCAGAAGATTTTTATTAAACTGTAGTATATTATGACTACTCCGTTCTATTTTATTTTTAAAGTCTATGGTATTATCAAATGTCGCCACCATTCATACGTATTACTTTGATTCATGAATTAGATAAAGAAGTGTAAAACCATGATTATTTATCACTATTCATAATTATTTGCCTATTTTCTTGTCCTTGAACGAGGAGCCCCAAGCGACGAACTTCTTTTGTTCTTGTTTTTTGGTTTAATTGTGCTCTAATAATCCAAAATATGTATAAACTATTAAATAAAAACCTATTGATTTATTAGTGTGCAAAATTATAAAAGTATACAATGTTCTTTAATACGTTTAAATGCACAAATAATAATCATCGAATATAATACGGTTGAAATCGCAATAAGTCAAATGCTATAAGTCCATAATAGAAATACTGAAACAAATCAAACTTAATACAGTTTCAATTATATTGGTTCACAATGTGCACCTGCTGTCTCCATTATTGATTAATCTACTACTACGAGTATATAGCATTCTATAGTACAACCGGTGCACTAAATATTACTTTTAAAATACTTAAATTATTGGTAAAGATTATTATGTTCTACTAAGTAAGTAGGAGACTTATGTTGATACTATGCATTTCCTTCCCCCCCCCTACGGCGCTTCCACTCTTATAATAATAATAAATCTTTATTCATGACATGACAAAATTGAGTTAAGGCTAGGCAGGCCCTGTGTTGTTGGTAACTTTTTACTATTATTCCGTGGTACATGGTGCATGTTTAAAACAATTTATTTTAAGAAAAAGTAAGTCTAATGAAACAAAATTCGTATAACCGTAGAATCGACTCCCGGTGGAGGGGATCTTCCCTGAGAGATACGACATCCAACTATGCAAAGTTAGAGGCCGGCAACGCACTTTAAAAAGGGTGTCCATGGGCGTCGTTTGCTTATTATTATAAATAATTCTAATAAGACCTGAAGTATGCATGAATGTATGAATATGTGAATAGGCGTATAATACATCTGTATTTGAGAGTGTGGCTGAGAGTTGTTATAAGCCTGCGCTGTGTGTGTGTTAGTTTTTGGAACCTCAATGTCATGCTAAAATATGTAATAAGACCTCTTTTTTATCATAAAAATTTCCCAATATCCCCGACTCTTGTGGTGCGGGACCTTATTTTATATATATATTTTGTACAAACATATATATACATACATACATTAAGAAATTTCCTCATATATATATATCCACATATACAAATACACATATTACTACATATTTCTATTCTATACTAGCTGGCCTGGCGAACATCGTACCGCCTAACAGTCGCTTCTTTATTTTTTTTTAAATACTTATTCTGCTATTCGGGACGCCGTAAGATAAAAAAAAGAAAGTTGATAAGACAACAAATACATTATGCCATAAAATAAAATTTTACCTTCCCGGAACCCCTCCACTAACACTTGAACTTTATGATATGGTATTAAAGTGAAAGTTGACTTTTAAGTATTATTACGAATATTTTGTATGGGAATATAGAAAAGTGTTGATTTAGACTTATTCACTCATTTTTTTTAAATTTTTCTCTCCGTAAGAACCATCCTCGTACTTCCAGGAATATTATAAAAAAAGAATTGGCCAAATTGGTCCAGGCGTTGTTGAGTTATGCTCTTACCAACACATTTTGCGATTCATTTTTATATTATAGATTAATGGGCTACTGGGGGCCAGTCTCACCTCTGCTACTAATAAGACCTCTGTAGAATCGAAATCCAATTCGGCCAGCATAATTTTTATGCGTTGTGTGAGTTTATATTTGGATAGTTTGACTATCTCAGTATCCATTGATTAGGCGATTTTATTCTATTCGATTTACACCTCGGAAGGATGTCGGACACGACCAGAGGAGAAGCATGAGCACTTTATGTGGTCATGTAAAGCACGGAGTTGTTTAAACGTAGTTTTTTTTTAGAAAAATCGCAATGGCATATATATTATATATACGTACAATAAACGCAGGGGGCAATAATCTAATACGGGACTTACATCTGTGAAATTAAACCGACTTAAAAACATTGTCATTGTATGTTCATTATAACGCGCTAGCATGAGGTTGTCACAGTAGTTCGAGTTAAGTACTTTATACAACGTTTATTTTTTATAGCAATAAATACAAGACACGTCATCTGAACTTTCACTCGCCCGCTATACATTAATGTTTTTATTTCTGTAGCAGTTCTTTCTTTTAATAAAATGTTATGTCATTTTCCATGTTTCTTCATTCGTAATAACTTCTACGATAACATCAAGACACACTTTAAAGACGCTTTACAATCTAGGGTCAACAAAAACAAGGTGTTTGAATGTAACATGTCAGCTTTTTAGGTCAACAAGACGACACAAAGATATTCAAAGTCGGAGAATCTTAATTAGAACAGAATGTGTCTATGGCGGTGCGATATGAGCCAACTCAACACACGAGAAAATAATTCCAATTACGATATGTTCTTTGGTGAAAGTGCCGTATGTTTTTATTAATATATACAGTGGATTTCGCGTATAACGTTGATCAAGGGACCACTCTAATTTCGTCGTTATATCCGGAAGTCGTTACAGGCCATGGTTAAGATAAAGACACGTGCATGTGTATAGATTATATTAATTTATTAATTAATTTAATTTATTATAGCTAAATGGTCGCTACAACCAAGGTCGTAATAAATGAAATCCACTGTATGTGTTGTCTATAAATTGCAGCAAAAAAGTCAAAGGCGCAGATATTTCGTTATTTGTTGACCCATGCTGTCATAATTTTAATCACTTATTTTACCACCTATCTTCAGCTAATAATTACTTGTGGACTGTGTGTAATTCATGAATTAATAAAAAAATATTTGCGTTCACCGCCAGCATAAATTAATGAGTAATACATTACTATCAGTGTTCACCAAATGCCCGCAGGAATCATTAAAATCTCATTTTCGTGTAACTTCATATTCCTCTTAATTTAACGCTGACAAAATTGTTGTGCATAACTTTTACTGGCCACTCTAGCTTTTGGTGCCTGTGTTTATTATCGTCAGCAAAATACTTTGAACTGAGAATATATTGTTTGACGGCTATTATGATATATAAGTCGTAATTTTTGTCAACGCCTCTTAATTAAAAATCTAAACGAAATTAAATTCTATACTATACTACTAGGTTGATAACAAAAAAATCAAAATTATAATGATGCTGTTTAATCTATTATAATGAGATACATGAGATTAGTACGCGAGACGTGATTAAATACGAAGATTGGATGTGATTAAATACGAAGAAGAAATGCTAAACGCCACAAACACTTATCCAACATTTATTAGCCGATCTGATACAAATAATTTTGGTTGGAGCTTTACAACTAGATGAGGTTTAATGACGATTAACTGTAAGCGATAGTGATGATAAAATTAGCAGAAGTGCATGTCCGTGAACGTTTTCTTGTCCTTAAACGTGGAGCCCCAAGCGCCGTAGTTCTTTTGCTCTTGTTTTTTTGGTTGAGGTTTATCAACGATTGGTTTCCTGAAACAATTGATTTGTTAGATAAAAGACATAAAAACAAAAAGCATGATTCTTCAATGTGAAATATATTGTAGAATCTTAGTTGTTGGTAGCAAGAGTAATTAAAATATGCTTCAATTCTTTACTATGAACTATATATTCTACATTTGTATGTTTGTATGAGAGCTACTCCTCTTAAACACTGCACCGATTAAGTGGAAACCTGTAGTGTGTTATAGAATTGTATTCTGTTCGGCTGATATAGTAATTTTATTAGTTAAGCATTATTTAATTAAGTGAGGGCAAGGGTATTTTTTATGTTTATTGCAGAGGCACTAAAGGAAAGTGTTTCGAATAGAACACGATACTTACATCATTGGTGTGGGGAATTCAAATTGTTTGACAAAGGAAGTCTTGGTGGCTATTTTGCATTCGTCTCCACGGGCCATCGTGTTTAATGAGATGATGGATGATGGATGAAGGACGGCTGGGGCTGCTTGTCTACGGTACGTGCTGAATGTGGGTAAGCACTGCGTGTTCTAGACGGTTTCCGGTATTAGCCCGACGGCTGCCTTTTCGGGTGCACAGGTTTTTAGCGAGTCTGGAAATGATACGATATGTAATTAGTATTTTTGATTATAGTAAGGAATCTTGACAACAAATTGACTTAAATTATATAAACATATGAATTCTAAGATATATATTTAATACTTAAAAGTAGAAATGAGTATTATTATTATATATTTAAATATTATATAAATTAAACCTATAAATGTACTGCTAACCCTCACCTCATGATTTTGCTTTATTATAACTTTTATTACATAATGTTAATGACATATATAGAAAATCTGCATAAATACGTATATTTCTGCATTAAAACTTGTCAAACCGCATGATGCAATAACGAGTTACTCTATCGTCATCTCATTTTAATATTATTATTCCAAGGGTTTATGTATGCATAATTTAATTTAATTGTTTAAGCTATTTCTTTCACACGTTTCAGTAAGTTTTATAATTATTTTTTACAGCAAAATAATTCGTTTATGTTTGACATTTAATTAGCACGAAACATTTTCCAGGCCTTCACTTAAGTGTGGCCTAATTTAATAATTTTACGGTATATATTATTTTTTTCTTGTTCTCATTAAGTGGTATGAATCGTAGATAAACAAAATTATTTTTTTATAAAATTACATTTACCAAATAAATTTGACTTTAAAAATGAAACCGTTTTCGAAATTTTATATTGAATCAATTCAAGAAGTAGTATTTAAAACTTAACGGATATATCAATATGGCAATACTGATCTTGTTTTTAATTTTACCTATAAGATAATAATTTATTTGCAAGAATATGGTATAAAAATATTATGGTGCTGCAATCTAAACTTCTCATATTCTCCCACACATAATGGCGTGCAAATTTGTTTTAAAAAGAAGAATTTTAAATACAAGTTACAATTACATTATGAATAATATCATTAGTCAATTCTTATATTATTTTATCACTACATAATCACATTATTAAAATATATTATTACATCAAATTAATATTAATTATAACATTTCACCCAAATAATCATTAATAGAATAATATTTATTTTCCAAAAGTACATTAGGTCGATTTTTAAAAACAACAGCATAGACACTTTCCATTTTTCTGGTATTTTACGCTTAAAACATTTAAAAGCTAGTTAAGTCTTATATAAAGATATTTAGTTGGTTGCAGAGGAAGCCTTTCACTGTATGAAAGTTCATCGACTCAAAATACGTAGAATTAATTCGTTAACACGCGACGAGCGCGTGGTTTGCTCTCCTTTACGTTGTAAACACCAACCGGTTATTGTAATAATTTGATCTTACCCAACATTTTGTTGTCTATATTTTTACCTCAATCATAAGCCTATATTATTGTTTAGCTATTGCTTAATATTATGAAAGCGAAACAATCCTGTATTTGTATGCCTATGTTAACTCCTGAACTACAAATGTTTGTTAAAGGAGGCTGACAAATGAAAATCGACTACCTAACAACAAAATACTACAACTTTTATGATGCCTTAATTAAAAAGTGTAATTTATTTTAGCGTATTACAGTTTGGAATCAGCTGTGTTAAATAGAATTTGTAAGTTATTAAAACATAAATTTGATATTATAAAATCGACTTGCTGGCCCCGCATGTCCCAAGGGGCGCGAACAATGAATCATTCGACATTGGATAGTGTTCACAAATTCCATTTAAAATTGTATTTATAACTTTAAATGTAGGTCAATGGAAATTTTCTCGATATTATAAAACTATTCATTTCCAAACAACGAAATTATGGTTCAGTCTGATTTTCAACGTAACGATATTGCAGCCAATTAGTAAGTAATCAGCAGTAAAATCTATTAAAAATAAATATAATAAGTAAAACAAATTACATTAAAGAGAAAAATTCAAACAGAATTGAAATATATTTTCATAATAAAGCCCTAAAGTCCACTGATTTAAATAAGACCATTATGTATAATAAGTACTGACTAAAATACTGACCTGGGAAGAAATTTATCGGTAATCGCGAATTTTCTCTTCGATTTTGTCATTAGCACCCAAGTTATTGGAAAAAAAATAAAAAATTACACGCCGAATAGATAATTTTGCCGATGAACACGGGGACCGAATTAAAACTGACTGTCTGAGAGGATGTAGAGAGCTTTAAATGTAAACCAGCTTGGGACTCGTTGGACGACGTCACCTCAACTCGTACAACTTGTATAGCTACGCGTCATCCGCATAATTTATTCAGTTTGGCGGATTTTTCCAGTTCTTATTTAATCCTTTTCTTTCATTTCATAGAACTTCGTAATTATTGACCTATAAACATATGAGACAAGTTACACGTTCCTAATTTAATTTGTATAAATAGAAGCGTACAACAAATCCACTAAAACTCACTTTTTTTATTATGTTCCAGGAGGCAAACGGGCAGGAGGCTCACTTGATGTTAAGTAATACCGCCGCTCATGGAGGCTCGCAAACGCGCTGCAGGCCTTTTTTAGAATTGGTATGCTCTTTTCTTGAAGGCCCCAAGTGGGGCGCGGCCAAAATTGCCTTAAGAAATGCTCAGCCCTGCGATTCTGTAACTCACTTTTCGAACTCACACAGCGGTTTTCGCATCGGCGGTCGCTCTGAAATAAGTCGTGAAGCAGTCATATTATGATTTGGCATTCTGAAAAGGTGGGAGCTTGTAGTTTATTGCTTATCAGAATGCCAAATCATAAAATGACTGCTTCACGACTGATTTGAGAGCGACCGCCGATGCGAAAACCGCTGTGTGAGTTCGAAAAGTGAGTTACAGAATCGCAGGGCTGTTGTGGAACTACTATTAATACTGTGGTTACTGTAGCAATTTTCGAAATATTTAGCTCGTATTATGAGATACAATAATCACACAAAACTTGTAGTATAAATATTATACGAGAAGTATTTACTACGAAGTAAAAATATTGTTAAGTCAGTCAGAATATTATTGAAAATGTATCCAAGACAAGACAAGAAATATGCGCACGTGCTGATGTGCACGCCAAGGTTTCTCTGCTGAGTTTACGCAAAAAACTGCCTTTGGAATACGTCGATTGCTTTATTTTTTAAATCTTATAGCTGAATTTTTTATAATAAAACAACAACTATACTTTTTCAATTTCTATTTGCTACATGCGCTGCTTACTGCTACTTAGTAAATAGATAAAATTTAATATATGGGAATATACGATTACTGGCAATAAAATACACGAAACATGAAATTTATTACCCTTTCACTTACGATGAATTGAAACTTATTATATATTTAGTATGTCTCTTCTATTACATTTTTTAATTCAAGTAAGGCTGAATGACCACTTGCTCGATCTTCTTATTTCTTCTATTCCAAAACCATTCGGTCAACAAAACTGTTGTAGCTGAAAGAACGCCTGAAAAATGCGATTATTATTAACATATTTTAAGAATTTTCTGTATCGTACTTGGGCCTACAATGAAGATAGAAATGGTAATGGTATCTCGATAGATGATTAATCAAACAGATGCTGATATCTGATGCCCAATTTAAGGGTTATTATGTTAATACAAAGTTACAATTATTCATTTATTTTTATTTATAAACACTTGGTTGCATTACATATTTGGTACATATACATTCAAATAACATAGATTATTAGGAGGCAACTGGCAGCCTTATTGCTAACAAGCGATCTATTCCAGGCAACCCTCGTTTGGGAAAAAGAAAAAGTAATACTGAGGATTAAGTGCAGAACTAAATAAAAAAAATACAGATAACAACGCCTGTAACAATCAATTACCAAAAAAACTAATAGCGAATCTTAAGAGTCATGGATCACAATGCTAGATTCTAAAATACGTAAAAATAATATATTTACAATACACAACAATACAAATACAAAAAAAAAAATTACAGAAGTCACGATTAAGACGGAAAGGATATGTTTAAGAGGTGTTTACACTTACTTAAGACTTTTAAAAAGAAGATTTTTCTAAAACTAACTTGTATTTCGATGTATTATCGAGAGTAGAAGTATAAACTAATAATGTAATAAGAACTTTACAAAAATATTAGTTCAATTAGTAAGACGTAAAAGCATAATTATAAAAAGTGGAATGGTCACAAAATTATGCTTGTCTTTGTTAAAATGCAAATATTGGGGAATTTTTAGATACTAGTAATGTCGGATCAGACTGGTACAGCGAGACAACCACGTGCTGTGGTCGTGGTAAATGACCCCTATACACTGATGTAATGTGGCGACCGTGGAAAAGTTCAATACTGGTTTGATGCATTTTTAATGAAATGTTCCTATTTCTTCTATACAGGTTAATAGAAATACAAACAAATTTTAATTTAATATATTTTTTTATATATTTTCTCGAGTGTCTGTGATATTTTTTTTAATTTACCCGTTGAATTTCGTATCACCATACTCGTGTCAGAAATTAATACCAAATTATTAAAACAGACCAAAGAACTCAGGCAGCTTTGAAGGCTATATATATGACAACGCATGAGGGTAAAATTTTTACGGAACGTCACGAAGATGTGCAGCGTTTTTGTCGAAGAAAAGGGAGAGAGCGATTGAGACTTGAACACCGATGGTGTTTTTAATACATAATATCATTATATTTTATTAAGTAACTAAATTACAATTTTTTTTGTTGGTATTGTATTTTCCCAAGACCCAGTTGGCTATTTTAGAAAATGTGGACATAAGTTAGCAATTATGAAAATAATTAATTTGTTATATTATTTGGCAAATTGTTACCATATGTATGGTTTTATTTCTATATAATTTTTACAGCTTAATTAATCAATAATTAATTTACAAAGAAGTTTCACTTGTGACATGTGTACTTTGTAAGCACGCACTTTTTATTTATTTCTAAAAAGACAAAACACATTGAAGAATTTAATTGACGTTTTAAGTTTTTTTTTACTTATTATTTATGTTACCCACGGTTTAAATCTACCCTGAACTTCCACAAATCCAACATCATAATAAGTCAAATCGGTCTATTTCCGTATTTAGCGAGACAAACGAACAGTATTTTTTTTTTATATATGAAGTTAAATATTATAAACCTGCCTTCCTTTTTCTCTAGATTAAAGAGCTACAATTCCACAGACAAAGAAACAAACAAATACATACTTATCTTTTGCAGTTGTTAAGAAGAAATGCTAAGAAAATAATACGATACATCACCTAGAAACAAAACAAAGAATGAGCCCTGCATGTCACTGAGGTTGACAGTATGGTTATTCACTTCCCAAGTCATAACGGAGCTCTGCCAACACCGGTCACGCTTTGGTAAATAAGCGCTCAACCATTTTGATATGAGCCCCGCTTTTTGCATGCGATTAATTCTGAAACCTCTCAGTTTATAAATGTTATTATTACCAAACTTAAAAATTGATATAAAAATTAAATAAAGATAAGAAACAGCCATGAATATTTTTGTCTATTAAAATTATTTAACAGGGCGTGTAGGCTGTATTAATGTTTTTAAATTATAAAAATATAACAAATAATATTAAGCAGTCCTTTTTTCCTTTTTATACAATGCTTAAAGTGCGTTAATGTATAAGTCTATTATAATCTATATAAAGCGCAATATTATAATACATATTATGTTCTATGGCTACAGTGCAAAATAAATAAAAACTCAATTATTAAACCTTATTTTCAGTCAAGCCAAACTAAAAACTGAATTTATAGACTCTTACTCTTTATTAATAACAGGCAGGTATGGACTAGCACCGGGTACGATTAAGGCGATTCTTTCCTCCATAAACTCTTCAAAACCTACAAAAGACAATATACTTATATCATTTTAAAATAATTTACTAGGGGTAAATTATTTGATTTTAATTAACTTAACGCCTAAACTGAGGAATATTTTATCCATTGCCCCTTTTGTGGTAATTTTCAATAAAAAAAACATGACAAAACATTTAACTAATTCAGTTATATAACGTCAAAGCACCCAAGTGTTAGCATAGAAGTTTTATATGTTGCAATAATTTAATCATGACAGTTGACACTGACAGTGACCGACACTCCTTTACGTAGCGTTTGTTTTTTTATTTCTTCTTGGTACTAAGTTGGTCTCGACTAAAATATGGTTGTAACCTATGCATTATTGCTACACGCCTAACACATATATATGTATTTATATATGACTTTTACCTTGTCTTAATGTAATAAATATGTTATCCTAGCATTATATAATTAGAATATTGTGAAGATAACGTTGATCTGGTAACGAACCTATTTAACATATGAAAAAACAATATAAGGAAAATATACTTCTCAAAACAATTAGCGGAACAAGATTTTTCTCCTTTCTATTGCTTAAACTAAAATTAGATTTAAATTAACTTGTACGCTATTTTTTACCTTGATAATTTGTTAATTACTACAATTAATAAAAAAATTCAATTTGAATTAAAAAAAAAAAAAATTGGTGATAAAAAAGGTCCATCAAATAAATATTCTTATATCGTTTGAATATTCGTCTTTAGTGACTTTCAGTAACGTGTGTGGCCTCCATGAGCCCTAATCACGGCTTGACAACGACGCGGCATGCTTCGTATGATCCTCCGAATATCTTCTTGTGGAATTTGCTCCCATTCTTCAATCAACGCTTCAGTGAGCTGCTGCAGTGTTTGAGGTGCAATCGGACGCTTCCGGATGCGCCTGTCAAGCAAGTCCCAAATGTGTTCAATTGGATTTAGGTCAGGGCTCATGGAAGGCCACTCCATTACACGGATTTCCTGCTGTCGTAAGTAATCTGACGTGATGGCTGCAGTATGCGGCCTGGCATTATCTTGCATTTAAAGAAAATCTGGGCCCATACCATATGCTGCGGGCCAAACATGATCTTCGAGCACATTTTCAATGTAAGTTTGAGCACACAAGCGCCCGGGAACAACGACGAGATCTGTGCGCTCGTCCAAACTAACTCCGCCCCAAATTATCACAGAGCCACATCCAAATTTGTCATATTCCTGGACTGCTGCTGCACTGTATCGCTCGCCTGGGCGTCTGTAAACACGGAGACGACCATCGCAACGTGTTATACGGAATCGTGATTCGACAGTAAAAAGCACTGGCCTCCAATGTCGAAGTTGCCAATTAGCGTGATTTTGCGCGAACTGTCGGCGAGCTTGTCTATGTTGAATTGTTAGACGCACAGCCCGAACTGGTCGGCGTGATCTCAAATTGGCTTCCAACAACCTATTTCTTACCGTCTGGTCGGAAATTTCTACACCAGTAGCCGTCCTTAGTGTATTTTGTAGATCTCTTGCAGTTGTGGTGCGGTTACGTAAAGCACAGTTGACGATGTAGCGATCTTGCAAACGTGTAGTTTTTCTCTTTCGACCTTGACCACGCCTTTGTGAGTATTCTCCCGTCTCACGGTATCGCTTCCAAAGTCTGTAGATAACAGAAGGGGCTACTCCTAGATCATTTCCTACATAACGCATAGTTCGACCCTCTTCAAGCAAAGCGATAGCTCGGGAGACATGCAATTCAGTCAGATCTGGCATTATGACCTAAACTCACTCGCTTCAATGAATAACAATACTCAAAAGGCTCACTTCAATTTCTATTAATACTCAAAAGATTGAAAAAAACTACTTAAAATGTGTTTTCTGTGATTAGAAAGTAATGAAAATTCAAAGACGTCACTTTGTTTTTCGTCTACAATGCACATTTTAATTTTTTTTTAATAAAAAAAAATACAAATTGATTTTTTTTATTAATTGTAGTAATTAACAAATTAACAAGGTAAAAAATAGCGTACAAGTTAATTTAAATCTAATTTTAGTTTAAGCAATAGAAAGGAGAAAAATCTTGTTCCGCTAATTGTTTTGAGCAGTATATATATGATTGAATTGAATGATTTACGGTTTGTTTATTACAAGATTCGTCGTCTCCGATGTCCTTCTATATTAAAAACTTAACTTTCTCATTAGTCTAGTGGTTATTATGTTCGACCATACATTATAAAGTCACCTATGTTAAAAAATTTACGATAATTACACATCCCCGTGGCCCGGACGTCGAAAGTCCTGCGTCTGATCGAAGTATGAGAGTTATGAAATAGACTGTATATACATGCAGGACATGCATGATATCTCCTGCATGTGTAGCAAGTCTCAATAGATATGAACGACTGCGATCAAGTTGGCCTGGAGAACGTTATTGTGTGTAAGTTTATTGAATAATCCCAATGTCACAAATTGTATGTAAGGTGTGAAGATCACTGAGAACATACCAACAACGGCATAAAAGTCATAAAAGTTTTGATAAAATATAAAACATCTTTAAATTCTGTAAAGATGTTTAAACTTTGTTAGGACATCTTGTCAAGTATACAATTATTTGAGTTTAAACTCATTATTAATATGTATTTACCTAAAACAAAATCACAAGAGTCCGTGGCCACAGTGTCGGCTCGCATTATATAATTTAATCTCAACTTCCAATCCACCATCACGTGACGCTCCTTTCTGACCCGGTTAAGTAAATTCGCCCCTAAAAACAATGATTAATTATAGTTAAAATAAACTACTAGGTTACTAGCCGCTACCCATGCGTAGATGATGGCCATTTTGCTTATTACAAATTAAAACTAGGATATTATTTCTGGTGCACAAACATCAATAAATCGTTTTATTAAGAAAAGATCTTTATATCGTTAAGTGAAATCGTGTTTTTTTTAATCTTTTTTTCTTGAAATTCACATTTGACTTAATGAGCGAATCTGGGCGTCTTTAAGATTGAACTAAAGTGATTATTATACAAACATTACATTTTGGTACAGCTATTTTGATTTTTTTTTAAGGAATTATCAAAGACTATATTATTATGGACACTACGTTATAGCATTATATTAACTATAAATATATATATGAATAATTTCCTAACCTGACGTGATGTCTAATACCAGACCCGGCATTGCAGGGCTGAACACTTATTTTTAAATATTTTGGAAATAAATGTAATTACTAAATACTATATGGTACTAAGCCATAATGTAGAATTTTAATGGAGAAACAATTTAAAAAAGCATTCAGTAGCTATTGAGTTTATTCATAATACACAATTTAAAATCGAACCACCTTGGCATAGACTCCGTTTTGTAAGTCGGAGCTAAGACCAAAAGCGCATAGACTATTTTCGTTTGTCAAATTTTAACATTATACGTTTTGTATAACTGTAGTGTAAGTTTTTCTGACCAATTCAATATAAGAGGATGGATATGAGATTTTCCGCTACAAAGAAAATTTACATACAAATAGAAACATCTGTCCGTTGTTTTACTTACGTGTACGAGGTATATAAAAGACCGTAAAAATACTTTAATACTTTTCACAAAGTGGCTTTAGGAACTTAAGAGTAAGTTATATATAATATGGTAAAATAATAGAATCAACTATGTTACCTTTAGACTAAATATATTTTATGTAGGTACATTTAGATCCCGTATTCATAATTAGAAAAGTATTTTTAGGTTATTTCCATATTCAAAATAACTGAAGGTCGTGCTTGCTCTGAAGTAACTTATAATCTATCAAGGCATTATCACTTAAAACATATATTTTTATCCTACCAGCCATATTGTTCGCTTCCATTGCGGTCAGTGAACTCGTCAGCTCAGCACCTTTTAGTAGAGACACATATTTTGGATCATCTGAGTTCTATAATGGAAAATATATCAATTTAGATTTTAGTCATTTCTATGTGCTTTCACTGTTTATTCATATATCGGTATATTCGGATATCGATAATACGAATAGTGATCGAAGTTGTTACTAGATAAAGATGAATTGAGAACAGAAACTTGAAGCTACAGTAGCTGGTATTGAGTTAAGAAAACGATATTAGAAATCGGGCAAATTAAAAATAATAAATCGCGAGAAATTATTTTTATTTTTAAAGTGTATAAATAAAAAATTTGTAACTCAAAATGGGTCTAGTACCGTAATAAGACAATGAACAATTTATAAACAACCTTTATGGATCGTGGCTACGGTCTTTATTTGTTGAATTGTTAACATTTTACACGCAAGTTAGTCACCGTTCGCTGCCTAACATTTCGTCTATTTTTAGTTTACAAGGCGTTAAGAATTTCGTGAAATACAATACCTTTAATTCACGTTCTAAATAAGATCCCTTATTAATTGACCATGTATAAGTTGCTCTATTCAGTAACAGTTCACTGACAGTAGTCACAGGAATTTCCAGTTTAGGAAAGGTTAGAAATGCGACAAGATTCCCAGAGTACGTTGTAACAACCACTAATACCACTATCCACCAAGTACCAACTACTAGTCTACCACTATCTGCTCGTGGGAGGTACATTCCACCTGCAAAGAAAGCCCAGCACGTTTTACGCGAAAGTTTGGATAAATGTTTTGACTTAGTTACACCAGAACACTAGAACGGAACTGGCAGGTTTAGCAGTTATATATATATTATAGTCTAGAATAATTTTGTCACATCTGAAAAAATCCTATTATAATTAGATAGATGACTGAGTTTCTTACACTTAAACATAGTTATATATAAACGTAATAATATAACCTATTTGAATCAGATAAAATGACTGTTTACTTGTTTAACTTTAAAACTTCTGAACACTTGAAACCTTGAACTCCCACTGCAAAAATACAGTAAAAATAAATTGTATCTTATCAATAACCATTACTGTTTGTTTTTTTATTTATTAGCTTATTAAATATGTGGCTACTGAGGATAGTAGAATAAAATAGTTTTAGGTAATAAGGTAATTAAAGTTGCGCTATATTTTAATTTTAAAGAATTTAAAATAATTTTGTACAGTTCGGGTACAACATTTAGCTATAGTCATTTCCTTATAATTGGTATTTCTAAACTCTGAACCAAAAGAAAATAATAATCGTCGCTTTTAAATAATAAAAATTAACCCATACAAATTGTCCCTACTCTTGCTTTTCTATAATTTCATGCATATTATAAGATTCGTGATACGCTCCGCAATTGGAATTCTTACGGAAGTACGTTTAAATAAAACAAATCTATTGCTATCACCTGTGTTCGAAACAAGAATCTCTAGGGAAATTAATATTTTTGTAAAATATCAGGAATATTCTGAGATCGAAAAATATAAAAGATATTTCAGTTATTCTAATATGTACGGGCCGCTGGGTAGATATTTCTACGTTAAGATTAATGTATAGAACATTAAATTAAAGTTAAAAATACGAATTTGTGAAAATGTTATTATAAAAATTGTCTCGTAATCCCTCAATCGGGCTTGGAACAAACGTCAATACGTCTGCTCCATTAATAATTTTTCGTCTGAAGGCACACCTACTTAAGGAATGCCACTGAAGCCTATGACTAGTGGTGTGGTGTCTTTAGAATATTTTCTGTCACCCAAAGAGGTTTTTTTGTGCGCATAGAAAAAAATGGTTCGATTGCATGAACCGGTTAAGAGATGCACCTCTTAGTTAACACAATGTTGCAATTATAGAAAACTTTCGCAATACTATCGGAAAAATTCAATTCTAATTCATTCACAATTTTCATATTTTTTATTCTTTTGCAAAAAAATTTAAGTTGCCATATCCTTCCTCAGCTTTCGTAATCAATATAAGCATTAAAAACAGTAAAGAAACTTCATGATGTTGTCAAATTAATATTACAAGGTAGTTCATGAATACAACCTTTTAACCGGCACTGAAAGACCGGAAACGCTTTTGCGAGCCAACTATCCGTGTTCACGAGCAGCAAGCACGAAGTGTCAACCGCTAAAGAAAGCAGCTAATAACTCACCTTGTTGCAATAAAGCCCCGTAAACATACCACAAACAATTATGTATAGTCGATAATCCTCCTTCTCTTGTGATATCCTCAGCATCGTAAAAAGGGCTTATTCTATGTATTATGAATAATGTTGGCCCCATAAAAATCACTGCAAATCCTAAACAGAGCCATGTCTGAAAACATAAATTAATTCAATTCGTGGATGATATGTGGTTTGCAATAAAACATTTAATTCGACGATGAAACTTAGTTGTTACTGACAATTCAAATATTCTTATTTAAATAGATATCTATTAGTAGTAGTATGCTATAGTATACAATAATTTTAACAAAGTTAACAATTATAATATACATAATCTTGACCGCTAAATGTGTGAAATGTAAACTGAAGTGCTTTGGCACAATTTCAAAGCCCACTTCATTTAACTATCAAAGTTAACGAGTTCATTTTACAATATGGAGATTTTAATGTTCTTGAAGTACATTAAAAGCCACAAAGGTATTACATTAGATAATACTCACTGGTCGGGCGAGTTATGTATATTAATGCAAATCTAGTATTTGTTGTATGACTTTAGCAATATTATTATTCTGTCTTCATTTAGTAGAAGATTTAACGTTACATTACTAAAAACAACTGTATACGCATATATATTTTTATACATTAAAGTGTTTCGCGACAGGTTGTATATCCCCTACAATTATCCCAAATTGTCTGCGTTTTAATAGCTTTTAGAACTATTGTATTGAATTTGGTAAGAACATTGCGTGAATTTATTTATGCGTTAATTATGAATTTATATATTCATCATGAACGATCTAGCGTTTAAGTTACATTAAAACACTTATTTAAGACGCAAAATCCAGAAACCAATTCCTTTTCCATTGTAGTCACAAAAGAAGCGGTGAACAAACAAAAGTACAAGTAAAAAAGAAACAATAAAAATTATCAGGAAATACAAGCGAAATACCTAATGTATAAGTCACCTTCGTCAGTACTATTTCTATGTGGTAGAGGAAAGTCCCCCGGTACTTTCTTCGACCTGGAGCGCAAGCTGCCGGGGACGGAGGCATCAATATATAAAAAAAGCTTCAACACTACATACAAGATACTTACATCGGTTGTAAATGGTAGTAAAAATAATAACGCTCTGCTAAGTTCTCGAGGACGTGCTATCATGAAAGCGTACGGCTGAATACTCACAGGAATTGTGTAGTTTATACCTTAAATGAAATACAAAGTTAAAAGGTTTCCTTTGATTGACACTTAAAGCATTCACATATTTGCCTTGTGTTGTATAAATACAGCCACGTATGTGAATGAAGGTATCTGTTAAAGCTGCTTAACTGACCGACCGATCTTAAAACCCGAAGGAGGCATACAATTCTTGTTTTGTTGTTCATATATATTATCATATTAGATAAGAACTTCCCTTAAAAAAGGATGCATGAGAAGGCATGGTTGTGAATAAATTTTAATTGAAACGGATCCTTTATATTAAGCAATACATCAGAGCCCATTTGTTCCAGTTTTAAATTTCCCGTTTTATTTTAAGCGAAACATTTATAGTCCAGGGATGTATTAAAAGTATTTTATTGCAGTGCATTACGTGTTGGGACTGCTACAATGTAAATGCGAGTGCTACAATGAAAATCTAATTATAATTTAGTTTGTGAACTTTCTCGAACCAACCATTCAATTTTGACATAGCCTAAACAAGCATCTTATTTAGAGGATATAAGTCCTGCGGAGTACTTGACATAGTGATGTAAGAATGTGGGGAGAGGCTTTGGAACAATAAATCTTGAATCCCTTAACTTATTTTCTATAGGTACTACTGTGACACTGAGGGGGTTATGGAAAAATATAAATTTTGTTAAAATTATTTCAGTACTTCTAAGGCCATCTGGCTACATACGCTTGCTAAAAAACCAGTGGTCCGTTTCGTTTTATTTTTTTTCTCTAATAGTCAAGTTGGCAACCAGCTTTCTGTGTCGGACATACGTCGTCGACTTTTTGGCATGCCGGTTTCCTCGCGATATTTTCCGTCACTGTGCGAGCGAGGTTTAAATGCGCATATAGAAAGTTCACCAAGCACACCCGGGGATCGTACCTACGACCTCAGGGATGAGAGTCGTACTCTGAAGCCGCTAGGCCTTAACATATCATAAAATAAAATAACATAGCAAAAAATTACCTGGTGGAGGATCAGATAAGATTGAGAAAGCTGCAGCGGCGAAAGCCACTTTTCCCTTTGCGACTGCTGATAACGTCAACCTTGCACTTGTACTGTGCATCATCTGAAAATAGTCCTTTTATAAATCCTTTTTTTATGGTCATTCTCACCAAAAATTATTATTAATATATCAAAATATCCTTATAGCCGTTAGAAAGATAATTTACAAAAGCAATAACTAAATCTGTACAATTCCTATAAAGAATTTCCACATCATTATATGTTTGTAACAATGAATTTGAAAAAAAAACGACTGAGCTGCTTAAACAATTATTTATCCATTGAAATGCTTAATACCCTTGAGTAACATATGCTATAATTATTTGCAAAATATTTTTAAAATAAATCTCCATCAGCAATTCCCTTTCGCAGAACCGTCCTAGGTTCTTGCGCTGCTACGTCTAGGATGTGCATTGTGTAAGTAGCTAGTAAATTTTCCCCTGTAATTGATCCCTTTCACCTCTCTTACTCACAGTTTTACAAAGCTATCACTTCCGAAATTTTGCTATAACTTATCTTTTAGATCCCTCTTTTTATAGATCACATATTTATAGTTTGTAAGAACTATGTTAACAATAGTTATTAAGTAAAAATGCTGTTTTTCTGTTAATAGGTGAACAGTCAGTTTTTTTTATTATAGTTGTAATCTCCGTTGGCAAACTTTTTTTGTTTTAATAAATAATTACCTGTAAGTACCTGTTTATCTACTGAAAGTAACAAGCTAAAGACATTAATGAGATGTTTAAAGCACATCCAAAAAACATGTCTTTATATAAATTAAAAACTGACGTCTTTTTAGAGTGAGATTATATTATAATGATGGAAAATTTTAAACATAATTATCTAATATCCACGCAAACTTGAAGCGGAAATCTATTTTTTGATATTGCCATTTCGTTTGCATAATAATGCCATTCACGAGGAACTCGTCGTGTTTTGTTTACGCCAGATTACTTAAAAATGACCAAATCATAAAAACACGCTAGAAATATAATTATTCACAATCCAACAAAACAACTCTACTTTTCAAACGGTTAGAAAAATAAGAAGACGGCAAAACTGCTTAAAAATGTATTGATTTCGTATCCTAGATGTATACTAGTAAGCTAAAAATTTCAAAACTATTTATTAAAAACATTAATAAATAAATGCCTATTCGTTTATTAAACTATTCCGTTTAATCCGTTATAAAAAACATTTCGTTGTACAACACAAGTAAGGTTTCATAAACATAAGTAAATACAACGAGATAAAACAGTGTCTATATGCACTTGCTACCTTGGGCCAAAGGCCAATTTACGGGGTCTATAGATACAAGGAAATTTAATTTTCAGAAAATCTCATGACTGTCACACTTCCCGCCAAGAACTACAAATAATTGTTTTATTATTTAATGGACAGAACTTTAATCAATCTAATATATATAAATTACGTGTCACGTTGTTTGTCCGCTATGGACTTCTAAACTACCGAACCGATATCAATCAAATTTGCACACCGTGTGTAGTTTGATCTAACTTAAAAGATCTATCCTAGATTACATCTCAATCAAAATATTTGTTTATTATTTGATAGTCACAATTCTAACAGATGGCGCTGTGTTGAAAGTACCAAATAAGCTACAATTTAATCGCATTACCACCAAAAAAGCATGGTGGTCCCCATTACTGGTGTTCTCCTACCGTTTCCCTTGAATAGGTTACTACTATGTAATATAACTAAAACCCTAGCCACAGCAACGCTTGGCCGGTTTGCTAATACTTTTATCAAATATATAATTTACAATTCCTTAATCATATTTAAATATGAATATCATTTGCCAAAAGTTTGTTTTAGAGGCACAATATCAGATCAGAATGCAAACAAGCTTGAGACAAGTTGGCAAAATACCAAAAATAGTTTAGCAAGACTTACATCTGTAGATGTTTCATTCGAAGATTCCTCTTTCACATGCCCCGGTAGGACGATACGGATTCTGTAATAAATGTTATAATAAATTTTAGGAACAATATTTTTTGGAATGATTATTAAACTGTCTTTTCACAATTTTGTAAGGGGTATTCTACGAGGGAAAGGTGTATTTATCACTTGCAAGACAATTATCGTTTGATAATAATAGTATGGTATTTTAATTTAATGATATATTTATTTTTTTAACATTGTGAACTTACGTGAAATTTTTACTTTTAGCAAATTGTCCAATTATATCGAATAATAGACCACCATAATTTACGACAGCCCCCGATGCATTTGTCACCAATATAGTCCATGGCGGATTCTAAAAAAACACATTACACAATGCATTTACTTAATTGTAAATTATGAAATGTACAATAATTAACGCAAGAATCAAACAGTACTTCGTGTGAAACCCTGCTCTCTTTCGAGAAAAAAAATCGTGTGTCATTATTTTTAAATATAGTATTTTTTATATTTTTTGCCAACGTATTACATTTTCAACTCAATTATATTCATAATATTATAATTTCGATTTTAAAATCAGATCGGAGGTAAATTCATTTTCAGGAAAACATTATCTGCGACGGTTTGGACAGCGCGTTTCCGTGATACTTTTGGTAATAAATTATAATACAATTTTAAATATAATAATATCTTACATGGTAGGTCAATATAGACAATTCTTTGCCACGGAAACCATGTTGTATATGCGGAAACAATGCATCCTCAAACATAAATCCATCTATTGGGCGCCAAAACGCAACCTGAAATTATTTATTGCTTAAAACTTTATAATAAATTTTAAATTTTAAAACTTACTTGTATAAAGATTTATATGTAAATTAAACAAATTATAAACAAGTATGTACTCTTCGGGCTGGGCCCCAGAGCCTTTTGGGCCAGCCAACTCGAACCTCCGAGTTATACCAATGATGGTACATATTATCAATAAATTCTTAAATGACACGACGCTATAATAGTGCAACTGAATCGACTTAGCGACGACAAGAAAACTTTGCTTAAGTATAAATGCAAAACTTTTACACGTATCACAAGTACTAATTTTTTAAACCTTGCTTGTTTCAACGATAACGATACGTAATACAAATTAATTTGTCTATGACATCAATGTAAGTCCAGTTGGTGGTTAGGCGCATGATTCTTCACCAAGACCGTGGGTTCGAACTGGGCATAGATGGAATAAACAACAAACAAATTCATGTGCAGTTTCAACACGCCTTTTCAATTTAACTTAAATTGTAAAGTTGTGGTAAATTATTACGCTCCAGCCTCATGTAAAAGCTAGTAATAGGGTATATTATTAGTTTGACCTGAAGCAAGTCGACGTTTTCAATAACAGTTGTCACATTATCATCATCTTTGTTGCTGGTCAAATCTGTGCTTCTGTCGCACCCCAAGTGTCAGCTGCAAGTGCTTGCCAAGTAGTACAGTTGCCGCACTTGCTATGTGCTGTTATATGTTGCTAAAAGCATGATTAATCGATATATTTTATTTATGTTCACAATATTTATTTTTAAACTGAAACATTTATTATCAAATATCAATAAACGTGCAATTTTACATAAATATGTGGATAAATTAAATTTCATCATCAAACATCGACTTGTTATACCTTTTTAAACTAAAAAAAATAGAAAGTATATAGTATATACAAGTCCACGGGTAGGTGGTTTCTTCAATGGAAGATGTTTTCACATCCCACATCATGAAACAAACTTTGGCAGAAACTCTACAATTAATAGGTCGCTACCATAATGTCATTGCACAGAGTTTTGACTTGTTTCATGGCTATCTAGCCTCGGTATAGAGTAGAATTAGGATACGCTACCGACAATTCATTCTTGATTTTCATAGTTTAGTTTTGTATAGATTTTTGAAGTTATACTTCTTTTGGCGCGTTACGGAAAAATGATGAGAGTAAATTTTTACGATGCGCGCGCACACCGTCACAAAAAACCGACACCCTGAAGTTAGCATACTCAACATTTAAAAAAAAAAAATATTTTTGTGATATTTAAATAAACTTTACATAACTAGATCATGCGTTATAATAAAACTTTCAACGTATTAAATACATTTTTTACTATTGTTAGTGTCGTTTTTTCTACAAACGTTAGAATAAGGCGAAATATAAAATTTTTAAAAAGATTTTTATCTTGCTACGCCAAAGAAGTTTAACTTCTAACGTGTGTACACACACATGTTTTTTATTGCTGTTTGTATCACTGGTTTTTGTACTTGATTGCGCTGGTCGTGTTCACATGTTGTAGGGTCGACATGGATTTGATATTTTTCTGTGTACGTCAATTTGTTTGTTGTATCGTGTGTTTGTCCTAATATTGTGTAGGTACCAAATTAAAAAAAAAACTTTAATTGAGTCAAAAATATGGTAACCATTGTAACTAACCCCATATTCATCATATTAACACCCGTCTAACGTGTACCTCATTGCCCAGTACACATAAATTCCTACCTGCATATGTCTTAATAACATGTCCCTCCGCTGCAGTCTATCAGGCCGAATGGCTTCCCACTCTTCATCTGAAACCTGTGCTGCAACGTCAAACTCCTCCTGCACTGCAGCATCCAAAGCTAATATGAACGCATCCATCAATTCCTTGCAGTAACATAGAATTCCATTCTAAAATATTTTTACATAAATATGTACATAATAAATGATTCTCTCTCTCTAGTTGAGTATAATTGCTGAAAAGCACTCGAAACGTCGAGTAATATAAAAAAATGAAGGTGTATTTTTTTATTATTCAAAGTGTCGCATGTACTGAGAAGGAACTTGTTGACCAATGTATTATACTCCAGGTATGAGCTGAATCACAAGTTGAATACGAATAAAATACTATTTACATGCAATAACATATAAATCAAAATTTCAAACAAGCATATCGATCTCTTCCTAAGTGGAAGGTATTATTTAAAATTAAACCATTTATTATTTTTAACCAAATTTACGCATCAATTGTATTATTGCAATGAAAGTAAAAAAAAATCTGTGGCGCTTCAACCTTTTTAGGTCTGATCATTTGCATTGAAAGTAGTTTTTTTATATGCCAGAGGGTTCGCAAGTTTGTTTCCGGCCTCAAAAGAATTAGTATGCTCCTTTCTTGAAGAACTCAAATTGGTTCGGCAAAAACTGCCTTAAAAAATGATCATTTTATCAAGCAAGTCATTTGTTATGTATAAACAAAAAAGTACCTGACAGTGTGTCCCATCATCGGTCCTATTATAAATGTAAGCAATATTTTCTCCTTCAAACAATTCGTTGATCAATGTGGATAGATTGCCATTCCGTCTATTTGTGTCTGATACGATATACAGCCACTGCGCAAGAGTGTGTGACATGTGAAGATCACGCGCAGCTTCAGCCATTGTTGTCATAGTGTCTGTCGTTACTATGACTATGAAATTTTCACCTAAAAATAATCCCAAGTAATATAGGGAAATTGTAAAATGTCCGTCGTTGTAGTAAGAATAAGACATACCTATAATTTAGACACTGTTATAGACAAATACTACAAATATTATTAAATGGTTGAGTACAACAAGATATGGTTTAGTTATGTCAAATGTACATAACTTATTCCTAAATTAAGACAACAATTAAAACAAAAACACTTCATTTGACACTACTGACTCATTAATTTTATTTGGTTACTTAGTTTGGTATTGATCATTTGCTTTTGTTTTGTTTTTCAATGAATAATTAATGAGGCTTTCGTATCAACAGGCCAACATATACACACTTGGTTTAAGATTCTTAATTTATCAGCCAAATCCAGTAGTACAAGCTACAGGCTGGGTATTACAGATAAAGTGTAGTGAAGTAAATAAATATCGCATTCATTTTTAAATGTTCAACGTTAGAACGTGTATTTTTGATTGTGATTACTTTTGTTGGCAGCTTATGCATTTATTCGGGTCTGCAGTGCAGACTACCTAGTGCCTACTAAATATTTTATCTGTAATGCGGCAAAATGAAATTAAAAATGTTACTAAGAAATGTATAAACTATTAAAATTTAAAAGGTGTGGACTCGAATGGTAATAGTTTAAAATGGTTTTTGATGTGTTAGTTTCTTGTGCCTAATTGTAAAATAAGGCGCTTTATTATTATATTATTTATTTATTATTAAGTAAACATGGCAGACGCATCACAAATACAAGAATTGTTTCACAGACAATATTTTTTATAAAGGTATGTGTAACACAACTAAAATAAAAATACAACAATTTAGAATACATAGATAAAAGACTAAATAATTAAAACAACGCTTTTAAAAAAGGCGTTGCAAACTCCTTTTAGCAGTAGGGAAGCACGAAAACACAGTCTTACCTATATATTTAACTGGGAGTTTGGATAATACTCTGTAAATCTCTTTCCTTCTTAAATACTCGTTGGTCTCATGTCTCATTTTTATTAAGGTTACGGAGATGGAAGGTTTACCGTCTATTTGCGATGTCATGGATTGGACCACTCGAGATATCATGTCTCGACCTTAAAGTTACAAATGTGTCATATTAATATTTCAGGCAGTTCCAGTAAAAGGGAAAAGTACCACTCGAAAACAAAACATGAACACACACTAATACTAAAGAAAATTATATGGAAAGAAGCTCATTTTCTTAAAAAAATTTACTTCTGCCTTGTTTATAGACACGTAAACTACATATTTGATCATGTACTACATAAGTCGTGTCACGTACCTACTTACAATTTTTTTTTTCAAAATTATGCCATATTTTTGAAATTAATACTATGGTAGTAATATTAAACATACTTAAAGTATTGTCATGGAGAAGAATAGCGGATTTCCAATTAAACGCCTTTTCAGTGCGAAGATCAAGAACAATTTGGGGAAGTTCTTCACCGGTATCAGAAGACGTGACAGTGATAGCAGCATTGGATGGGAGCCGCGGGCAATCTACTTCGGTAAGAGCAAAAAAAAGCATTTGTTCATCTTGAACTCGCTTAAATAATGACCAAGTGTCTTCGCATGAAGTGACGCTAAATACCGCTAGAAATCCTAGAAAAATTAAAAAGTTTTATAGATGATTGATTGTGAGCAGTGTTGGCGTAGTGGCTTCAGTGGAGGTCATAGGTTCGATCCCCGGCTGTGCACCGATGGACTTACTGTCTATGTGCGCAAAAAACATTCGCTCGAACGGTGACAGAAAATATCGCGAGGAAATCGGCTAGCCTTCGACCAAAACAGTCGACGTCGTGTGTCAAGCACAGGATCACCTACTTGTCTATGAGATTGACAAATGATAATGAAACAGAAATAGAAATCTGATGATCAGACTTTAAAAAAAGGTTGTAGCACCGCTGGTTTTTTTTAGATGATTAAAATACTGAAATTTATACGTCATATCTATCACTGATAGTTTGTGTATGGCACGTTAATAAAATCATCATGTACCGGATTCCAAAATACTTTTGGCTAGATGAAGATTATAGACAGCAATTGCACTACGTTTCCGATATTCTATATTAACAGACGTATTCTTATTCGTCATTATCTTTAATAGTATAATTAAATATAATAATAATTATGTACCTAAACTACGGTAGTCGGGACTAAGCGATTAATATAACTTCCGTATTAAAAACAATTTTCCATATTGTAATTATAGTTCCCATTAAATCCTGAGTTTAAAACTCCGTCAGCTACAAAATTCTAAGTCTTTTTTAAGTATTCAATTTTGGGAACCCATTTAGGAAGATTTTAATAAATAGCTTAAGTGTCCGATACCTCTTATAAACTTTGAGAGTTATACGTTTTGTTAATTGGCATAATAATGAGAAACAACCTTTTTTCAGATTGATGGCAGTCCAAGAGTAATAATGCACAATTACTCCACCATGCTTAAGCTTAACCCGTGCTAGTTCTTTGATGTAATCCTTCAACTCGTCCGTTATACCCTGGTACTGATCCTTGAGGAACTGGTGATCCAGAACTACAGCTGGTAAATATTTTAATTAAATTAAAAAAGAACGAATAATAAAGAATCAACGACAAAACACAGAACATTTAATCGTGTTGGGAAGGTAGACTAAGTTAAAAGAAATGACTGGCTAAGCTTTATGAATACTAGACTAGACTACTTAGAAACAAAAATGCTGAAAGTAATTTATGACAATTACTTAAGTTGAATTAAAAATTGAGAAAGCGTTTTGACGCAGCTTTGTTTAAATTTCTATTTTATTTTATTATTATATTAATAAAAATTGCAAGTTTAGTATACATATGGCAGGCACGGAACCAATCTTACATAATATACATATAATTTTTTTAAATATTAGTTTAGATTATTAAAAATATGGCTATTTTAATCTTACCTATGGATGCATTTGAAGTTATGAGGGAGGGATAATCTTCCGCAGCAACGCGGCCTAATAAACACAAAATCACGAACCATAATTGCATTTCGTAGCTCAAACCGATACTGTGACACTAACACGCCTGTCATAATTGAGAAACACCTGTTTTTAATCAAAAATTCTATTCGTTATTTACAGCTTTATGAATAGAAATGTACTAAATGAAAACGCGCCCATATCAACACTTAATGCGTACAGTAGAAGACTAGGATTATATAGGATGGTTGTGATTGATTAAAGTAATATATCTATAGTTGTAACTCATAATATATCGCTGTTATAGATATACATAGGTTTTTAGATTAAGTCTGACGATGTCTGCTAAAGTAATAATTTTTCAATTACTCAGTCTATTGATATAAGTATGAAATTATGTCTTTAAATCTTCGCCAATCTCATTATAATAAACACAATAAATTCACAATAAGTTATTTTATTCTTTATTAAATACATATATTATTTACATATGTAGGTACTATTTTTATCTCAACCTAAAAATTCAGCCTATAAATGTGATTTGTTAAAGGTCAAACATTAACAATGCAAAACAATTACCTGCAGCGTATCGTGTGCCCTAATTGTCTGTCCGTTTCATTTATTTCCATCAATTATATATAGATAAGTTATGGATGTAATGTGTCAAAATTGAGACGATATAATGTGAGGTAAATCTTTTGTTTACAATCTCTTGTTCTTTACAAAATCACGGAGTTATTCGGGTTAATACAGCTGAGTTTCATCATCGGACCTCGAGGCAAAATACAAAATTCCAACGGTATCACCTCGACGTCCGTCATTCCACAACTGAGCGTTATATAAGGCAATTTTTTCGCACACCACCACTATGTGGAACCAGTTGCCTACTTCCGAACCAATTCGACTTAGGGTCCTTCAAGGTAATAGCGTTCCAATCCCTTAAAGGCTGGCAACGCATTCGCAAGCCCCCTGGCTTCGAGAGTGTCCATGGGCGGCGGTACCACTTAACATCAGATGAACCATCTGCCCGTTTGTTCTATAAAAAAATAAGTACTTCTCTGTCTATGGTACCTATATATATTTTACCACTGATACTTTGTGGTTGATAGGAGCATTTTATCAGCGGTGACTAGATAATACCGCATAACAAACAACTAAATGGTTATGATACTTCTACATATATGTATAGGGTAAACTGGGGTAGTAAGGGTATAAGTTATGCCAATTGGTTAGTAGTTGAAGTCTGTAGTTAGAACTTAGAGCACATATCACTACCTTCATATTTAATCGTAATCCTCTTCAAAATTTGTCTGAAATGTCTTATTTACTCGTTTCGCGTTTATAAAGAAAAGTAGGATATATTAAAGTAACACACACACAGCTTATACATATATATAGATATTAAATAAAAGAATACCACAGACTCCTCTAAAAGTTTATTATATATCCAGCTTTCAGAGTTATCTTTATGATTATTTGTATGCGTACAAAATAATGAATTTAATTTTTTTCATCGATGTTAATACTATATCTCAGAATTTCCCAATCTAACTTAAAAAGTAAATAGACACTGTACTGCCCAAAAATCCATTTATAGAATTGATGGATGTAATTTAAAGCGTGGATGGTCGAATTTTCTACAAAATACAATGCTGCTGTTTTGACAATGCCTTCATTTCTTCAATCTCTTCTATATCTTTGTGTATTAAATTATCGATACAAAATGCAGGAGCGAGAAAAAATCTAATATATATTACAAAAATATATAATCAATTTAATTGATAATATAAATATAACACTAGCGGATCCGACACACGTTGTCAACACGTCTTACATCACACCAGGGCCAAGTAGAGATTACTTCTTAGCCCCTCACCACCGGATTGACACCACGGACATGACCCCAACATCGGCTGCGCGCAGCGAGTAGAGCCCATGTCTCCTCGCGCACTGCAGCCCCCACCAAGGGCTACAGGACCGCCCCCATGCCGCCCTGTATCAGTAGGGGGCGAATATAAACACCACGAAGGGGGCCTACGCCCCGAACGAGCAAAAGCTCACACCTCTCGAGGGAGTGTGCAGCATTAACCATACTTGACACGTCTTACATACAAAAAAAAATATCGAATAATGTAAATCATTCTCGACTCCACTTGAACACAAAAAATTTCATCAAAATCTGTCCAGCCGTTTAGGAGTTTAATTACGAAAACATGCACAGAAGATTTATATTTATACCAGCTGTTTATTTGCTGTATAGATAAACGTACAAAAAATGTACATATAAAAAAATTGATTGAAATCGGTCCAGCCGTTTAAGAGGAATACAGTGACATACATACGTACAGTAGAATTAAATATATAAAGATAAATATTTTTTTGTTACTTTAACATCGAAACAATATTATTTTCACCTATTAAAAAATTAATAAAATGTCCCGATTGCAACCAACGTCCCCTAACCTATTTTGAGGTTTATTTATCATTATATAAATATGAACAAATTAATTAAAATACTCAACATTAGAATTATATACTGTTAACCAATTGCATTGTTAGTTGGCAAGATGATGGCTACAAATGGATTATTACCGTCCACTCAAGGAAACGTGGCGAGCGATGATGAAGCCGTCCGCAATCTTCAGGAATATCTACGAATAAAAAGCGTTCATCCGAATGTAAATTATGGTAAGAAATTGTAGTTGAAGTTTTATAATTATTATTTGAATGATGGCCTTTTCTATAAAATCGCCTGTATGTGTAAAAACAATAGAGTTTGGAAGTACAAGAATACATAGGTGCATTAAATGACTAAATCCCTTACGATAATTAAACGTTAAACTTAAGGAAACAATTATTATATAGCTGTGTTGTTAATTTTATTTATGTTCACCCGTCTTTCCATAAATGTGTTAAAGTACGCACAAGCATACATTTGTATATATTATTCAATAAGTAATGTTTTCAGAGGAATGTCTGGTATATCTTAGAGGTCAAGCCGCACAGCTGGGTTTACCGGTCCAAGTTTTTGAGGTGGTCCCCCATAAACCTATACTGGTAATGACCTGGGAAGGCCAGGAACCAGCCCTTCCGAGCATTCTCCTCAACTCGCATATGGACGTTGTACCTGTGTTTGAAGTAAGGACTTATTTATCAAGAACGACTTGTCATTTCGGTTTACATATTTTATAATTGAAATTGTAGTAGCTACCCTACTGCAATAATTCTTTATAAATAAAGTCATATATCGGATAATTTAAATGTATAAATAAAAATTATTAATGTTTTTGCTTTGCAACAATTTCAGAAAAGTTGGACATACCCACCATTCGAAGGTCGCGTAGTTGACGGAGTGATTTACGGTCGAGGTGTGCAGGACATGAAGTCTGTTGCTGTACAGTACTTAGAGTCAATAAAACGACTCAAAAACAAAGGAATTACTTTTAAGCGCACAATACACTTGAGTTTTGTTCCAGGTATATGAAAATGCCTAAAAGTATATTATCTATCATAATATGTTTAGCCTGTAAGAGTTACATTGATGTTAGCTGTGTAGCAAACTAAGCATTTAAAAACGTTTTTGAAACCTTTTCTTGTTCCTATATATATATATATATATTTAAGACAAGATTGTGTTTTAATACGTTAATGTTTATAGGCTACCTACTTTATGTGACGTAAAAATCTTTTAAATTAGAATTCAACGTATTAAATACTACAAAACGTATGAACGGCGCCAAAACGCAAAATAAACGCAATCTAAAATCATTTCTTGATCTAGGAAAGATTTAGGAATTGATCTTAATGATATTTTTTACTACTACTTTACTTAGTTTTATTCAAATTTTCAGACGAAGAAGTCGGGGGAGATCAGGGTATGGCGCAATTTGTCAAGTCCGAACATTATAAAAAGTTAAACATCGGGTTTGCACTAGACGAGGGTCTTGCTAGCCCCACAGATCATTACGTTGTATACAATGGAGAAAGAAGCATTTGGCGTAAGTTTTCATAAAATATAAAAATACTTTCAAATACTGCTTCTCATATTAAATTTATAATTCTCAACAAATATAATTATATCTCTTTCTTTATGTACTGATTAAATTACTGCAAAAGAAAATACGAATAAAATTACGTCCTGTCCACAGATGTAAGAGTAATTTGTCCCGGAATGTCCGGTCACGGCTCTCTACTGTTGCCGGACAATTGTGGTGAAAAGGTAAATGGAGTCTTAGTTAACGCCACTAATGCTCTAATTACTAATAGAAATAGTTTTGTATTTAATAATGTAACGTATAGTCATACTTACATTAAGAAACTAAGAATCATTTACAAGCTGACACACGAATAAGGCTTCAACAAGATCGCCTTGTCCAATTCTATTTACTGCTCCGCCTGCATAGAGTAACAAGTACTGACGACTCTGTGCAGACGGATTAGCGGAGTTTAACCTTAATTTACATAATCTAAGCCAGTAAAAAAGCGATTACAGAACGGTTATGAGACCTTTTTCAACCTTTCTAAACAAAGATGTTTTTTTTATTATATAGATGCGATTCATCATAGACAAGTTCATGGACCTTCGTCAAGAGTCTAAAAAGAAATTGGAAGAAAACCCTCAATTAACGATCGGGGACATAACGTCCATCAATCTAACAATGCTTAAGGTAACGTAACTTTACAGACTGTTTTTACTACTTAACATGCAATATATCTCAAGTAAACAATACTTAATTGAAAGTAGAACTATTTAATTGTGACATATTTTAAAAATTAAAAATATTGCAACGACGTTAAGTTTTAGCCGACATGAAAACTTCTTTGCCTTTCCCATTAGGGATAAATTAATATCATCATCTTCATCGACATGAAAACTGACTGATCTTGGTGATGGAGGTGTCAAATGATTCAGATCTGTCACTAAATTGGATGGATTTTGTTATCCAGTAGCTTTCAGGATATTAACTAAAATGTGTCATGAAATATCTGAAAATGTGGTCCCCTCTGCGTCGTACGAATTCGCTCTTAAATCTATCATTTATTTATTTTCGTACTATGGAATTTATTTAATTTAAGCGCATTTTTAGGGTGGCATTCAAGAAAACGTAATTCCTGAGAAACTAACCGTCAGTTTCGATTTGCGTTTAGCCTTGTCCGTTGATTTCGTCGAGTTTGAAAATATGGTAAGATTGCAATAGTAATAAACCTTATTAACTAATCAATTATACTATAATTTATTAAATAAAATAAACTTATTAATTTAATAAAATTATTGCCTAATAAATCTTGCCTCTCAAACGATTTTTAATGATAAATTATTTCGAATTGTAAAATCCAATTAATCATTATTTATTTATCGTACTATAATAATTAAAGAAGCCTAATAATTTTAAACGACAATAGTAATTATATTCTGTGATACATATAGATTAAGGATTGGTGTACGAAAGCCGGAGCAAACGTAACCTACGAGTTCGTTCAAAAGGATGATTATGTCTTACCAACTCCTACTGATTCCTCCAATGGCTACTGGATGGCATTTAAGACCACAATTGAACAACTGTAAGTATATTTCTACGTTATCCTAAGTGTTTATATGTAAATAACATTTCCTACTATTGATAAATAGTACTACTTTTGTATTATAATATGAAACCATTATTAACGGCCAGCTCTTGAGGTATCTAGAGGGCCACCAGCTGATAAGCGTTTCTCAGTACGGCTTTCGTTGTGGTCCTTGTACACCTTACACATAGGTGGGCAGAGGCAATTGAATCCAAAGGGGAGGCGCTGGCGGTAAGTTTAGACATAGTGAAAGCCTTCGATCGGGTATGACAAAGAGCACTGCTCTCATAGGTTCCAGCCTATGGGCTCCCCGAGAAATTATGCAACTGGATCTCCAGCTTTCTCGCTGATCTGAGCATCAAGGTCGTCATCGACGGAGCATGCTCCGACCTTAAACCCGTCAATGCTAGTGTCCCACAAGGCTGTATCCTATCCCCGATCCTGTTTATTCTGCATATCAATGATGTGTTGCAACTTAGCAACATTCATTGCTATGCGGACGACAGCACTGGGAATACTTTTAACACTGGCCGGGCAGGTATTTCTCACCACCACTATGTGGAACCAGCTGCCCACTGAAGTATTCCCGAACCAATTCAACTTAGGGTCCTTCAAGAAAAGAGCGTACCAATTCTTAAAAGGCCGGCAACGCACTCGCGAGCCCTCTGGCATTGAGAGTGTCCATGGGCGGCGGTATCACTTAACATCAGGTGAGCCTCCTGCCCGTTTGCCCCCCATTCTATAAAAAAATAAAAAAATAAAAAAATCGTCCGTCATTCCACAAATGAGCGTTTTCTAAGGCAGTTTTTGCCGCGCTCCACCTCTATGTGGAACCACTGAACAATTTCCGTTCCAATTCGACTTAGGGTCCTTCAAGAAATGAGCGTTCCATTTCTTGAAAGGCCGGCAACGCACTTGCGAGCCTTCTGGCAATGTGAGTGTCCATGGGCGGCGGTACCACTTAACATCAGGTGAGCCTCCTGCCCGTTTGCCTCCTATTACATAAAAAAATACCTATTATTAAAGGGCAAAATATATTTGAGAAATTCATCATATAGTAAATAGCCTGCCTTTGTATTTAAATGTATAAAGGCGAAATTTAAAATGTAAGTAAAGTGATTTATTAAAAATAGAATGTAGTGCATAGGAGAGTTATAATCGGTAACTACTACTTAAATATGGAATGGTGTTTTCAGAGATATTCCATTGGACCTTCGCACATTTCCTGGTGGCACTGACTCTCGTTTTATTCGTAAAACAGGCGTTCCCGCCTTAGGATTTTCGCCGATGCGACGTACACCACCAGGTCTTCATGAACATAATGAAAGTCTACAAATATCTGTGTTCTTAGAAGGCATCAAAACATATGAAGCTGTTATTCCTGCTATTGCTAATGTGTAATTAAGTTATTCGATTTACATGCAACGTGAGAGACAAAAATACTTTGCTAGAGGCGTGACCAACTACCAACCATGGAATTTGAATTGAAACTGTGACTAAACGTGGGCTAACTTTCCTTTATAATTTTATATTTCGATAGCGTAGAAAAAAAAACGGTTTTTTTTTCTTAGGAGGTAACGTAGCCCGAAATATTGTAGCATTATAATTATGTAAATTAAATTGTAACTTTCAATAAAGGTAATCAACAATATCTCTTTTTTTTCACTCTACAAAATATGAAATTATTTAGAATACAAATGTAAATACATAAAGTCTTAAAGGAACACACACATTTACTACATTGATAAAACAAAAGCATCACGAGGAGTTATTATAATAAGAACTGATTAACTCCACTCGACTTTCCAAAGTCGCCAATTGCATAACCATAAAAGATATTTTTTTTAATAAATTTTTGATGTTGTATTTTTTACTTATTTAAAAACAAAGCCAAAACACATGATAACTCAAAAATGGTTCTTTTTTGCATAATGCATATGGGCGTTAAATATCACTAGTCATCCCTATCACCTTCTAACGAGTATACGTCAAATTACCTGGCTTATTATTATTGGGTCATGCTGCTGATGGCGAACCTATTTTCATCCTGCAGAAGAGGGCTATTCGTGCAATCTATAATTTAAAGTGTAGGGAATCTCTGAGAGATAAATTCAAGGAAATTAATATATTTACCTTTCCCTCGCAATATATTTATGTAAATATTATGTATGTATATAAAAATAGTGATATGTTTACTAGAATAGAACATACGCACAATGTTAATACTCGGAACAAACGCAGGCTGCAATTTCCCTGTACTAGACTATCTAAAGTAAATAATTATTTTTTGGGAAAAGGGATACTCTTCTTTAATGAAATCCCAGAGGCTCTTTTAATAAATTAAATTAAAAGAAAATTAAAGAAAAGCTGTGTAAAAAGTCTTAGGCACTATAAAGTAATTAACGATTATCTAGTTGATAAAAGGACCTGGGACTAGTGCGAGACGTGCTACTTCTAAGTAATTTGCGATATTTATAAGTTTTAAAATAAGAGTTGTTTGATGATTTGCTATTTTAAAAGAGTACCGAGAGTTTTTACGCCAGCTTTTTCTCTCGGCCTACACCCTCTGTCTTAGGGATGTGAAAAAATAATCGATTATTTAAAAAATCTATTATTTTTTTAAGAAAAATCGATTATTAATTAATCTATTTTTCATGCTAAAAAAATAATCGATTAATAAAAAATCGATTTTTTTTTTATGCAGAATGTCACATCCCTACTCTGTCTTCTTTGCCGATGAGTATGGAATAGGGATGCCATGTTCCGTATTCCGATTGCCGTATTCCATAATAAACATTTTTTATTTTTTTTTAACAACAATAGATAGAGTAGTAAATGAATTCGAAACATATGACAATTGAATGGGTCAAATGTACGTCTACGTCACTACGATATGAATTCGAGATTTTTTTAACAAAAAAAAAATAAATACCTGTATGTTAATATCACTATTTATGTAATCTGTGGTAATCATTATTTAGCATTAATCAAAATGTATATACCTACTACTAAAAAGTGTATATTTATCTGTTGTCACAATTGGACTATAACGTTAGAAATCTGTGTAGCAATAGTCATAGAGTATAGTGCTTTTCATGAAAGAAGTCCCGCGGATATTTTTGGAACTAAATTTGACAGGTCGGCAATGTTGTCATTCGTCGATGTTATCAAGTTCGTTTGTTGTGGTAGATTTTTGTGAATTTTTAACTATCTTAGTGCATTTTAAATATTGATTACAATGCCAAAAGTTGTAAAAAGTTCGGCTCGAGAATTGATATTAAAGGTGAAAGAGTTCTGTGAAGCGGAACAAAAGAATAAAGGTGTTTTAATACCACTAAACAATGTTCGGAAGAGAGTTGCCGCCATAACAGGTACTTTTTAGAGTTGCCATTTAATAATTTTTTGCTGTATTGATGGGAGTTTTATGATAATATAAATTCGTTTTTACGACAAAATTGAACAAATACATAACGTGATGAAACTAGGTAACTGAAATTAAAACATATATTACATAAGCATTATAAACTTAAAGTTACTATTATTTTTAATTGTTCATAATTTAATTGCAGGTGTGTCAGAGAAAACTGTATCAAGAATTACAAACGAAGGTGTAACAGCGGCGTGTACTTCAAAAAAAATTGTAACCCCGGGGAAGAGTCGCCCGCATCCGAAAAAGTTCGACTTAGACGGGTTCGATTTGTGCGCTATCCGGCAAAAAATTTACAGTTTTTACGTCGTACATAAAGAATTACCAACATTGGTTAAATTACGGGCAGCTCTGCGAGAGGACATCAATTATCAGGGAAGCATCACAACATTGCACAGGATATTAAATAGAATTGGTTTCAAGTACAAGCGATGTCAATCCAGACGAAAACTACTTATGGAACGCCACGACATTACCGCATGGCGTGCAAGATATTTGAATAAAATACGAATAAATCGCACTGTGGAAAAACGACCAGTTGTATACTTAGATGAGACCTATATACACAATACTTATCATACAAAACGTTGTTGGCAGAGTGAGGAGGAGCCAGGAATGTTCGTCTCAGAATCATCAGGGAGTCGCTGGATAATCGCTCATGCGGGAACAAAAGATGGATTCATAAATGGTGCATTATTAATGTTCAAATCCCAATCAAAGTCCTCAGATTACCACGATGACATGAACTCAGCAAATTTCTTAAAATGGGTGACGGAAAAACTAATACCTAATCTACCTGAAAGGTCGCTTGTGGTAATGGATAACGCTCCTTACCATTGCACTCAATTAAACAAAGCCCCTTCTATGTCAAATATAAAAAGTAGTATGCAAGAGTGGCTCCGGCAAAAGGGTATATATTTTGAAGACACCTGGACAAAAGTTGTGCTGTATGAGCTAATCAAACAAAATAAAGGTCCACCGATATTTGCAGTGGATGAATTATTAACAGCTCACGGACACGAAGTATTAAGGTTGCCGCCTTACCATTGTGACCTCAACCCGATTGAGAATATCTGGAGCCTTGTAAAAAGAAAGGTGGCGGATAAGAACGTGGCACAAGATCCAAAAGAAATATTAAAATTAACTAAAGAGGCCTTTGAGTCTATTACGGCTGAAGATTGGACAGCTCAGTGCTCGCATGTCGAACATTTAGAGGAGGAATATTTAAAAAATGACGGCCTTATGGATGAAGTGATGGACCGAATAATTATATCAACTGCTAGTGATACTGAAACAGAATCTGATTCTGTTTCAATACACTCTTCGGACAGTGATGTCCCTATGGCCGTTGATCACAATTATGCAATAAAACTCTGAATAAACAATTGTATTGCTTTTCTTTACCCTATTTTCTTATCTTTTCCCTGTAAGTAGGTAGAACACCGCAATATAAGTAAATAAAAATATACTTTTTACATAACAGATATATTGTTTCATCGAAGTACGCAGAAAATAGTATTATTTGATAAATTACATCTGCTAAATGTAAATAAAATAGGTAAATTTTTTACTCATAAATGGCAACATTACGTCATGCGATTGCAGCGCCGCGTCTGGGGGACTTCTTTCGTGAAAAGGACTATACATTCTGTGTGAAGTGCGTAAAGCTGGACGACTACGACCTGAAAAATGTGTGACTTACTTACATTGCCAGAAGAAATTCTTATACTTATCATTAAACAATTGGATCTAGCTTCAGTGAATAATTTATATAATACCTGTAGAAGAACGCGAGATGTGATTTGTCTTTTTAAAGTAATCAAGAAATGTAATATGTCTTGTAACAGAATGGCTTCAGCACATATACTCCAGTTACCATTTTTCAAAGACATTGCCCCTTTTATAGAAAATCTGAATTTGGCTTGTGTAAACAATTTAAATAAAACACTTTTACTATCTGCAGTAAGAAGATTAAAGTGCTTAACAACAATTAATGTGTCCTATACTAACATAAGCATTATTGACTTTTTACAAATTTATAAGAACTGTTCTACTATAACAGATGTTACTCTTGATTCTATATTTGATAAAAAAAATTTAAAAACTTTGCAAGACGTACCAAGGAATATTTTACTGTTGTGTCAGGATGTGTTTGAGAAATTTAAAAGCATACATTTTATAGGATCACTGCTAAATTTGGTTTATAATACTTATACTATGTTTATGTTACAAAAAACGAAAAATATTAAATTAAAATTTAGTATTTCTCCTCTTCATAATGTGCTGTATACACGATTTGAATGTGACTTGGTGCCAATAAGTTTTGATGAAATTGTAATATCTTCAGTTAATACAGAACATGACATAGAATCTTTGAACAATCCACATTTTCCACACCATATAGATAAATATGAGTATTTTTTGCTAACAATGTCAAAATCATGTGTAACTCAAATTTATTGTACATCATTATTTAGAGACTTTATTAAAAACAATTATAATAAAGACCCAGGTTCTTTAACAAGTTTATGTGAGCATTATCCATCCTATAAAGCTGTATTTTTATTCTGGAATAAAGAAACAAATGTTTTTAATGAAGGTTTCTTTAGTCGCTTACAAAGACATCTTCAGCCTTATTTTGTGTACTGCATTGACATAACTAAGAACGAACTTGTCCCACATAATTATGACAGATTTTACATCAAGTATGAGGATCCTCTTTTAGAAAATCCAGCAAATAGTAATGATAGAATTGAACCTTCTTGTAAGAAAATAAGATTAGGTCAACCAAGTATAATAATTGATTATGATGACATTTTTAAAGAAAAAGAAAGAATCATGTTGTCAATTTACTTTAACTATTCTTCAAAACCAAATCCAATAGCCTTATCACCATCATCTAACTTTTTAACCAAATTAACATATTTAAGCTTAACAGGTTCTATACCATATAGTAGTGAATTTTTCAATGTATTATTTCGGTGCTGTTTACAATTGGACACATTAAACTATGAAGATAACTTTAGTGTGAATTATATAAAATCTATTGCTCGATCTATCCCTTTGAGCAAGTCAATAAAAAATGTCAGATTATTAGGCAAGAGAATAGATCATAGAACTTTGATCATGTTTTTAAGTCAATGCAGTAGTTTAGAAAATGTCCATATAGTAGAGTTAAGCAAAGAGAATTTTGAAAATAATGATTATCAACTAATGTTTCAGAAGTGTAAAAATTTATATTGTTTATACTTATATGCCCGCGTAAGCGAAAACAATAGAAATAAACAGATAATGACATTAAATAGGGCAAAGGTAAAATCTCAACAGCACCATACATCGGTTAAAGTAGTTAACGCTGACTTGCATGGTGCACTACATAGCAATCCATTTTCATATTTATTTAAAATATAAATACTGTTCATAAGAAGTAATTGTTTTTTATTATTATAACTATTCCAGTAACAATAAAAATTGATTACACAAACTTCAACCTCTCATCGTAAATATACTCTCTTCAAAATACTTGTAAAGGAAAGAAATTAGGATGAGATTCATAAATGACTAATGAGAGTTATGAGACTAAGCGAGAACTGACTCCCATAATATGTCAATATCCAATACATTTTTAGCGCAAAGGCCCGTATTCTAGAACGACTTTTTTTATGAATCTTAACATATTTGACAGCGCTCAAGACGAGATTGTGACTTGAGATACAAAATAAAATATGGAACTGTCTTGTTTCTGAAATCTGAATCTTCCATAAGGACTGCCAGATCATATAATTGGATTGGAATATAAACATTCAACCTCAACTTAAACTAGATAATAAAAATATACGTATATACACGATATTTAGAAAATTAATTCCGCATAATTTTAGAAACAGCAGTCAGTGGTATAAATTAGTCACAATTAAGTTGACACGACTGGCAGTACAGTAAGACCTAGTTCAGACACAGCGGGAACCACGCGGTTTGTAAATCACACGGGAACCGCGCGGGTTTAATTTATTTAGGTGTGTAAATAATCGTCCACACATAATCGCGCGGTAACCGCCACTCAACCGCTAGAAAATAGAATCGTGCGGCACCCGCGCGGTCCTATTACTATGAAGATCTTACTCAGCGTTCATTAGCATTGCGGGCACCGCGCGATTAACACGTCATAACAAGAGCACGCGTGAGCTCGCTATCGCTTCGACATTGAGTTATTTAGTGATGAAGTGGAGAGTTTTTCTTCTGGTGACACGCTTGCCACATATGTGTTTCAGAGCTTGAAATATCTTCCCTGATTAGTTCAATGAGTTCATCAAAAGATTTTATTGACATTCTCAAATAGTCAAAAAAAAATTCTCTCAAACATTCTTAAATTGGGATATAGTGTTACAAATTGGCCATGTGTCAGTCGATTCTCTCTGAATCTGCCTTTTCTTTATTTTCTGTATCAACTACAAACACGCAATTCCTCTTCGACTTCCATCTTGAAACTGATCGCTAACTAACCGCCACTGTTTGAACAGTCGCCACTTTTGTGGTTCAAACCGCACGATCTGACAATCGCGCGGTTACCGCCGTGTCTGAACGAGCACTGAGGCTAAGGATCACGAAGCGGTTTTCACCCGCGCCCGCCGCGGTGGCGAAAAAGAGTTTTATTTTCAAAACTCACGAGACCGGAAACTTGGCGGTTGATTATCGCAAGACGGGCGGTTAAAACGATCAGTTGACTTGAGTTCCAGACCGCCATGGACAGACACCAGAAACGAGCTGTTGCGTTATACTTACTTTACAAAAGAATTAAAAAAGAAGGCCTGAAAGGTTCTGGGTGCATCCACTGAATCCGGAAAGAGATCGTTATGGATTGATGGTACTCTTATTAATAAGTTAAAGAAGGATGAAGAAAAGTTCTTTAATTATTTTCAAATTCGCTGCGGTCGCCCGCCAACCGATCCAAGAGCGCGCGGATGCAACTCGCCGCGACCCGCGCCCGCCCGTACAAGATGACCGCGGGCGCAGCGGGAAATGTGCTTTTTTTCTCATTTTTGCTTATGTACGATCGCTAGACCAAGACCGTCCAGAAAATGTACGATTTTTCCGGTAAGTATAATGTTCGGGGAATTTCCCAACAACCTAACGTATGCCTAGATATTTTACTTGAATGAAGACACTTTTTTCATATAAAGGCTTGTATTGGAATAGTGAAAAACCTGTTTTTCTCATCAGTCTCGAGCTCTAAGTGATTAAAAAGGATATAAATAATTAATTATATCCTCTTTTGATCTGCATGTTGTCGTTAGTGTTTTTGGTGTTACTTCAATACGCTTAAGCAAGAATGGGTAGTGAAAATGAAGAAGAGCGACCTGCGCCAGGTACTCCAAAAAGGAGCTTTCTGCGACAGAGAGGAACACACACAGAGCACAGAAGTATTTAAGGACTGGTTAGGGCCCGGTAAATACCAATTTAAAGGCAGGTGCATTGTTTGTGACGTCGAGATGGATTCAGAATATGGAGTTTTAAAGTTACACTCATCTAGGCAAAGGCAAACTTTCCACTTTTATGTTGTACGATCTTTTCATTTCAAAATTTCCTTGGTATACGATTTTTTTTGTAGCTGGTGTACGATCATGGTTTTTTTCATCTGGCAGCCCTGCTACAGTTAGCTATTGGACTGGGCATTGGGCAACACTAGTGAGTAGTGACTAGTCAATTGATTATTGATTTTAGATTTATTGAATAGTCATCAGTGTGACCGTTTTTAGTATATTCAGTACCAAATTGGTATAATTTGGGCTCCGTGTAACTAATTTAGTATTTTTTTGGTATCCTTTTATATTCTGGTATTTTTTGGTACATTTAAACTTTCAACATTTTAAAACACATTTTGATATATTTTTGGGCTTGGCGGGAAACACTCACTTCCATTCGTTCGTATTTCGTTGACATGTTTTTGTCTTTGTCTGATGTTTACCGCTAATGTATCATTTTGTCTCTTTCGAACGGTTAATGCTAACAAATTCGCGAATCGTGCTTTAGCTACGTATTACTATCTACGTTACATGCTGTATTTTTATACATGAGGTCCCTTTTGGGACCACGGATGTTTTAGTTCTTTATTTATTTCTCTCTGTGTGCATGTGTAGTGAAGATAATGAAGCGCAAATACGATCAGAAATATAGATCTGAGTGGAAACAAAATTCTGAATTTTCGTCATGGTTGACAAAAGATAAAAATAATGAGAACGCCTTGTATAAAACGTGTGGAGAAAAATTTTTAAGCAGAATCGCTACAATTAAAAGTCATGCATATTCTGAAAAACATCGATAGAAACTTATACATTATAGTGGACAATCCAAGGTAAGAAAGCTATGCCCCCATTAACATATTTATAAGATTATTGTGTCCCTTATTCTTTATGGCACATGAATTAATTGTCCTACTTCTACAGGATGTCCGATGAATCTTGGATAGTACATGTACAGTTGTACACACATGTATAATTGATTTAAATTCATCAAATTAATCAAATCCTGTTTATTTTCAGAACGATGATAAATTACTTCAAAGGAACCATATCTGAAGAAGTAAGAAAAGCAGAGCTTATATTTTATGCAGCGTTGGCAGAACATACCATCTCGGGCCATGGATCATCTCAGCGATTTATTCAGCAAAATGTTTTATGATTCGGAAATCGCAAAGGCCTTTCCTGCAAACGCACTAAATCTGCTCAGTTAGCTCAGTGCAGCGAATACTGACTTAGTATTTGTAATAAAACTTATTGTAAATATTTATTATTATTTGAATATGTCTGTATAATGAAGGTGTGTAATTGGTAAAATTAAAAAGTAACTGATAATAAGTGGTTTAATAAAAAAAATCCTCTTTTTCTTTTAGTATATTTTTAGTATAATTCAGCATGTGTTTTGGTATTATTTAGTACTGGCACCTTGTAGTTTTGGTAGATCGCCATTTTTTAAAACGGTCACACTGATAGTCATCTGTTAAGTCTTGGTGACTCTTTTATGATAAGAAATCACGTTAAATAAATATTTTTTTGCTCCATTAACGCCATACTACTCAAAATACAAAGTTTTTTCTTCCTGCTTAATAGATAAGTCGTGTTTGGTAGACATAAGCTCTACTATAAATTATAATATTGGTGATTGGTGTCAGAACTCTGTAAACAATTTTTAAGTACTTGGTACTGATCTCGTTTTAAAAACAATATGGCAACCTCGAAATATTTTGAAAAATGTTTTATTACTGTTGGCACCACACGATTTGATTTACTTTGCAGTGAAATCGTATCGTCTCCTGTTCTCCAAGCCTTAAAGAGATCAGGTTGCAAGGATATTACTTTTCAAATTGGAAATAGTAAAATGGATACGGGAGATTACGAACTAGACGGAATGAAACTACATTGTTACAGGTTTAAAGATACTATAGAAAATGATATAAGAAATTCCGATTTCGTCATTAGTCATGCTGGTGCTGGCAGTGTTTTGGAAGTTTTAAATGCAAGTAAACCACTCTTGGTAGTCGTAAACGAAGATCTTATGGATAATCATCAACTAGAATTAGCAGAACAAATGCAAGTGGATGGTCATTTATTCTATTGCACTTGCGATACATTAGTTTGTACTTTAGACCAAATGGATTTCAGTTTATTAAAACCATTAGAAAAAGCTAATCCTACATACTTTTTTCAATCACTGAATAGACTTTTAAAGATACAAGATTAAATATGTATGTATGTAAATATGATTATCTACATATTTGGCAGAAGGTTGACCTAACAATAAAATATAGAAAGGATTTTTCAACAAAACTTGAATGATGTTATACAAACAATGCAATGGAATGCGTTGCATACTGTTCATATAACCTAAAATATGTATTCTTTTATCTTCATAAAATTACAAACGAAACACTATCTTTATTGATTAAACATTTTGACAGCAGATTTACAAAAATATATGAAACAAAATAAAATGTGATTTTCACAAACTATGACCTTATTTATAATCAATGAGAAAACTGTCTTACAAATAAAGCAATAAGATAATTTAAACTAATTTCTTAGCCTCAAAGAAACTCTTAAGGTGCCTCATTTGCCAGTAGCCAATTCCTAAAAGAACACCAGTTTGTAGTAAACTCCACCAAAGTACTCTTTGATTTGTACTTTCAGATGTTTGTCGGAATCGTTCTTCTCGGTGCTGTAAATTATTGAAAATGTTTGAAATTGCAAACATAAATATGTTAAGCTTTAATGTTTTGATTAGTATTCACTTCCCAGGTTTTAAAATATTCCTTTAAACATTAGAGCTTCGCTTTTGACTAACACTTGGAAACTTCAAATATATTACAGAGATTTAGAATTTATAAAGAAACTTAGTCAAAAACAATAAAAGTTTTGCTTTTGATATGTTTTATTCTATGCACCCTGCAATTTATTACAATATTACTAGGTAGGGTAAAATAAGTTTCGTTATTGCTCTATTTATACTTACTCTTTGGTAACTTTGTTCCTTAGTAATTTGATGAACTTGGTCCAACAATTGTCTAATTCTGAGCTGCAGCTCAGTAAGCTTGTCTTTTTGTGCTACATTTGCATAGTCAACAGCATGTTCACCCACTTGAATATCAAGATGCACCTACAATTATTTGCTTTATGTAGAAATGTGGAAAAAATCTATAAACATTTATGGCATAGATTGTTCAGACTAGTTTCGAGGCAACGTGTGGTATAAGTAGAGGCCTAGAATTCCAACCAAACTATCAATCTCAATTTTCTATTGAGAATGTAGGGAATTTAATTTATATAATATTAGGTTTAGGCCTCAGATTTTTGTATCTGTTTCATAATTTGTTCTAATAAACAAGTTGGTGGGTGCACAACAGGAATCAAACCAACAACTTCAGAGATGAGAGCTGCATGCTAAAGCCATTACAGGTCAACACTGCTCCTAATAATTAAATTACCAAGACAAAATAAAATGATTTTTCCTTTTAACAAGTGTTTTAGTATTTATAATTAAAGTAATTCCTTTCATTAATTCCCAACCAATGAGTAGTGCACTGTCATTAATTGTGCATAAGTAATTCTAAGTGTTTTCTTCTTAAAGTAAATGAGTGAAATTTGAGCTTACCCTTAATTGAGATCCAGTAAACCACGATGTACTATTAGAATACATGCAAATTACATGTTCTCCAGGTGATGTAGAAGTAAATGAAATCATACCCTCAGATGAGTAGACCCGTGATAAGAGAATTCTATCATTTGGTTCTCGAACCTCAACATGCATTCCAATTCCAGGAGAAGAAGGCATGAATCCCCCTGAGCGTGGGTCATATAATTCCACCTTATAATTCACTAAAACAAACGAAAACCAGTTTTATGAAGAAATGGGATTTAGTAGACCTAAAATTTTAACTTTCTTCCTGTCGCGCCTAAGTATTTAAACATTGCTTTTTCTTATAAATTAGCAAAAGATTACCCAACACTGTGGTATCATCCGGTATTTCTTCTATGAAACATTTTCTTTCTCCTTCTGCTATATGGAAATATAAACCACAACAAAGATCTATGGTTATTAGCAGAGGTATTATATATGAAAAACGAATAAACATCTTAAATACTCTAAAGCTAAATTTAAAACCGTAGAAATGTAGGAATATCACGAAATCAATTGCTGTTGGTGAGGTTCTATTTTCTGTCACGTCACACACGTCATCTCACTTTTATGATTACAAATGACAGCTCTGGGGCCTTAGAGATAGCTACTTTGTGACAGGCGTGATCTGTTAACGCTAAGCGAATTTGTATGAAAATGGTCACATGATAATGTCTAATGTCACTCCCATACAAATGAATTAAACGTTAGTAGGTCACGCCAGTCGAAAAGGGATTTTGTCTCAAGCCTCTCATACGATAGCTGCTGGGCTACAGTGTTTGTGATCCGCAGGGCGGGTGCGGCCAATGCAGGTGAATCGGGACTAAGTAACTTCGAGTATCTATCTCCTGACTCCTAGCTACTTGTCGAACTATATCTCCAAAGGAGTTACAGGGTTCGCAGCGGGTAGACACTAGGCTGGGAGTGAAGCCGCGAGAGGCTAAATGACGATAGTACGAGTATTGCGATATATGACCTGTGTCATACATTGCGCATCATTAACCCTTGAAATCCAAAAATTTCGAAAAAATTCACAGCAACACTTAAAAGAGCTCTCACTGTTGACAGTTTTGCATTTAGCTAAAAGTTTGATCATAATCTTCTCCTTTCTTTTGTCACAACCCATTTACAACTAATCTAGCCTTATGCTTTTGAATAGAACCATTCGGGTTTAATGAACACCCATTTTACTGGGTCTATTGCCGGCCTTACAGGGTGAAGATTTTTAAACAGTTTGAGGTAGTATCTCCCAGGGAAGACCCTCCACCGGGAGTTGAAGCAACAGTTTGCTAGTTCGCAATAGTCCAAAAAAGAAAATGTCTTGTAAAGCGGACTATGTGAAGACTTCCATCCATACAGGTAATCCGAATAGAATTTTGAGTTAATTTGGCTAGTATGTTGATGAAACGAGGAACGTAGAAGGTATCAACCCAAACAACTATTCAGAACACTTTCCATAGTACACTTTGTATATAGAAAGAATCAATCTGATAAGTCATATATTGGATTAACATTTCGACAAGCCCTTCGCTGAATTTCGTCAAAAGGAAGAAGCTGGTATTTCGGAGCACCGGCCCAGAGTTGTGAGCACTATTCCATATGAGGTCATACTTGGGCCTTGTAGAGCTATATACGTTGTACCTCAGTGATATACTACTTAGCCCTACCCATAACACCCGGCTTTTTGGAAGCCAGTTTGGCTTTTCTTCCAGATGACTGCGGAATTGGACTCCTTTCGTTACGCAATTAAATTCAAAATCATTTATTCATGTAGGTAACACAATGTACCTACACTTTGAACTCGAATTTGCAGTTTATTTTTTCTGAGACTTTTAACGCTTTGAGCAGTCTCGCCTAAAGTGTCTAACTTCATTACAAAGGTAGCATTTGTAACTCGTAGTATTTACTTCCTTTGTCACCTTAATTCCCTCTTTCCTTTAACTCTTCTCAACCATAGCTGCCAAAGCTTGTCCAATTCCATTCATTATTACGCGCTTTCTCATGAGCAAATATCAGGTTACTGAATTTTTTTTAATTCACAGATATTAAGACAATAACATCCAACTGGACCTAAATGAAAATTATTACTCAGGTAGTGTATCTAAAATTTTGCATACAAAAAGTTTCGTTAGTTCCTTTCCGTCCTCTTCTTTTCTTAGCTCAAAATTCAGACTGTGCTATATTTCTTTTAGTATCGACAAATGGGTTGCGATGTCGTTGATGGTTGTTGTCTTTTCCAAATCAAAAGAATTGCATGCAAATTTAATATAGGTAAATACTCGGTAATCATTTACACCTTCATATAACTAACTTTTTGTTCTATTTTCTGCGGAGCCGGTCGGAGGCAAGTCCGTCTTAGTTAAAACGTTCTTGCAAGGCGGCCTTGCATAAGCGAGAATGATGATACTATCGGCGGATAAGTGATGCTACTATCGGCGAACGTAAAAAAATATAACCACTAAGGGAAATTGCTAAAGCAAAGTCGTCAAAGTACAAATAACACAAGAAAGAATTCGATTGGGTGTGGCACAGAGCACTTATCTCGAAGCTGACAGGCTCTACCTTGACTTTGCATTGGGCTCCCGAGAAAATATGCAACTGGATTTCCAGCTTTCCCGCTGATCGGAGCATCAACGTCGTCATCGACGGAATATGTTCCGACCTTAACCCCGTGAACTCTAGGGTGTCACAAGGCTGTGTCGTATCCCCGACCATGTTTTAGTCTGCATATCAATGATATGTTTGAACTCAACAACTTTAATTGGTAACTGGTAAATATGTTAAAACTATTGCCATAAAAAAAAAACAATATTTCGTACAATTGGAAGAGATTTCCAAAAGAGCAGCATCATAAAATAAATAACAACCGTTACTAAGGTCACATTATATATATTTATTATTATTATTTTTATACAAAAGAAGTTTCATCGGATTTTTACTTAACAGAAATATTAAAAATATTTTTAAGATTAAATATTTTATTACTATAGAATACTGCTTGACAGTTAAATTTCAGAACTTCCAGTGAAACCTTTTCGTTCACCTTCACACTATTTCGTTCGGTATTGCGATTCCAATACGTTTCATTGTATAGGAGGTCATGTAAGAAAAACAAGATTAAATTTAGGAATCTAAATTCTAAACCAATCATGTGCGTTTTCCAATTACAGCACTAGAGCGCATTTTGCGGCATAATGCTCAACGTTGAGTGTTCCAACTATAGCAACGCTTCGCACAATTGAGCACTCTCAAAACGAATGCTCTCGCGTCCTTCTCGCAAACAATACCAACACAGTGACAGAAAATTGACCAGTATTTTTCTTTAAGTTGGCATTTATCGAAATTTTCGTTAGTAAATATTATTTATTGTTGAAAAATTTGTAAGGCTTTCGTTTCGTCGTAGATTTTGAAAATAATTAAAGTTATTTCAAACTAAAAAAAAAAATATTAGTATGGATGGAGGTATAAATAGTTACTTTTTTTATATTCCACATTTAAAATATGAATACAATTTTATTTTAAAATTCGGATCTGTAAACAAATTTATTTTACAGGATTATACTTTAGAAAAAATTGCAATGGTTTTGAAAAAGTATATAATTTTTTTAGAAATCATTAAAAAATATTACTCAAAACGTAAATGATGTAAACTTCTTACATGAAACTAAATATTTTACTGTTAATTTAGCTTGTTAAAATCTTATATTCTTTAAAGGTTTTCTATTATTTCAATAAAAAAAATGTTAATGAAATAATTTGATGATTAAAATAAGCGTAAAAAGTTTTCAACCAATTATTATTGTTTACCACATTATTTATACATTAATGAGGTTGCTAACTCAATTCATAACATTTTTTTACAACACTGACTTAGCGCACTCTGCTGATGCATTTGAGAACTAATTCACGTTCCAATTAAGCTTCAGCATTATGCGGCATTGTGCGGCACTGAGTCGCATAATGCTCTGTAATTGGAAAATGCACCATATCTCATATCTCAACAGGATGGTTTTAACAAAACTCATATTAGGCCCCCTATAGGTGCATGTTCCACGTCAACTGTGGAGTGAGGTCAATAAGTAACCTGCGTTTTGAGGAAAAAATATCTATGGCAACAAGTAACAACTAACAACACTATCAAAAATACAGTGGAGAAATTATAGTGCGTTTTCCAATTACAGCACTAGAGCGCATTATGGGGCATAATGCTCAACGTTGAGTGTTCCAACTACAGCAACGCTTCGCACAATTGAGCACTCTCAAAACGAATGCTCTCGCGTCCTTCTCGCAAACAATACCAACACAGTGACAGAAAATTGACCAGTATTTTTCTTTAAGTTGGCATTTATTGAAATTTTCTTTAGTAAATATTATTTATTGTTGAAAAATTTGTAAGGCTTTCGTTTCGTCGTAGATTTTGAAAATAATTAAAGTTATTTCAAACTAAAAAAAAAAATATTAGTATGGATGGAGGTATAAATAGTTACTTTTTTTATATTCCACATTTAAAATATGAATACAATTTTATTTTAAAATTCGGATCTGTAAACAAATTTATTTTACAGGATTATAGTTTAGAAAAATTGCAATGGTTTTGAAAAAGTATATAATTTTTTTAGAAATCATTAAAAAATATTACTCAAAACGTAAATGATGTAAACTTCTTACATGAAACTAAATATTTTACTGTTATTTAGCTTGTTAAAACCTTATATTCTTTAAAGGTTTTCTATTATTTCAATAAAAAAATGTTAATGAAATAATTTGATGATTAAAATAAGCGTAAAAAGTTTTCAACCAATTATTATTGTTTACCACATTATTTATACATTAATGAGGTTGCTAACTCAATTCATAACATTTTTTTTACAACACTGACTTAGCGCACTCTGCTGATGCATTTGAAAACTAATTCACGTTCCAATTAAGCTTCAGCATAATGCGGCATTGTGCGGCACTGAGTCGCATTATGCTCTGTAATTGGAAAACGCACATAATAAACCGAATAAAAATACTCAAGACTTGGCCTAAAGGTCTAGATACCAGACCTATAGACTCAAAAAAAAAAAACTAACAACACTCAACCGTCAGGTGTCAAGTGTCAACACTCAACACTCAACGGTACTGCTGACAGCTGAATGCTCATTAGTGATTACTAAAGCGCGGCGCTAACGATTTGTCTTAATATTTTAAATTATTAATTCTCAAATTAAAATTTAAAGATGAGCTTTGATCAAAGTCACATTCTACATTCGACACAAAGAACGCCTCTCAAAGGTAATCGCGTAAGACAACTTGTATCTCGTGAAGACACTCTGAATCTTACTCCAATACTCAATGAATCTTCTTACTTTAGATCTTTAAACGACAGTAGTTTGAGACAAATTTTGGACGAATCTTCAATTGTTCTAAATACCGGAACAGCTGGAAATGGCTTAAGTGAAATATTTTTTGAAATAATTCAATCAAGTCGGGCAAGTGATGTTTTGGATACGTTAGCAAGGTTAGGTCAGGCTTGTTGTGATTCTCTTGAGTTAGTCGAACCATGGAATCGTTACAGTGCACACAATTACTGGTTAGTAGAGGAAGCTAATACCTGGAAACTGCTGCATTGCTTATATGCCGACTTATTAATTGAACATCCGGAATCATTTGAAAGTATTATTACACAAACCACTTTGTCTCAACAAATTTTAGTAAATGCTTTATTTCAAAGTGACCCGGAACTGAGACTTTTTCAGTTACTAGTGGACTGGCTAGAAGCCACAGCTGCATATCAAGACCAGGCAACTAGAACTACAGCTCCAGTTATTTCAAATAACATTCATTGGGGTAATACCCTCCATCAATTACTTCTTGGAACAAGTTTGTTCAATAAAGAAAGAAATACAGCTATGGTCACTAGAATAGATCCTGATGCTTCAACCCGTCAACATAAAAGTATTCATTCAGATGATTCAAAAGATGATAATGACCTATGTAAAATGGTTTTTACGGAACTTCGTTGTGGAAATTTTAAAAATGCAGTTTCTCTATGCATAAATGCAGGCCAAGCATGGCGTGGAGCAGTGTTACAAGGATGGAAATTATTACATTATTTACCAAAAGATTCTGATTCTACCATTGATCTGACTGGAAACAAGTCTCGGGATCTCTGGAAATGGTGTGCACTTGGTATAGCTACCAATTCCTCTGAAAATATTCACTACAGAGCAGCAGTTGGAATATTATGTGGCCATTTACAAAGTGCTCTTACAGCATGCCAAGGCAATTGGGAAGATTTGTTGTGGGCCCATTTGAGAGTCCAAATAGAAACTAGAGTGGACAAATTCTTACATGAACACTATGCTACAGCTGAAGCTAATACTACAACACCAGAAGTTCTAGAACTATTACAAACTGACTTGCCCACTTCTGAAATATCTTTGCAACAAATTTTTAGTGCTGTAAAGTCATTATTAGATGGTAAAAAGGAATCAAATTACCAAACTTGTCAAAGATATTTAATGTTGGGACATATTAGATGTATAATGCAGGACTCTTTAGATTGGCTTCAAAGTGCTGAAGACCGATTTGTAAGATTTCTTGCCCATCTGGTATTAATTTTGCGTCAAATGGGTAAAGATCCTCAACATGATACTGGTGACATTATTCTAGAAAAGTATATAACGCAATTGATTGAAAACTTGGTTGAAGGATCCTGTGATTGTCCAGAGCTTATTGCTTTCTACATTTCCACCGTCCCAAATGAGAAACAAATAATTCTATTTGCTGAGTTGATGGATAAAATATATAAAAGTGAAAACCGACAAGATACAGTGAATGCTGGCAAAACAGCTGGAATTGATGTGGCTGCATCAGCTAGAGTAGCAATTAAAAAGTCCATTACGGAAATACAACAAAATTATGGACATATTGATAGTACATTCACACAAACAACAGCAGTTGAAAAAGATAAAACACTAATTAACAAAGTTATTTTGTCATTGGAATGGCTAGCTCTACAACCAAATCAAGTAGCAGAGGCACTTTGGTTAAGCAATGCAATGGTTCGAACATTCATATTTATTGGAAACACAGAAGCAGCCATCAATTGCTTAGGTAGTGTTAAAAATATGTTTTCTGAGGTTATAAAACAACTCAATCCTACTTCCTCTGAACTAAAAGAACATTTATGCTTGAAAGCTTATTTAGAAGCCCTAGAAGGATTTGCTACATGGTACAGACATTACATTAGTGGACAGCCCAAGGATGTTGAACCATTGCCATCAAATGCAACATTTGCTGACAAAGTTCACCATGAGCAAAAAGTTGCTCAAATTGAACAACAAAAGGCACGATGGAAAAATACAGTATTACACCAATCTCGTCACACAAAAACCTTGCTGTATAATACTTTATTATTCCCAGGAGGTTGGCTTCAAGATGAAAATGATTGTACATCTTCACAAAACTTTTTAGAATCTGAACAAGAAGAAAGAATAAAACAATTAGAAACATTAAGAAAGTTATGTATACCAGAAATTGTGGTTTTGATTATAAAAATTTTACAAAGCAATGATGATGTTGATAATCATAAAGAAGCAGTGCAGTTAAGTGATTTGATAGCAGCGGAAAATCGCTGTTTGTATAAAGTTTTCACTAAAGCAAAGCTACAAGACATTTTAGAAAGGATTAAAGAATCAAGTTTAATTCTGATAAATAAAGGAAGAGATATTTTTGGATATGATTTAGTTGAATAATTTTTGTTAATTACCGTGTCTTTTCAATAAATATTTTTTGAAAATAAAATACCTGCATTTTGAAGTCAAGAAAAATTAATGTTTTCTAAGAATAAGGAAGTTTTAATAAAAAGTGTATATTTATACAATAATAGATTTTATTTTAGTTAATTCAACATAAAAAACCAATCAAGATGTCATGACTTGATTTGTTGTTGTGATAACAGCTCAATGTACAAAAAAAGACACATATTTACAGTTTTCAATTAACAATTAATATTTCAACAATTTATTATGTGGAGACTGTTACAGGATTCAGATTTATTAATTGGTTACTACTCTCTGCTAATTCCGATATTGACACTCTGCCTCTTTGTTTAATAAACTTGGCTACAGCCTCTAATTCTGTCAAGGCAATATAAATAAATTTTCCTCGGTCATCAATAACACCTGTTAACTCGCCTGATTCTTGCAGTTCAGTTATTCGGTCAATAACTGCTTGTGTTTTTAGTTTGAAATGTACTGCAAGATCTTCAAGTAGAACTACTTTTTGTGTCTGAAAAATCAGTAAAGTACTTTAATTTTTTTGAATTGAATTTGAAAACTATTTAAATTGTATATAATAAATGCAGATTATTAAACAATTTATCTTAACTTGGTAATTTTGCATGCAGGTTTCAACTATATATATATAAAGATATTAAGTAAGCTCACCTTAATATACTCTATAAAGTTACGCAGAAGATTAGATGCATCTTCTTGCTCATTTTCATCAAACCCTTCACCTTCAACAGTAAATGCTGCCTTTAATGCTTCATACTCATCTTGTTCTTGTTTCTTTCTCTCTTCTTCTGCTTTACGGAGAGCTTCTTCAACTTTTCTTTCCTCTTCCTAAATTAAAAATAATAATATAAAAAACAAACCCAACTTTTATACCTAAGAATTTTTTACATGAAGGTTGCAAATAAAAGTTTGTTAAGACTAATTATTATGGTTGTATATAATTTAATATAAACTGTTATATATATGTGTGGAATTATTTAATACCATCTAGTGGCAAAGTATCCTAAATAGTGTAAATAAAACAAAACTGAGTTTCTTCAGTTTTTAAAATATTTATGCTACACCAAGGTTTAGTTAGGTCACCACACCAGCTAAACTCAGAAAAAATAACAATCTGTATTTTTATGACATCAATCATTTTCTTTCTTAATAAACAAAAACCAACAAATTCTTAACTTCTTTTAATAGAATATGAAAACAATTCCCTTTTAAATTATTGAATGCAGCTTTTCTTACATATCTTAAGGATATTTCTCTAATTATAATTTACATTTCTTTTTATATATCGTCAATGTAGAATGATAATCTCATATGTCAAAAAACCATTTATTTTTTATTCTTAGACTCTTATGTCATAACTGGTATAATCCTGATGTAAGGACTTATTTATGTTCTCTCCTTTTTACCATCTAAAACTATTGGCAAAAACACAATAATATTTTAATGAACTTTGAATTAAATGAAACAGTTTTTTCTTTCCCTGTAATGTTTGGTTCTCTGGACATACAAGGTTATCATTCTACAGCGACAATATGCTGTATTTGTGATGTGCCTGTTATGTTTCATTGAATAAATACATTAGAAAAATTTTCAATTGGCAGAATTTAAGATACTTGCCAGTGTTATTTAACTCCCCCCCAGTATATAGTTTGCTATGATGTCCTGATAATTTATTATTCTATTAAGAAAACATAACTTAAGGATGCTTACAAAGATAATTGAATAAATGTGATAATCTTTAAAAAAATACCTCTTGTTTTTCTTCTACTTTTTTACGTTCCTCTTCTAATTCTAAATCACGTTGTTTTTTTATCTCTCTTATCTTTTCCTCTGCTTCTCTAGCTTTTTTTTTCTCCAGTTTAGCTTCCATTTTAGCTCTTTTCTGCATGAAAACATGTTAGTATAATATGAATTTGCATGAGTTGACTCACATAGTATATTAATATCTTATTAAACTAACAAGAATATACTTAATAATTTTACGGCATATTCAAACAATTACTAGAAAAACTTAATGGCACCTTAGCTCCCATTTTATCATCAATTTCCATTGTCTGGACATCAGATCTGTCTTCATCTTCTACTTCTTCATGAATGATAGGCTCTTCATCAAGTGGGGCAGCATGTCGTGCAGCTAAAAATATGTTATTTTTTTATGATAGAGTCTTAGTAATATTGTATTTAATATAATTTTCATACATTATGAGGAACTCTATGGAGTCAAAACAGCAATGTCAAATAACTAGCAATTGAGCTTATAACTTATTACAAATGAAGAAAACTAATACCATACCATTTGCTCTCATACGAGCCCGTTGATTTCTTACTGCTTGGACTCTTCCTGGACCTCCATCTCTTTGAGCTACAGCTCTTGGTCTTGCGGCAGCTAAAACCATTACAAAAGTTAAATATTTTATACTCAATCTCAAAATTATAAACCCTTCTTTAATTTATCACTCACGTTTCGTATTAACTTGTGACACACGAAGAAATGCAATAATTAAAATAATTAGAACAATACCACTAACAATAGCAGCAATTATGAATGGATCCATAATTTGTCTAAATAGATATCTTTAAATCTAATTACAAATGAAAAATGTAATCACACTTAAATTGGTATCAGAAATATATATAAAATAAGTAATTTACTCATGAAAAAAAGGTAGATACACTTATAGGCACAATATTCTTAATTTATGTCATAATCAGATTTACTACAGGGTGTCAGCAATCACCACTTTAGTCTTTACCTATAGTTGGTAGGCAGACACTAAGCACTCAAAGTTCGAACACGTCATAATTAAGTCAGTTGTTTTGTGGAATTGTCCATCCACACTCTCGACTTGGCGCCACGATGGGAGCGCGAGAGTGTGGAAGGTGCGCTCATTCCACCTTGTCTCGACTCGCCACGGGCCACCTGTCCGCTTTTTGTCGTTTTATGGGGCTAGCCGCGAGAGCCGAAAGTCAAAACTCAAAGGAGGCGAGAACATCAACCGCACTTGCGCGCTTGCTACTGTATTGTTAACTTTAATGTAGGTACTGTAAAATTCACTGTAAGGACGCGCGCGTTTTCTTATGATGAAGTGGAGTAACGATTTGTGTATGGCTTTAATCGAATTTAATGGAATGATATAAATTTTTGAAGTTATGAAAAATTGATGAGTGTGAAATTTTACGATGCGCGCGCACCGTGACACAAAATTAACAGAATGAAGTTGCCCACGGAAGATGCTACGGCATTGGACATTTTGTATAGGTTTCAGTATTATATGGGAACCAATTTTTATATAATGAATGATCATTCTAGTTCTGCTTTCCAAGCGTCTCACTTCTCTTTCACCTAGCTCTTCTCTTGGTGACTACGTTAGTAATTGCACGTGCATCGGCTTAGGCAGTGCAAGGATTGTTAATGGCTGTATTATACAGTGCCTGTAGTTGTATCCCTTTTCATCTTAGCGGAAACACATCTTGAGGGAAAGAGACGAGTACTTTAGTTAAAAGAGCATTATACTGATTAAGTTTTTATAAATAAGGGTATCATCATAATGGTGCCTATTACTTCCGCCGTTTCTGTATCCACTGTATGTAGAACAGTCCTCCTCCTAAACCACAGATATCCTTATACAGAATATAGCCTATGCTCAATCCGAAAATCAGGCTCTAATATGATATTTGTATTTTGTTGTGTATTGTGTTAACTCTACATTTCAGAGTAGGTACTTTACTACAATTTTTTTAGTTATTATTTTGTATAAATAGCAAAAATTTAAAAACTAAAAATATAAATGAAACTACTAGTATAAATTACTTGTAATTTCATTTCAATATAACACATGAAACCGTTAAATTAAATAAATATAATATATGTATTATTAAATAATATAATAAAATTAGAGTTAATAATACAAGAGCCAATTTTTATTTCCTTTGTTTTGATAAGCGGTGCAGACTAGTCAACTTCCACAGTAAGTTAATAAGGTAATTCTCAGATTAAAGGCCCTTTTTCTATTTTTGTTATTTCATCACAATTCAGTGTTAAATAAGTTGGTCTGAGAAATTTATCATTTCTTACTAACCATTCAAGTTCAATTGGCCTTAGCTTGTAGACATCCTGTATCATAATTATCTTTGTAATAATAGTATTTATGATGTATATTATATCTATGAGAAATTAAAATATTTAGGTTAGTAGACAGTATTTATGTAAAAGAAATAATGAATGATTAAACTTGTTAACCAAATTACATAGTTGACTACTAAGTTTCAAACAAATGGTTCTAATGTCAATAATAAAATTTTAACTACTACAGACAGTTTTCTACAAACTTTAAGAGTGTTAATAATAATTAGAAGATGCTGATTGACTTATTTTTTAATTATAGTACTATATTTACAAGAATTACTTTACAATACCTCCCTTTTGTGTACTTGACACTTCTATTATAAGTTCTATAATTATGTTAAATGTAATATAAAAAATATTAACATATTTATAAGCTAATATAGAATACAAGTTCAATAGTAGTTATATTTGAATAATTATATACAATTCAGACCTTTAAGATTGCCGGGTTTTTTTTTTCACGAAGATATACTTACCTAACAAAGTTGAAAATTTTAATGGTAAAAGACAAAAGTTATTCAGTAAGAAGACTTCATCTTACTTGATCTTACGCATTTTTGATAAAGTACAAATTTAGTTACTATTTTACAATGCACAAGCTATTCATATTACGTTCATAGTAAATATAAATTTTACGTGTTTTCGGTGGTCACTGAGAAATGAGAATATCTAAACATCTTTACTTAAATAATAAATTTATCGCTACTAAATCTGTGGTTTAGGTACTCTGTTTACATTTAATGTAACATTTTTTTTTAAATTTAATTAATAATGGAGTAGTACAAAATATTGTACTACTCAATTATAAATATAACGTTTAAAAGATTAGTAAAGGTATTATTACATTTGACAGTTAACAAGGTTTGGAAAAAAAACTCATTTATGATTTAAGATAATAGTAATTAGGTAACGAAGTTCGAAATCATCTTTTTAGTTTGTCGGGTAACTGTCAGTCTATGACTACTATTGCTTCAGTTTATTAACTTACCTTCTCATTTTCGAGAGATTGAAACACTTATTTATTTCTAGGAGAGAAGAGTTATTAATATGGATAAAGCTAAATTTACTGATGTACGTCTTAATTTGCAACAACTCGGCAATATCAACGATTTGCCAAATACATCAACTAACAAGGTAAATAACTTATTGTGTCAATGTTTACCTATACGCTTAAGTATTAAATATAGGTAGCTAATATTTATTTTAATTTAATTATTATCAAAATGTACTATAATTCATACTTTTAGTTTTGTAAAAACTGGCTAACATTTACATTTTTTTATTTCCACTTAAGATATTTTAAGCTTATTGAATTACTTAGTATGTACTATAATTATTAAAACCAAAAAAAATTTTTGGTTTTAATAATTATAGACCTAGAAGTATATAAAACTTTTACAAACAAATATTTTGTAAAAGTATAATATTGTTACTTATGGAATACATTATTGCTTATTTATCAATTGTGATATGATATGTAAATAGTATCTTTGTACTAGATAAATTGACTATATGATTTTTTTAAAAAAGTTTGGATCATTCCTGAGAAGAAAAAACTTTAGCTTTGATAATATTGAAGTTACAACTTTTATTGTACAAACTTGAGATGAAAGTTAAATTAATTAATATCTACAAGTTAAATTATCATGTATATCTAATTATAATCACTCAGTTTCTACCCTCCAGCTTACTTACAGTGAAATAGACCTTCTTTTGTTTATTATCATTGAATTTGAAATTATTGTATAAAGTTTCAATTTTGCTCTATAAAGTTTATTAAATTATTGTTGGGGTTGATTAAGGCCCTTAATGCTTATGATTTATTAGATTTATCTTTGAAAATTGTGTGTAAGCTCAAAATAAAGCAAGAAGTTTGGAAATTAATATATTTTATGTGATTCTGTTAAAACAATGTTTCAAATTATTACAAATAAATTATAATATTGATTAGCTTGATAATAATTAAATGATAAAACTGTGCAGATGGTTATTTATAATATATTTATATTATAAATAGAGTTATAATTATAATTTATAATATCATAATCATTACTCTCAAACTAGTATTATGCTTCTATTCATTACATTTTCTTTTAAGGTATCTCAACATTTCCAATGAATGTTAACCAAATTATTAAGATGATAATATTCTGATTAGTAATATTTAAATATTCATGTAATTGTATTTTTTTATGGATTTACGTAGGTACAGCTTTACGATTTTTTGTTCAAGAATACGATTTTTTATGTAATTATTTACGATTTACGACATACAATATTATTTATTCAATGTTAACTTGCTCTATGGTGTATAAATATAGAGAATATTATAGCCGATGGCGTGGCGACTTTAAGATCTATAGTCTATGCTCGTATTTTGTATCATTTGATATACTTCTTTTAATTATACAGGTAAAAATAGTATTAATTATTTGTAAATACGTAAACATAAAATAAAAATTAGTTATAAAAGTTATTGGAGTTGTATAAAAGTTCCATGACGTTTCACAATTATTAATTGTATTGCATGTTTTTGACTTTACCGCGCAAGTACTGTTTTAGAGCCTTATTGCTATCCCCTTTTCTCATGCACAACGCACTATTTAAATACGCGGTTGTTTCTTTCTTTCCCGTTCCTGCTCTTAGTTCGCGTTTGCTGCGGTGCGGTCTACGCTTAATTTCGTCACTATAGATTTGTGAATTCTACTCAATAAAATTGTGTTTTGAAGACTATTCCGCCATTGTAATAAAATTGTCTTTGTCAGTTGTAACGTGCAAGTGAATTGTTACGTGGGTATTGTTCTTATTTGTATACGTTTGTGCAACGGTCTGAAAGTTTTTTTACAGTGCATCATTTCCTGTTCTATATTGTACAGAAACAAGCAATAGGTAAATTGCGTTTGCTATCGCTCTTTTCACTATCACGTGGGTTAAATGTCGTTTTTCTATATTAGAGTATACAAAAACAACGATTTCCTATTGCGTTCTGTTATGTTTTTCCTTTATAATTTGTAACCTAAACAAACTTATTTTGTATTTCAGAAACGCGCCGAACGCTTTCGGGGTAAGCCTCGCAATACGGCTCGTAGGAGCCGGCGAGGTGAACAAAGAATGAATTTAGTGAACTATAAAGTGAAGTGTAATTGTGTTAGTTAGTTTTAATAAATAGTGTTCAAGTGGGCGTTACATCATTTCGTAATGATTGAATTTGGGAACCCGCCCTGACGCGATCAGCGCCGGCGTCCGCGGCGGGCGGCGCTCGTGTCATGGCCCCGGCGCTTACTGTAACTCCGCAAACGACACATTACGACGTGGTCGACGAGACTGAAATATTAGCCCACCGAAGACGGGCCCTTGTGTCCGTCAATAACCTCTCAACACACATGGAGGAAGATGATATGGGGCTGCAGAACCAGCCTAGTTTGGCGAAAGATTCGCAGGAGATGGAACAAATCCTTGTGGATCTGGGCAATAGTGACTTAGTTCAAGCTGATTTGCTTCAAGCTATTAAAACTCTGGAGAGTGGGGGAGATGTTTTGTCAACTGGTGATCCAGATGCTATATTTCCTCTATCAAGCTTTGATTTGCCTGAAACTGTTGATTCAGAAGGTGATGCAGCTGAGGATAAAATCAGACTTTTGCAGGCTAGGTTAGAACGAAGATGTGCATTTTTGTTAAGAAGGTTAAGAATATTGCAAGCTCGTTCTGTTGGAAAAAGAGTAGCCGAAGAAGTCACACAAACATTTGAAAAATGTACTCGAGGTGCAAGAAAAGATGGTGGTGGACGACCAATAGGTTTAAAAGCCTTTATTAAAAGAGTAGATACCACATCCGGCCTACAAGCGAGTGCAGCATCTAGGACTGTGGTTGGTCCAAAATATTATAATGCTAGTACTTCTAGAGGTGATGCAACAAGATCTGCATCATTAGGGGTTCCTTCAGGAACATTAAATGGCTTAGAGGATACAGCTGGTAGCTTGCGTTTTCATTTATCAGTGGTGAAGCAACAATTAGATTCAGATGCAACTGCTTCTTCATCTGGAGCAGAGAGTAATGATGAGGCTGTTGTATATAATAACCAACATCAACAGCACATGCCTATGTAAGTATTTTTTCTGTATTTTGAAAGTATGAGTTAATACTACTGTTACATAGTGAGCCAGAGAAGTATATGTAATTGATGAACCCTGGAACACGCACATGATACTGCTAAAATAGAATTCTTGTGTAACTACAGATATATAAATCTAGGGATTTCTCAATATTTCTTTATACACATTAATCTTAATTAGTTATTCTTTATCACTAAAATTAATTTTCGAGCCATCAAATTTAGAAAACACGATGTTTGGTGTAAAATGTAGCCCTTGCCAGTCCTGAGGCAGAAATTTTCTAGTTTCTGTCTTTACACATTTTACCTAATCAACCAGTAGAAGAACTTATTTATTAACATTGTATTCAATAAACTTAAATTTCAAAATTCTTTAGTATTTGTTTAGGTTACCAGTTAAAGTTTTAAGGGTTTATGAAAAGTGTAAGGCTGGGGATAATATAATACTATTCTAATACAGAGAAATTTATATTATAATATAAGATTTTTTTGAGTCATAATAACATATAGTAGGGATTTGTATGTATTCACTAGTTTGATTTAAAACTCTTAATGTAAACAATGTTTTTTAAATTTCTCTACCAGCTATTTTGTAGTAGTAGTGGTAATCTCTATTTCTAATTACACCTTTATCTTTTTTATTTTAGTGAGAAAAGAGCATTATGGTCTTGGCAAAGGACTCGTGCGTCAATTGCAACACGTTGGTGCTGGCTACAGGCACAGATTCAGGAGTTGGAATATAAAATAAGACAGCACAGTGATTTACATAAGCAGGTATGTCTTATTTTAGTTATACCACCCTGTAATACCCTATTCAAATGTAGTAAAATTAGTAAGACTATAATAATTCTACCAGAAAATTGTAAATTCAGTGAGATGACCATCTATTTTGTGATATTAAAAACTGTCAAAATGTTTTGATCCGTAACATACTACTCACAATATTATGCATTATTTTTTTTATTGTTTGCAATATCACAAGATAGATAGTAATATAATAGTATTTACAATTTTGGAGTGCAATTATTTTTCTGTGGCAGTGAATTATATGTGGTTGTACTTTATCATATAAATATCTAACTCTGTAATTAAGGTACACTCGAACTTGTGGTTCGATCTTTCCTATTTTTTTTCACACAATTGTTATTTTTTTGTATTATTTCTTAATTTAAAAGTAATATACTTAAATTAGATTATAGGATTGTGTGGTGATATGTAATGGTTTATAGCTTTAGCCAAGCAAAATAATATGTACGACATTACTGAGAAAATATTTCATTAATCATAACAAAAAGTAATATAATAAAGCTGCCAATGTTCTTCAAAAATAATTTGGTGCTTTACATATACAGTTAAAACAGCTTGCACTTGGGATTTAAATCCTTACACGATATTATAAACATTTTACCTTTATTAAAAATAGGTATTTTTGTTATCTAAACTTGGAAATTTATAATATTTATAACAAGGTAATAAATTTGATTGCCGGTGGACTACCAAACTATGTCTATGTAGTCTTATGTGCTTTAAGCCTGTTACAACATGAATAATTTTTTGTCAATGATAACAAATCTTATCATATGAGGCTGTTAATATGTATATTAATTAGGTCGGACATTCACCCTCATGCAAGTTCAATGTGATACTTTGATATTGAATATTTTTAATAAATATAATAATCAATTTTATAATTTTAATAATAATCTTGAATGATCAACAAAATATAAAAATAATGTTTCAATAGCTTTTTGCCATTTTTTTTTTTAGTTCTGTGTTGCTTTCTTTTTGTTTACTGTAATAAATATTATTTTTTATATTCAATACAGAATATAAGAATATATCTTAAATACCTAAGTTTCTCTTTGGAACACTTGTGAATAGTATTGTCTTTTATAGACATAACTTTTAGACATAGAAAAACACTTTTTTAACGGATTTGGAAATGGTTAAATTTAAAATTATGTAAAATAATTGTAAATTTATAATAAAACATAACTTCAAATCCGTTTAAAAAAAAGTGTTTTTCTACACTTGTGAATGGCATGAAGGTTTTACATGCCATAATTATAAGTAAACGAAGTGGGCACAAATGTTAGTACATAATATATCTACTGGAGCTCTACTTGAGCTTGTATTGACAAACTATTGTGCAAGGAAAAATTTAATAAGCCACACTAATTATGCAGTATATAAATTCCCTTTGTTATGAATCCCTCGTAACTCCGTGACCTTGGCCTATATTAATCATACGTAAATATTTTCAAATAATCGACCACTCTATTGTAAATACAAAGGGAATTTTATTGTATTATTTTTGTTACATTATTCAATTTCTTCGTAAGACGTTAAAATTGTCATAGCAGTGTTATGTGATGTCAATAGTTATATGAGTTATTGGGAGATTTTTATTAATAATTTAAAAATAATTTAAAGGTCCGCGAGGCAAAGGGTCGTATAGAATTTGAAGGAGAACCAGTCGGTTACGAAGGGAGCCTCCCAGGTGATGATTCTCCCAGCACCTGCGCCAGAATACGACCCTTGCGTCGGGAGACGTTTAAGAAACGAAAGTTATTGCAAATGCACAATCTGCATCTTGCTACTACTAAAGCGGCTAAACCCAGTGATGTTAAGTAAGTTGAATATTGGAAACATTTTAGTAGCAGTGTGATTTGAAATATTGGCTTTATTGACATAGCTATTACAAAAGTATGTCACCGCAGCAACCTAAGGTAGTGATTGAGAAATCTGATTTTTGTGATCTTATTTAAAGAAGACGTAAAGTTACCAATTCTTGATCCAATATCCAAGTTATCTCTATAACGATTTTACAAATATGGGAGGGTACCAATTTAAATTTCACTGAATTATAATTTATGGTAAGCATCAAGCAATGCTAAAGTCAGACTTTTGGAAATGCATAAATAAATATTTTTATTCAGGTGCAGCTGCGTGTACCCATTGGAGTCGTGCGCTGTATGCACGGGCCGAGCCGAGTCTACTCAGCCGCAGCCGCCTTTCTCTACATTGTCTCCTGCGCAGCGCCTAGCTCTCGTCGATCCTAGCTACCATCCTGCGCTTAGCACTATACAAGGTAAAAAGATCATATATTTTTTATTTTACATATAACACGGCTATTAATTAATATACTAAATGTAACAAAAGTTTACATTCTTAAGATATTGTTAGTGCTAGTTGAAGGGATAGAAATATTTTTATCAATGGAATCAATATTTAAATATCAATCAATATTAAATACTTGGCCAACATAATAAAAACACGATTTTAATCAAAAAAGTGTATTGTCCTTCTCTTCAGGGACTGATTTTGTCCTATATGCAGAAGTTAGGTTAGTATATATTGACTAAAAATATATTGCTTATATTTTCACCGTCTTTTGTATCCTTCATCCAGCTTAAGGTAGATAAAAAGACAGGCAGTTGTTTTCCCATTTATAATTATTATGAGTTACATTTTCAGATGTGCCGCCATCCATTCACATGAGCGCGCTCACGTCTCGTCCGTGGTTCCGGTCTCGCATCAAGTCCTATCGTGGCGCGCATAATTCATCTGTCACGAAACAAACGATCCAAGCTTCGCAGCCCACACAGGCAACTTCGACGACTACCAAACGACATCCTACCAGTTAGTAGATTTAGATATCCTTAATTTAAAAGAAAACAAATTACTTAAAAATAAATATGCAGATTGTTTAAAAGTATTTAAAATAGATATTCAATAGTAGGCAGCTGCTAAGTAGTAATTAAGAACTTGGAAGCACATAGAGTTTCTTGAGTTCGATTATTGCCTAAACAATAATGATGATTAAATTATCAATGTAACACAGTCAGTCTAGCCCGAGTAAATAATATAATATACATTATATGCCGTATATTTCAGGATTGAAACGAGGCAGACCGCCGCTATCCCGCAAAGTTAAAGAGCGTGATCGTGACGACGATACTTCGACATCTGGACAAGAACGGTACTAATAATTTATTTTGTTATTTGCTTATTATAGTATAAAGTAATGTATATTACTATTTGTCTAATTTTAATTTAATACCAAAAAGTATATTGCGTCGAATTTCAAAACTCTGTTAAAGTTTTACCAGCTACCGAAACATTCATACAAACTATAATTAAGGTTATTTTCCCAGTGGGCGTGGTCGGGCAAGCACAGAATCACGCGGCTGGAGGCGGCAGTCGTTCGATATCGATAACATCGTGATACCTCAAAGCATCGCTGCTAACACACGGCCTGAAATACTTACGTATAAGGAAATTCTAACGCCTAAGTAAGTATTTTGTACGCCCATACAGAATTACGACATCCTCTGTTTCTCTAATAATTATTCTTTTGTAGATAATTAATATTTTAATTAAATAATATTCATTGTTATTTCTTTATATTATTGTGTATTAAATTATTGGACTAGAATTAGTATTCCAGACTGTTTTCCACTAACAAAACCGAACCGTAACATGATGTATCATATTTTTAACCCACACTACATTTTCATACTTCATTACATTTAAATATTGATAAACAATATATCACCCTTATAATTCTATTGTATCTCTCAGAATGTAATTAAAAGTATTAATGGTAACTAGGCATATGTAGCTATTAATCAAAGTGTTTTTAATGGTGTAAACTTAACATATTTGGTAAGTTCAGAGATGAAAGGCGTTAAATAATAATATAAATATTTATATGCAAGACTAAAAGTTAATATTGAAAATGTTTTCAGATGGCGAATAAAGGATATATCAAGACCTAAATTGAATAATGGGATTAACAATTCCAATCGTATGTCGGTAGACGGAAGTGAGGTAGTTAATTCTTTTGTATATTAACGTCACACTAACACTAAATTTTAAAGTAAACTTAGTAGATATTAATACACAAATGACTAAGTCCTTGCCATCACATCAACGTCGTACTTTAGATTAAGGAAAAGGATGGAAACTTAGTCTGCGTAAATATTTTTGTATAAAATAATCTTAGAACCCTTCTAGGTGTAATATCTTAACAATCGCACAGTAGAACTATACTAGACACAGTTTATGTACTGATGTATATTTATGATGAAAATTATATTTCAGGAAGAAGATGTATCTGAAATGTCACTATATCAGCGACACGCCCGTGCTGAAACCCAAGAGAGGAACCGATTTCTACGCAAACAGCGGTCGAGAAGGAATAATGCTGAACCCCCCATAGACCCAGTACCTGTACAAAATCATATACAGAAACCACAGCCAAACATAATAATACAAAACAACCAACAAAGCAGCGAGGTAATTTTTAATTTCATGACATAGTAATTTTATTTATTTGGACGTGAAATCATTCAATCAAAAATCATTGTGCCGTTTGTCAATTATAGTAAACATTATTAAAAATGTCAAACAATTAGTCTTCTTTAACGAAACATCGAGTTGTGTAAGTGAAGTAATAAGTTTGCGTTTAAATGTGCCTTTAAGAAGTAGTATTTATCATAATGTATTCGCTTTAAAACCAAAGGTAGAATGTTTATAAGTACTATAAGATGTGTCAGTGATGTAAATGATGTTGTGAAGTGATTATTTTAAAATTCTGAAATAAGATAATATAAACTTACAGGCTGCTGAGAACCCATATACACCACGGAATTTCCCCCTACAAGACGAAGTTTACCAAGACATGTTATCTTTCATGCCTGAGTCATACCAGCCCAGCTGTAGTCCATCTCCAATTCCGTCACCCCAGGAAGAAGAATTGGAAGATTCCAGCACATTATCACCAGCATCCCTACTTATGTACGAAGGGGATGACCCCGATGATGCAGAATGGAATCCGAGTGCGGAGAAATCGGAGCGTAAGAAAAGTATACTTAAGTAATTCTCGACTTGCTTCAGTTTCTAAGGATCCGAAACAAATCCATTTGAGCAATTAAGCTATTACCTTGTTTTGAGCGTGCTGAATACGTCATAAGTAAAATAAGTTTTGATAGTTCTTTTTACTAGATTTGGTTGTTTTAAGAGGTATCTGAACTTGTTTTACACAACTGTAGTTTAAAGTAAAAATAAATCTTTTAAAACATGGTGTCGAATTACTGGTCACACCTATTTTGGGTTTACTGGAAAGTACAAAGTATTCTGTCAATGGCATTAAATATCAAAATCACTAAGATGATTCTAGACAAAAATTTGTTACTTTATATATAGTTAAAAAAGGTTCTCGCGGTATTTTACTGATTTTATTTGATTAATTAGAGGTCTGATAAATTTTAATAAATTAACATTTTGCTGGATGACATGTTAAGCTTACGGCACTTAGTTACAAATGTTATGTACACATATTCCTGGTTTGCTTCCAGGAGCTTATTTCATGTCTTTTATAAATGATTTAGTTTAACGAGCCATATATAAATTAAAAATAAAAGTATTGTGACTTTTCATCTTGTAAATGTACTAAGATGCATAGTAATTTGTAACTCTGTGTAGTAAAAAGTTTTTTGTCATCTAAGTATCTTACATTATTTTTGATTAAAGGATGTAGAGAAATTTACTTATATGCAATGCCTAAACTACACATTATTGCCTGCTTTGTTGTCTGTATGATGATGATTACTGCAGCCAAAATCTTAATATTATATCCTGTATATTAAGATTTTGGCTGCAGTTAGAAACTAAAAAATTAAGATAACAGTGGTAAGAGAAGTTTATACCATTTTGAGGACATATTCTCAGTAATTTATTTTCGCATCATCCTTAACATACAGATACATTGATATTTGTGTTTTGAATGTAACATTTAAGCTTTATTAACCTAATTCATTATATCAAAACATTACTAGACTACTGTGAACAAGGTGAATTTTCTGGTTTTAGTTATTTTTATACTGATGATGAAAACAGAGGAATATATATTTTTTTCACTTCTATATTTGTTGCTGTTGTCATTAATCTGTGAGTAGCTAATGTATTAAAAAAAACCACCACCCATTACATTCCTTAGGACCAGTGTTACTTTTTATATAGCAAAATTGACATTTTAAATTATAAGTTTTGCATATGAATTAATCCAGTCAAGCTGTTTTATTGTCAAAAATTAAATCCTTGGAAATTTATTATCTGTACAGTACATATGCGTTGTTTAATAATTGATAAAATAGATGTTTTAAAAGTATTATAGTTTCAAGTACTAATTATAATTGTAGTTTAAGTTGTAAGCGCCCGAACCGCTAAGCGAATGTAAATATTTGAGCGGGCACTGGAGGCAACTATAGACTGGTTACAATAATTTGAATCTCTAAAAGAGTTTTCAGTTCCGATTTTTTTCGGACGCATCAATTACTTCGATGTTTTGTACATAGATACATTTATTTTGATACATTTGTAAATAGCTTCACCTATGTAGATAAATCCTAACAGTCTTCAATACATACAGAAAAAGGGGACTATTTTCTTTTTTAATGCCATTGGTATGATTTGGTTTGTAAATATTTAAAAGCAGTTTTTCCCAGTCAATTTTGCATTTTTTGTGTAGTTTATTTGTAAAAAGGTGATGTACATGTTATTTTTAATCCCCTAAAACTGTTTAAAGAAGCCAAAGTCTTCTGTTATTAGAAATAAGTTAAGGATTGGAATGTATTGAAGAAATATGCTTAAAAATGTTGTATATGTTTAGTATGCAGAATAAAAACTTAATTATTATATTTTTTTTAATATAATGAAGATTACAAATTAAAACACTCTTTTGCAACTACAATCAGGCAGAAAATTTATTAGACAACATTAACTAGATAGATATAGTGGTATAATTTAATTTTTAAACTATATATAAGTTTAGAATTTTTTTTTCTAAATACATAATGTTATATAAAAAGGAAAAGGTACTTTATATTTTCTGCTCTAATATTTTTATGTTTAAATTAACCAGAAATTTTATGAAAATTTATTATGATTTATTTGCTCAATAAAATTTCTAATTTGATAAATTTTCTAAAACAATATAATTCATACACATGACTCAAAACTATCACTTAAAAATATTAAAAAAATGCAATCAATAATTAAGTACATTTCATTGTCTTTGATTAACATAACTTTTATTCATTTAATAAAACACTATTTTTTCACTATTTTTTCGTGCGTGACCACGCACGCTGTAAAGCACGCGAAACGTCGGATAAATTTAAAATTATGTTAAATAGTTGTAGATTTATAATAATACATAACTTCAATCCGGTCAAAATAGTGTTTTATTAAAAGTACATTTCAATAAAATTCTTAAAAAAGTTTACACAACCTAATTATTAAAATTAAAACATGGCACATTTAAATATAGGGGGAATATGTATAGTTAAAGTAATTTTACAACATTTAGTATTAATATTGCAGTAATGAAGAGCGCACATAAAAGTTGCATATTATATAGGCGGTGCCAAAGAGCCTGGCCTATTTTGGCTTGCTAAAGATTTCACTTTGTCTTATTTACAATATTAATAATTATTATTACTTATGAATACTTGGAATATATAAAATTACCTAATACTTAATCACACAACATCATTTGCAAATAATACTGAAAAATGGTGCTTTTCTTACACAGCCTTAAATACATTTATATTACTTACTACATGGAATGATTCATTAACACTAGAAATGCTTTAACAATGATGGTGAAATCATGTCATGACATGTATTTAAATCACTATTAAACTACATACAATAAATGTTTTTATGCCAATGATATAAAGAACAACTGAACTGAACATTTAACAGTTGATTCATAATTTTTTTTAATTTATAATGTAAATTGTTTAAACTATTATGCAATAAGAGTTGTATGTTTAAACAATGAAAACCAGAGAATTACATAAAGTATACACCTCAAAAACTGATAAATCTTTATCACATTGGTTAAATTAAAAATGTTGACTTCATTCAACAAGTATTTTAAAATCCTCAAACCCTGATATGGCTGTTTTGAGGATTTGATCTTTGGCCAGTTCTTACTGGTATTTGTAAAATGGTCACAAAAAATTCAATAACAAAATCTTAATACAAATTCAGTCTAGTTAATATTTCTTGAAAGATCTTGTATGCGTCTAGCATTACATTCCTTACAATATAGGTGATCATCTAGGGGATAGCAGCCACGACCTTCTTCCCTTGAGCAAAGTGATGACCCACAATCTTCACAGGAGTAGCATGCAATATGAAAACTCTTGTCCAAAGCAACAATTCGTACTGTTTCTTCTGCTCCACCTTCTGGAACAATGGGCTCCCGACAGCGCGCACAGCGTGGTGCATATCTGATGGAATATTATAATTTAACTTCAAAATTGTGTACATTATCATTAAGACCGAAAAAGAAGAAAGAAAGCCTTAAAGATTGTATTGTAAATATATAAATAAATTGTTTATTTGCAAAGAAAGTGGTACATTTAGATCAATTAATTATAAAAAGTAGTGTAGTGTGGTGTGTAATAATTAGAGTTACTCCTTTTTTTTCTTTGTCTTTGTATTTGTTAAAATTTTATAGGTCATGGGGCCAATATGTGTCTGTTACACATATATACTGTCCCTTTTTTTGTGACTAATACTATAGAAGTCTCAAGACAAAATGCATGTAGAATGTTTTACCACTCATGATCAATAAATAAACTAAGGTTGCAAGTTTAGTAGTTCCTTCGAATCTAGACACAATATATACCTTTTATGGAAGTCTTCAATGCAATGAATTCTATTAACTGCATCCACAGTAAATGGTATGCCATCTAAGCTCTTTTGGCATACAACACAAGTGAAGCAGCGAGGATGGTATGGCTTGCCAGTAGCTCTTAGAATGCGATCCAAAATAGGATCACCACAAACACAGCATTTCTCTAGGGTCTCCAGATAATCTCTTTCACAGAGAGCTTTTCCTTGTACAGCATAAAAGGGTCTTCCCTAAAATAAAGACACAACTTTATTAATTGTACCAATTTAATCATGTCCATTTATATGGTCCATATACACTATCAATTTAATTGTATGTTGGTTCCATATAATTAAATTGATAGTATATTCCTTTTAAAATGAATATAATAATAAATAGAAAATTAACAAACCTGTAGATTGATTCCACACTGCTGGCAACAAAAGCATTTAATGTGATATATTCTTTCCATAGCAGTACACCCAGTTGTCTCTCCCATAATTTTTTCACCACAACAATAACAGTTGCCACAATACAAGGCTTCATCTGGTTCTGGGGTGGATTCTATTGTAGTACCAACATAACCTCCATACAGTGATGTGCCTGATAGTTGGCTGCAGGGTCGAGGATTAATAGGCTCATACAATGATTCATATGTAGATGAAGTCTGTGATCCACCGTAAGTAGAAAAATCTTGTGCGTTTACTGATGCAGATGATGGTGGATAAGCGGATCCAGGGCGTCGTAACTCGCTATAATTTGACTGGATTCCCACATCACTGATTCTGGACACTTCTGATCTTGCATCTCTATCGTAAAAGTTTTCGGCATTTCGTTGTATTGGCACATTAGTATAAACATGACTCACGCCGCCAGGAGGCACTAAGTTACTGTATAGTAGCACGTCTCCACTTCTGCCTCTAGCTGAATTTCTCACAATACAACTCTTGACTGGTACCAGATTTGAGTATGTAGAACTGGTACGGCTTCCAGATTCCAGTCGTGATGAATAGGACGGCTCACACGCAGACTTTACAGAATAACTTTGAGGTATTTGCGGCAGTGGAGGTTTAGATTTTTTGGGTGGAATAGACGGTTTTCTTTTCGTTGTATTAATATCATCCTGTAACTTTGCATCTAGCTCATTTGCATATATTCGTAAATCAGCCAATTGTTTGTCAAGTGTATTCATATTTTATTTCTGTTATGAGTAGTGGTTTTTATTACGAAAACCAATTTAATGTTAATTGTAAATATAAACAATTATATTAGCACGAGCCACGATCAATGACTGATTCGATTCTGCAGACTGCAGACTGCAGATTGGAGAAAACACAACACAGACTAGTATTTTTAATCCCTCGCCAATCGTTCTCGAGGGCATGTCGTTGTAGAAGCCTTCTCCTGTCTCCAGACAAACAAGCTTTGCGACAGGCGTGACCCACTAACGCTAAACGATTTTAAAAATGGTCACGTGACCAAGCGTCAGGTAAATCACGATCTTTTTTTAAAATAAATTGTCTCTTTACAGCATTGAAAATTAAGATCTAGCCTAACTTAAGACTAATAGGTGATTTAATTCTAAGCCTATTAACTAATCATATATATAAAGATATTTAACATAAGTGTCCAATATCACTACTTACAGTCTCTATTAAGGGGAAGACTATTCTTGTGTACTATTTTTTCAATTACCACTGTTTAGCACTCAAGACTCACATGCACTAACTCTAATTCGCTAATTCGAATGGTTTTGTCCTTTTTAATCTTCTCACTAGGCCCGTGGTGTCAAGAAGTCGAATAGCCCCGACCTTCACGTAATGGTGGAGCCTTTGTTCGTGGCCTCCAGCAATATTTCATTATTCCGGCGACGTTCTCTACATTAACGATTCCCTATGGAGTTCGTAATTGCGAATGTACCAGGGAGCATTAACTATTCCCTTGAGCACTTAGTTTTGGAATGGTGTTGGAATCATTGGATTATTTGGATGTAGTTCTTATTAGTACAGTCAGAAGTACATCCAAATACCAATCCAATCTTACACATAGATAGGCAGAGGCAATTGAATGTAAGGGCCTCCCCCTCCTCACCCTCATCCAAACTATCCGCTAGCGGTAGCGATATAGTGAAAGCTTTCGGTCGGCTGTGGTATAAAGCGCTTCTCTCGAAGCTTCTAGCCTATGGGCTCCCGTAGCTAGGTACGTGAATAGATCTCCAGCTTTCTGGATAATTGGAGCAACAAGGTAGTCATCAACCTTAAACCGCTTTGCGGCTTCTATTTCTTTTAACTCAGAAAATGCATCATCCGAAATCATCATCAAATCACGAACTCACGATTATATGAAACATTTTAAAACTGATTTTGCTACCTCACACTACACTACATTCACGTGGCACTTAACCATTTCATACAAAAATCTACCCTTACTACTATTCGAAAACTATTTGGTTTTACGTAGTTACTTATGCTTCCGGTACAAGAAGTAGAAGTGGTACTTACCGACACACAAGCTTAACTACATCAAGTATAGTGCATCAGAGAGTACGGTTGTAAAAATATAATTTTGATAGATATATAATTAAATATTTAATATTAATATTTCAAATACTTACCACTTTCTCGCTACTCATTACTAACCTCATATTTCTGTACATGTGTTTAATATGGTAGTTAAGTGTTTATTATATGTATATTATATTAATATAGATAATATAAGTGTTTATTACACCATACAATTCAGGCGTCGGTTCTTGAATAGTAGAACTTATATTATTGTTAAGGGAATTTTGCAAAAAAACAATGAAATTTATTAAGACAGAATAGAAAGCGCTGCTCCTAGAAAGCCAGAAAAAAGAAAGAAGTTAAACTCGTCCTGTCTGTGGGTGTTATGTGGAAAGAACACTGTATACAGCCATTAGGAGCTAACGGCTGTCCTTCTAGTGTGTGATTGTGGCTGCCCCGTGTCAAGATACAACAATTTTTAAAATCTAATATAATGATAAAACTACATTTTACATGTGAAAATTATTTTTATACTTCGTTCGGCTAGATTTATACGAATTATTAGATTTTAAGAATTCCTTTAATCTTGAATTGCTTAAAAAATATCAATCAATGTTTCAAATAAACGATAAGACATACAAGACTACCGGTACTACGCAATGTCTCCGTTGCCCATGATTAGATTTAAGACGTTTTATTCACAATAGAAATACATAATCATCACCGCATGACGATATTTATAAATAAAATGATTAATTGGTTAGTTGAAAAACTATAACAAGCAAACGATAAGATAAAAATAATAACTTGTTTGCGTATTGCGAAACTACTAGCTGTTTGAAATACAACGGTATTAAAAATGGCAAAAAAAACAGTAAAAGTTGGGTATTATGCAATTTATTTAATGGTTGGTTTTAGTTTAATTTGCTACATATAATAAGTTTATTTTTGAAAAGTACAAATATGTATTTGGATCTACTGTTTTAGGCTACCATCGTAAATACGCAAGATTATGAAGGTATGTTTATTTATATGTATATTGTTAGAAACGCTTCTTGATCCGCCTCCACCGAACTTTTATCATCAATTTAAATCAGTAATTATGTGTACATTATCTGCTCAAGCAAATTGTAACGTATTATTTATTCGGATTTGAATCCAGGTTTCATAAGTGAAGCAATAAGAACTCATCTTACCAAACTAATTCCACTATTTTGACCGGATTGAAGTTATGTATTATTATAAATTTACAACTATTTAACATAATTTTAAATTTATCCGACGTTTCGCGTGCTTTACAGCGTGCGTGGTCACGGTGACGCACGCACGCACGCTGTAAAGCACGCGAAACGTCGGATAAATTTAAAATTATGTTAAATAGTTGTAAATTTATAATAATACATAACTTCAATCCGGTCAAAATAGTGTTTTATTAAATGAATAAAAGTTATGTTAATCAAAGACAATACTAAACTAATTCCATTTAATTAAAATAAAATGATAATCTACTATTTACGATTTTTGTAATTTATTTTCAGATTTGATGCCAACCGATCAACCTGAAGAAGAGGTTTAATATTTTTGTTAACATACGTAAAATTTTTTTAATTAGAATTTATTTAACTTATGATTTTATTTTTTCAGTGGCATATGGACTTTATGCCAGTAAGTAAACAATTTTTTACATACGTGTGACCAATGCCTAATGATAAGCTAAGATTATAAAATAAAATAAAAGAGACAGCTACGATGATTTAGAAAGAGTTTAGAGAGACTTACTTCGATAGAGGTTATGGTTAATAGTCCCTTAACTCGTTGAAGATAACGAAGATATATTTTTTGAGTTTTAAACGTATTAAAAATGGATGCTCAGTTATTAAGCGTGAACAACTAAATTGGAACAATTTTAAGAATGTAACAATATAAATCAATGTATTGGCAATGTAAAACGCCGTCGTCTCTTCAAAGATATTAGATACAACTTATCATAATAAAACTTACTTTAGACAGGCTACCTTCCTGATAGCGTCTACCGAGAGCTAGCGTGGTACGGCATACTCCAGATTCAGCCTCTTCATCACAGTACGAAACATAAAGTTGCTGCTCAATTGATTTGGCAACATACACTCGGCAGACCACACGTTATTATGGAAAATCCTCCTCAAGTAATTGTTTATTATCAATAGAAGATAAAGTTTTAACAATTATAAAAACTAATTAATATTTCGTTACTTTTCCTATATAATCTTTTCTTATAAATTGCCTGAGTAAAATATGTTACTGTATTATGTAAATAAAAAATAAAAAAAAACATTGCTATATCGTATAGTAGATATCCGAGGTCCGTTTCTCCAATAGTGAAATTACATTATCAATCATTCTCCAATGGCAGTCAAACACAATGTTTAAATGCATTAAATTAATAAACCACAAGTATATTTAGTAATTTGATTGTCGCAATAATATTTATGATTTCAGTCATTGCAATCTGAAGGTAAAGTAAGCCGTCAAATCCTTGCTGAAGAGGCAGCGAAGTGGTCTCGGGAGCAAAGAGCTGCACAAGAAGTGCTTATGGAGAATATCAAGAGTGGCGGGAATGGACTCACAGTTCGTACTGTTATTAGTGCTTCTAAAAAAACCACTTATATCATACAGAATGGTAAGTTCTTTTTTAAAATCAAAAAGTATCAAATGGTGGTTTCCTCAAATTAATTTTTGTCTGAGTGCGTACAGTGAATTATAAACTTATCTTCCATATTCTTCTTATTTGGGGCCTTGCTAAAAATTTATTTACGTACCTTTCCTCTAAGCCTTAGCTCCTGTTTAATCAACCTCAATATTACAGGTAATTACTACAAATGCCCAGAAGGATCTGAACCTGATTTGGATGCTTATCGAGTCCAGGCGAATATGCATGAAAGAAAATGTACTTATTCTAAACAATCAATTCCCGTATCAGTCGATCCATGCATAGAAGCAGAGGTTGCGCCCATAGAGTATTCCTTTCACGAAGGTTGGATGTTTTGTCTTGGAAATGGGGAAAGGGAAAATAATTATTTCCAAAACGGCACAATAGATTGTGGAAATAAAACAAAAGTCAGTATACTTAAGTCATAGTTACGCGCACGTTTGGAAACTTATACGTTAGTTACGAAAACACGAAGAACAATCAAAGAAGATATAGCACTAGAAAAATTTACCTTGGGCACAAGTTAAAAAAACTTAATTTATTGTAATTAGAAAGGAAATAATAGAAAAAAAAAAAACATTTTGCAGTGCAGCAACACTGATTTTCAGTGGTGGCATTATACAGTACACACAAAATAAAAATTTAAACAATCACTCTATTTTCCGGTGATTACTACAATAAAATACAAATTAACGTATGAATACATGTTATTAAGACTCTTCTCTTTACTCTTCTAATGTCCGCCAATGAAAAAACTTTGCATCAATACTTCCTGCCCCTTACTCTGTAAATCAATTAACGATTTTATTAATCAGTTCATCATTGGCTGGTGTTAGGATATTGTACTCAAATGATCTTATCTACGGACGAAAATCTATTTCAATTTATTCTCGCAATATCCAGGTGTCAGTCGACGAATTTTTAAATATATGTGCGATTGATAATAATGTTGTTATTACCTTCGATTACTTTGGCGACGAGCCACGTAAAGATATGATGCACAATGCCACCCTGTGTACAACTTGGGATCCATGCCGTTTATCATACTTATATAGGCTTGAGGTACGTACCAAGATATAATTTTTCCTACAATAACATTTCCTACTAATACAGCTGGTATAGGTCTAAGGAAAAAATTCTAATTAAAAATAACTACATATACTTATAATACTAAAATTCTAATCTAGGTCACATATATTTGTAGTCATTTAATGACCAAGGACCAAAGCTATTAGTCATAAAAATACATATGGAAATTAATTACGAAAAGCCAATAATTTCCTGGTAACCTACATATTTCCCTGTCAAGCATATTCACGTTAACCAAAATCTATAGTTATTCAACACTTTTATAAAAAAATAAATATTTTTTTGTAAATACTATTACTAAAATCTATTTAACTGTGCTATATAATATTTTGAAGCCACCACCAGTGGAGCTGACGCCTGCTTTCCCAACATCTACACCGAATCCATGCGACACAACCATTTGTCCCGAGTGTGTTGAAGGATTTACAGAGGACAGTGGAGTTCCAATTGACAGTATGTATACATCAAACTAGACTTGATTATACTTACATAAAGTGGCGCTAATATCCAGTATGTTTCATGGCTTCAGAAGTTTGGATGTTTATTTTTTTATTTAGTAGGGATAAGCTTTCTAAATCGATTATTGGGCTGACCCTCAGATTCAAAGTCGAATCTTCGCGCCAAATAAGACTCCCACAAATCCTATGCGTTTGATATACAGGGGGCATGCTTTACTCAGACGTGAAGCTTTTTTCACGATATCTATCAATATGTGGTTTCCAGCCAAAGTTCGAACGCAATTGATGAGACTAAATGTGCGTCGAAATATTATAAATTAAGTGCAGAAAATTATTTGGATTGTAGAAAAATTCTGCCAAGTGATTGAATAAAATTCCCATAATTATACGAATAACATATAGCGATTTTCTATTAAACTACAACGTAGTTAGTATTAAAACAGTGAGAGTGATTTGATCTCAATTATCATGTTATTAATTTTTTTTAATCAAAGTAATAATTTTTTTTCTTTCAGTTGCATCCGGCGAAGTTTAACAGAAACGAAACTTACTTTTGTTCTATATATACAAATGTCCCTATTCTAATTTGAGCCATTTTAGTAAGAAGTTACACATTTTAAACGTACTTAGTAAGAAATAAAAAACTTGACTCGCAATTTTGATTTCATCATTAAGTGACCTAAAGCTATAAATATCTCGCTATAGAACTTGAATCAGAAGTATAAAGTATTGGAATTAATTTCTAAAAACAAGGATACAGGAGTTGTACAATAGTGAAAGAAAACATGTGTTTATAAAAATAATTTAATAGGCAACTATTAATAAAATGTTCAAAAAGTGTCATTGGTGTATATGTTATCCTTACAACTATGCAGTATAGCTTTTAATACAATAATGCAATTCGTTGTGCGACAGCAAATGCTAAAATAATACAGACCGAGATGAATAATTACAGTTAATTTTTTAATAATTTGAGCATTTTTTTATCCAATAATACCGTCTTGAAGGTAGTCTGTATAAGTATCAGCAGGTAACGTGGCCGGGTTTTGTGTGGTGGGGGAATGTTATCATATACCTTTAGTGAAAAACCTAAAATCGATTTATGACTGGCCAACTTCTTTGCTGAGATTTATACGACTTAAATTATTCTTACATATACCAATTCATATTGTCCACATAGAACAGTTTTTGTTTAATTCGGTGTTCAATAAAATCTAAATTAAAACTACTGAAATCCATAATTTTTAAAATATAATTTTTCATCTCCGTCTCTCTATGAAGAAGCAGGCACTCTTGGTCCTACATGACTTCACAATAACCATTATACCACATAACCTTAAATCTAGAAAGCTTGACTGACGAATTTCTGAATAACAAAATACGAAAAACTATAATTTGAATTTAATACAACAATAATACAAAAAATATTTCTCATTATTTATGCCTGATGACTATCCTCTACATCTTAATGTTAAACATCTTGGTATGACGATTCAGTTTCATCTTAAATAGTAAAATGGCCACGATAATAATATTGCTTCATACAAAAAATACAAAAACAATACTGTGGAAGAAAAACTAGATCTTTAGTCCTGCAAAATTATTTGTCCTACCAATTAGAAGATATTTCAATTCACAGGACTAAACAAATACCGTATTAATCTATTGAATCACAAAAATGAAATGCATACGCATGGAGAATATGGCTAAAATAAAAGATTTTAAAAATGTGAATCTTCGGCATTTATAGTAGTAGTGTAGTTACAAAAAATATTGCGTTATTGATAAGAGTATATAGTATAAAGCTTAGAAATAGAATAAAAGTCAATAAAAATATAGTCAGATTGTCAGGAATGTATGAAAAATGCATGGAATATGAAAATAATTTACCTTTTTTTTCATTTAATACCGTTTTCTTTTATTCATATAGTAGAGTCGATATAAAAATTTACACTCAAGCATCCTAAAACACTTGTTTGAAATTCAACACTACGTACGAACGTGTAAGGATATCTGAATATTGGTGAAATCAATTCCGTGAGTGATGACGTCACACATAAAATACAATAGAACACCAATTATCCTGTTAAAAGGAACGAATTGGTTAAGAATAGTTTCGAGTACAACACGCTATTCTGTGTGATTGTGTGATGCATGTTGTAATATTATTATCACAAAAACGTAAACAAATTAAGTAATACCGAGAATTCATTAGGCAGATAACTCTAGATTTTTTTATATCTCATTTAAATGCAATAGAAAAATAAGAATGTCAAGAAAGTTTTTAACGCTCCTGAGTATTTTCCTTGAATCAATAATGTACTTTTCATAAGAAAATACAAAATAATAGTTCAATTTAACAAGAGGGTTTACGAAACAGCCAGTAATTAAATCGTTTAAATCCTGGACGATAATCTTTAAGTAACTAAAAGCATAATTCTATATGTACCTATTTGTGAAAAAACCCTTAACATTACATAATTATTATCTTAATCTAGGAAATTAAATGGTTTGTTATCATTATTTTTGGATACGATAAATCTACTAAAGCAAAGATAAGACAAACTCGGCACATATTTAACATGAAGCACTTACATACCTTAACTAAACGATGTTTGTTACATTGACTTTTGAACATGATTATGTATCAATATTTTAAACATATCTATGGTCAAATACCTAGTGGTGCTTTGTGGACATAACTAAAATACAATGCCTGACAGTTTTATCCTTATCTCGTCGTTACGTCTCCAGTCACGTAGCATTATTTTTAGTACTTTTGTAGCCTTACTTAACCAATACATTCTAATGACTCAGAAAAATATTCAATCTATTTTTCTTGGCACTGAAAATTTGGACGAAATGTTTCATCTCCATCACGCAAATTCTAATATTTATAAATATGAAACGACTACTCTCCGTAAGAACATCAAAAATGGCATATAAATTTATTGCATAGTATAATCAGTATAAAATTAGTTTACCAGTCTGAAATATTCAGTCGTAATTCTTGTGAAGGATCCTTTGCGCGGCTTTTATGAGTGGCGTCAACGTTCGTAATTCCATGGCACAATCAAGGAATGGATGCTCTAACAGTTCTTCCGCTGTTGCTCTGTCATCAGCATCCACTTGCAAACATTTATCCAAGAAGTCTTGGAAGGCAGGTGAAAGTTTATCCCACCTGGGTATCTTTGGTCTGCCAACAGCAGCTATAAAGTATAGAGCTCTCAATGGAGTTTCCTTCATGTATGGAGGTTCACCTTCAATCATCTCAATTGCCATTATTCCCAGGGACCACACATCCACTTTCTTTCCATATTGCTTTCTTTTGACAACCTCTGGTGCCATCCAATAGGGAGTTCCAACCATTGTCTGTCTTTTCTCGTCTCCGACTATGTTGGCACAAAATCCAAAATCAGTTACTTTGACAGTGCCATCCATACCCAAAAGAACATTGTCAGATTTAATGTCTCTGTGAATAGTGCCTTTTGAATGCAGGAATGCAATAGCTTGGAGGGTTTCACGGCAAACTGCAGCTATTTGGCCTTCTTTCATTACCACTTCTGTGACTACATCTGTTAACGAGCCTCCATCTAATAGTTCCATAGCAACCCATAAGTGGTCATAACTTAAAAAAGAATCAAGGAAGTTCACTAAATTTTTGTGATTGAAGCCCTTTAGAACATTGATTTCATTAAGAATAAGATCCTTTTTAGTTTGTTTAGTTAGATCAATATCTTTGATGGCCACTCTTGAATTATCTTTGCTGTCTATAGCAACAAACACCACACCTGGAAATGTTTTTTTTTAATTAGTAGGTTTTTATAATATGCCTATGAAGGCTTCTTGATGTCATATGACATGCTTTTTAGGGTTAATATAGGTATAGGTTGATTTTAAATAGTAAATATGAACTACTATTTTAATAATCACCTCAAAGTCAAAACAAATTAAGAGATTGTAAAACTCAATTGAACCTTTTGACATAAAATGTAAATGAAATCCCTAAAATAACTTAAACCGTTTAAAATAATAAGAATTTTTAGTTGTGTGATTTCAAAAACACCAATAATTATACTCTATAATCCATTTATAACTGAAATGTATGGTGTAGAAAAAGAAATACATCTTTTTTGGATTTAGGACTTTTTAATTAGAAATTTTGAGAAGCCAAACTTATGGCATCTCTATCATATCAGGGTATGGGTATATCATAGGGTATCAGGCTAATAAAGAGGCTGAGAACTTTATTCTGTAAAATAAGAGTTACAATATTTTAAATAAATGTTAATTTTACAATAAATGTTATGTTGTTATTAATTTTATTGAACCTACACTAAGCTTGTGTTAATTTGTTACCAAGATGAATTAGATTTTTATCTTAATTACAACACATTAAACATAGTTTAAGACTTGTAAGCGCTTGTTTATAATGACCATGAAAACAATATTATGAAAAACCATAAGCATTTTTTCCATATACAATGCAGCCTTAATTTGTACTGTTGATAACTTTTGTATAAACTGAAAAGACAGTACTGTAAAGATCAGTAAAAGAGCACTTCATCCATATGGATGTACATATGTACGAAAAGCCAATACAATGTTTAATCACAATCAAGGTCATGTATGATAAGATAATAGATATTATGTTCCAACTTGACAGAACAATTTGAAACATTTAGTATGCATTTTTTGTGGCATATGCAAAACTGTTGCCTCACTCACCTTGATTAAGGTCTTTAATATGTTTAACTTCCTTAAGAGAGTGGAGTTATTAAGATTACATAATTAGTTTTTAAAAAACTAATTTTGTGAACATTATAAAATCCACATCATAAAGTTAAAATTATGCGAACAAATCTTTAGTCAAGGTTTTGTGAATTATGATCTTAACAAAGACAGGATATTAGAATTTTTTGTGTTCATGTTATTTACATTGTATAAATAACTATATATTTTATTACTGAAGCTACATTTAAATATAAGAAAATATATAGCAAATATAAAATATTATTAAATTTAAATGAAAATTCTGAATCATAGAAAATATTATATTAATAAGGTTGTAATTTTAAGAAAATTATTTATAAGAATTAATAAAACATTGTTATATAATCTATAACATGAAACATTTTATCAAATATTTACCTGAAGCTCCAGCACCAAGTTGTTTGACTCTTTCAAATCTTACATATGGATCATCCTTATTACAAATCCTTCTTAGTTCCTCATAAATTTCCTCATCACTCATTGCTGCATTTATTAATTCTTTTTTCCTAAGAATTGGACTCTCTTCAGGTTCTGTACCTATAAGAGTAAGGTCTTGGACCACCGCTGTTAAATCCATCACAGCATCCTTTTTCTTTATACTATTCTTGGTAGGAGCTGCAGGCATGGTTTGTCTCTGTGATAATGTGTCTGTACTACTTCCAACATCCTCTTCACTACTTTGGCCTATTGAAATATCTGAATCTTGACTTTGGTGAGCATTTTTTTTGGCTATAAACTTCTTTATTTCTATTCCTTCTTTTGTGATAGCTTCTTCTGTTATGATAGGTTTGCATGGTTCTTTTTCGGCTTGTTCTTTTTTTAGGACATGGAAGTTGTGAAAAGCAACAGCTTGTATAGCCGCATTCGGGTTTTCGCTTTGTTCTGCTGGCGAGATCTGTGCATTCAGCTGTCTCAGCCATGATGCAGGTAAACCCTCTAACATTCCGGTTTCAGAATTCATACTAACGTGTATGTGTTGTTTCACATTGGTCGGCATGCCGATTTCTTGAACCCTTTCATCCTTATTAAGTTGTTTCTTTGAGAACAGCTTCCCAAAAACACCTCGGCCCGAGCGTCCCGTCATTATTTATTCTTTTGGATCCGTAACAATAAAAACACAACAACCATAATCACATTAAACCACACAAAACTACATTTCTTGCTTAAATGGTCATAAATTAAAACTAATTAAGTATTGCCAAGATAGGAGTGGCTAATCAGTAATCTCGGACGGACAAAATTATAGCTGAACATTCGGGCAGATGGAATTTATCAATTTAAAATGTCAAAGTCATAATATTGAAATTATCGGATTCGTTTGACGCATTTGACGCTACACTTACGGTTTGTGAAGTACTCTATAATTTTACATTTTGGTGTTGTTTTTACTTGAAGCTACTGATATTTTTTTTATTGTAATAAATTAATATTGAAACAAATAATATAAATGTTTAAAAAAAACAATGTTTAATGTTTATTTTCTTTTCAATCAAAACTAACAATTAAAGTGTATAATGGAACGCTTCTGTTAAATGGCAATTATTTGATTTAATTTATGTTGGCAATACTTGAAAAGAACTTCCTGAGGAATTTCATGTTTTGAATGATTCATCTTTATTAATATTATAATTTATAACCACATATAAACGTAAACTTTTTTAAAAATAAATAGTAATTTCCGTAATACAGATATCGCTGCGTAATCATTATATATGTTTTAACACTTAAGGCTGGATAGTTTAACTTGTATACGATTGTTTGCTAATAAAGAAATAAAGACATGATATGTGTAGTTTATAAAAATATTATTGATTTAACAGTAATATATTTGTTAGGAATAAACTTATTTAAAAGTTTTTTTTTTTATTTTACAAATTCTACACGCAATGTTTGTTCAAGTTTTGATACAATATACATATGTATATTGAATGGTTCTGAATGAAAGTCACAAAATCATACAAACACGTTCAATACACACATTATAATTAATATCTTTTACATAGTTATTTTAGAACAATTAATATAAAATAATTTTCTAATCCATGATATTTTACCTTTTGATAACCAATACCATCGGTGGCGCCGTTACCATTGACAGCTTTTGCGTCTTTAGACAGGATACAGGTACCTATACCTACAATGAGTAGTGAGGTTCCAGAACCTTCACTTAAAGTTCTGGAACCTCACTACCCGTTGGATATAGTTTTGCGTCTGAGAATCATTTCTTATTTTCCTTAGCCGGTGTCCGGCGAAAGTATATCAGGGTTTGGCCTCGCCAACCGGGAAGGCTTCTCGTACGCGAAAACCGAGCCTTCAGGGTTTACCTAGAGCACAGAGCGACTTAATGGCAGCATTTTTCATGGTACTTCGAAAACCCCCTAATTATATTAGTTTTGCCTACCTACGTATAAACTGACTTATAAATTTTCAAATATCTTAGGAAATTAGCAATTTTATCCAGTAAAAACTACTACTTTTCAATTATCTTATAAAACAAATAACCAAAAACCTTATATAAAAACGAAGTCCACTTGCATGTCTCTACAAATATATTGTTTACAAAAGCACATTTAATTTATGTTCTAACTATTGGTGTGTTAAAACTTCCAAAATAAGAACAGTGAAGGCGTGAACATTTCTATCGTAAACAATTGTTGGAGCGTGTGTTATTTTCAGGTCAATCACTTCGGGATTTACTCATCGGCTCTTTTTCATATGCGGCTGCAAGTCAAGCGTAAAAGACGAAATCATGGAACTAGGTAAGATATTTTTAACTTGCAACTTTTAAATGCAATTTTACACGGTAACATCTAGTGTATGTACAATTATACAGACTTTGAAATTGTTTACAAGATCTGTATGTTTTTGATAAAAGTGTCATGCCGACATCTGGTATATTTTATGGATTGATAACGTTGCATAGTAATAATTGTCATGTATATAGTATTACATATAAGTATGTTTATTGTAAATAATAACATTAAACTATAATTTTGATTTATTTTTCCCCTTTAATGTAATTATTCTGATATATTTGTAAATTTAATGCGTTTTCAATCATTTATGTAATGTTGCGATTAGTTTCCTTCGTTTTTTATTATTCATAAGCTAAATAATTAGAACAGCGAATTATAAAAATCTTATAATTGACGCTGGCTAATGCACAAACCGTGCCAGAGCCATAAAGAGAAAAAAAAATTGTCATAACCAAGTGCTTAATGATAATGACTTAATTAAAATTATCCATGTTAGCGGACGAAGTTTGTTATGTCTCTACGATTAAATCATTAAACTAATATTCATTGTTTAATTGATTTATTAATTTTCAAATATAAATATACGTTATCTAAATTTAAAGTAAATTAGCAACTTATATAGGCCATTACTTTTCTAGGACACACTTTATTCTTGTAGAGATTATTTTCTTTATTCTATAAAGAAAATACATAGTATGCATTACATATACACAGTTGGGCAGATTTTATCTTATTAACAAATTAGATGGCCTAAATATTTCGTTATTGTGTGACGCGATCGCTGGGCGGGTGCCGTGCCGCCCACAGTCATTTTCAGTCTTGGCGTCCACTCCGCGCGGTCCGCCTGTCGTTATCCATAAAAATAAATAATAATAGCAACGAAGGATTTTCACCTCTTAGATTTTTTTTTGGGTGACGACAATAAATTGTGTGTAACCTTAGTGGAAACAGTGTTCAGGATGTTAAAGGATTCTTCTTTGTAAGGTAATCGATATTGTTAATATGCCAAATAGGACACTAGCCTACCTATCATGTGTTTCCTAATTATTACATTAAACTAGCCAGCGCCTCCCCTTGGCTGTATACAATGCGTCAAAATATTTTTTTTTCCAACTGTTCCATGAAACTAAAATATTTTCTATACTACAAAAATAATAAACCTTGTAAACATAACAAAAGAGAATTATTAATGAAGTTAATGATGTGTGTTTTCAAATGTAGGTACTGTCAATATTGGAGGTTATACATCCTTATTTTATCGAGTACCTACTGAATTATGAATAATACTTACAGAATGACTTTCCTTCTATTTGTTTCGTAAATCTTATTAGTAAATTTTCTATTTAAGGGTGGCTTTATAGGCTTACAAACACCGGCGATAAAGCGATAGGTCCCTGCTCTGAATGTTTGTCTAGCTATGAAATCCAGTATTGCTAATTATTTTTACTTATACTGAATATTCAAGTGTAGCCTAATTCATAGAATAATGAATGCATTAACAAAAAACGACATCACAACACAACTAGGCCACCCTGCCTTGTATTTAAATAAAAAGTGAATTATACTCAAAAACTTAAAATTTTAGATTGATAGAGTAATTAATAAGATTTCCGGTTACATGCTTCTAATTTGTATATAGATATTACACAATTACATTACAATTTCCTATGAAAAGTGACGTATGTCGGGAAGTTGGCGCGTCGCCATGAAATACGAGCATTAAGCTGAATCGAGACTTTACGAAGGTCAGGTATTTTAGATTTTAGGTGAATTATGAATATTATCTTCCAGTAAAGAAAATATTAATACGTATTTAAACATTACGCATAGGACCTTTTTTATTTGTTATTAAATAGAGTAAGTAAAGATCTTTAATACAGAGCATACAAATGATACAGATATGGTCATGGGTGTCAACATAAACATATTCAAATACAAATTGTCAATTTTTCTTAAATCTATAAAGTATAGAGTCACGTGCTATCGAACGTCAATATATTATAATAATTGTAGGTAATAGAATTATACCGTGAATAACTAAAGCTTGCTTTAGAAAATGTGGCATTAGTTTAGCCTCTCGCACATTAAACCTTATGAAAATTGAAAGGGTTCAGTAGCCCGCAACTATTTTAGTTAGTTTATGTTTGTGTCGTCGGTTGCTTAGCGTTATTAGTGGGGTGCCGATTGAGAATCGATGGAATAATTTAACTATACTTAGCTATTTACGTATATAACTTTACTATAGTAATACATTTATTAATTTTTGAAAAATTAACTGACATAAACATATTTTTGAAGCGAAACTTCTTAGGTGCATAAGGGGAAAAATTTTACGGATACGTCACGAATATGTGCAGCGTTTTTGTCACAGAAAAGGGAGAGAGCGATTAAGGCCGATTGAAAGAGAGTGAGAAGGAAATTACCTTATAGAAATTCTATTTTTAAAATTAAAATTTCGTGAAGAGAATTTATAAAATATGTATTAGTATTTTATATTTTATCAAAATAATTTATTGAAATCTCAAATGACGAATTGTAAATAAAAATGCCGCCGGTTTTATTATCGAAGAAATAAATTAAAATATATTTTTTATTATTTGTGTTAATTTTAGACACTTTTAATATTTTAATGATAATTAAATTCATTAAATTACTAACATATCTTCCTTTTTTCCCTCCCTCTAAGTCTCTGAAATTTTTATATTTGTATAAATATGAACAAGACTTAAAAATTAGTTTGCCAAAGAAGTTTTACTTCTGACATGAGTATCTACTTTTTACGCACGCACTTTTTTTAAATTATAAATATCATTGTAAACTATATATTTTGTCGTTAATCCAAACGTAATGTATCAATGACAATTATAAATCTGATTCATATATTCTGTCCAGACGGTATCATCAACACAGAAATTTTTTACAGCTCATCGATTTTATGAAAACGACTTATGTTCTGTAAACGAAATTAGCATTAAAATCAGTTCAAGGGTAAGGATCGACTTACTATTACTAATTTGAAGTCGGTATTTAACATACATAGCAAAACTACTTGATTTGAGACACAGAAGTCACACTTAGCGCCTTGAATCTAACCCTAAGATTCAGAAACGAGACTACACTGAGTCCGAATCCCCTACATGAAAAATGTATAGGATTTTGAAGTGAGTCATTGTAATATATATCTATATAATATAACGCCATAGATTTTTGGCACCAAGGCATGCCGGTTTCCTCGCGATGTTTTGACAATACGAGCGAGTATTAAATATGCACATAAAAAAGCTTTGATAAGTGCCATCTACATCTAAATTTGTATATGATATTAGTAGTGAAATATTGTATGATGTAATTAGTGTAATACAAATGTCTAAGTACCTATAGAATCGAGTTAAACGAGGTTACGCCCTTGCCTCCTACTACAATACAAAAAGTGAATCTTCCCACGACTAATATCTACATATTTTAGGGATATTTTACTTCTGTGGAAGTAGAAACTGATTATATTAAAACTCTAATAAAAAACAAGACAAAAAATATGCAATAGGCAAGTATAAAGGAATTAATAATTATACATTTTGATTTGTTGAGGATGAATATTCTATGGGGCCTATTTATCACCTCAAACATTGCAACTAACCCAAGGAGCTATATATTATGTAAATAAATATTATATTCGTCATACGAATAACCTAGGTTTTTACAGCAAGTAGGTAATATAAATAAAATTGGATTCTCTGGATAAGCGACCGCGCACACCGTCCAATATAGAATTAGTCAGATCGGCCGGACATAATATAATAACTATATATATTCATATGTCACATACTCGTACTGTCGCAATATTATGATGCGCATGAGTGCGCGAATATTTTTGGATATCCTTATAGCCCAACATTGCGAGGATATTTACGAAAGAACAAAGTATGATTCATTTAATAAAAATCGTTGCTAAGCTCAGGGAATATTACAGTAAAAATGTAACTCTCCTATAAATTACCGATTTTTACAGTTATTACAATGTGGATTTCGAACTCTGGGAAAAACATTGTATATTCTAGAATGTGTAACGACTTCTGAAACAATTATGCTCTACACTAACCCGATGTTTACATAAACAACTTTAGGTTATTTACTATTTACCAGTACCTTTATACGTGTGATAACTCGTACGATCTCGCAGCAGGCTCAATTTAGCTTGTTAATCAGCACAATTGCACCGTCCTCGAATACTGTGCCTCTTGTTATTGAATTACAAGTATGTTTCCTCTCTAGAACTCGGTAACTCTTTGTGTAGGTTAACGCAGGTCTAAACGTCATGTCTCACAGTTTTTCAACTATATGTTTAATGTCATCACAATAACCCCCATGTTGGACACATCCATTAGACGGCTGTATAAGTTATGTAACTTCCAACGACATTGTTTACTATCAACTAACGTAATTCGTTTTACACAAGGAACTATATTTCTTAATACCTACACACAAAATAATATCAATCGATACTGATTAAACACGTGCAGGTAAAGACGTGTGCCTACCGGAATTTCCTAAAAAGAGCGACAAGTAGTGTAACTAATGAACCCAGGAGACAAGTAGATCGCTAATTCATTTATTCATCGTTTTCAGGACCTCATCAATCACAGAAACAACCACAAAAACTGACTATAGTTAGGCGAAAGACCGCGGACGATCGAGATTTCCCGAATATACGAGTCGGTGACGTTTAAAAATGGCGTCCACCGACAGTTCGACCTCCAGCCAAATATCCACCGTGGCAGCTGATGAACACAAACGATCAGTCGATGATGCTTTTCTGAATAAATTGAAGAGCCTCGTTGAACGATTAAGGTTTGAAAACGCAACCATGAAGAAGTCGCTCGACATCGAGCGGAGCGAGGGTAGAGCGCTGAAGGCCCAATACGAAAGCACTATCAGAAATTTAAAGACTGAATATAAAAAGAAGGAAGATCTATTAGAAAAACAATTAAGATCACTAAATAGAACAGAAAAACCAGAAGACTCATTCGGATCTAATAAACTCGTGGAATTAAAACGGCTTACAACTGAAATTCAGTCTTTAAAAGCAACAAATAAGGGCCTTCAAGAAAAAATCAAGGTAAGCACGTTACAATTACGTTGGTTTAAGTTTGAATATTTTAAAACGGGAAAATAATCTAGGAAATTGTATGAGAATAACCTCACAAATAAAGGTAGCAATACTTGTTATAATACCTACCAATGTTACTATAAACACTTCTCGAAGATTAGTTGTATTCAATGGTTTTCTTTCATGGTTATTGCCAGAATATAAAGAATTTCCATGGCTTTGAGAGGCATCATCAGATTTAGTCCAATACTGCAAGATCCCACCTTGATTAAAATGATTCAAAATATTATTTAATCTTTGTAAATATGGGCTTCCATAACGTAACCCATACACTATTGAGCACGGTACAGGACAGTCTTCGACTGTGTGAAAGATTGGCCGTCCATTTACAAGATTTGAAGGTTTATTGCTTAAATATAAAGCTTCTGATCTTCTTAACAAAAGTGCATACTCGAACTTTCGTTGGTCAATTATTTCTTTGATTTTTTGATCAGATACGATTTCAATTCTTTCATGGATTTTTTCATAATATTCATCGCTAAGGCTATTGTTGAATATTCCCATGTGACGAGTGTGTACACCGAAAGTAAGATTGGTTTTAAATAATTCTGATAACGTGTTTATGTCTGGTTTATATCTTGGATAGGCAATGGCTGAGGTTATGATTCCCTGAAATATTATAACCATATATAATATCCATTATAATAATACACTAAAAATAACAATGATAATGATTTACTTACGTCTATAGCGCAGTCAACGACTAAAGAATATAGCATGATCATTAATACAACACATCTAAATATTTGTCCCGAAAACGCCAGTTCCACAGTTTGTCTAATAAAACACTTGAATAAATCCAATATAGTCTCTGATGTGGTTCTGTTATCATTCAATTGCCAAAGTTGCATTTCAACTTTACGAACCATTAGTGTTATTGCTATAAACAAAACAACATTGCACATAAGCAATACTAGCATTTCAGTTGAAATGAGTTTTAAAGTTGTCGTAAAGGTGGACTGCTTCTTAGATTTTTTTATCAGAAAGCATAATTCGTCTTGCACCAATGGATAGGTGGTATCGATATATCCATAGTATGAAGTTTTTAGAATTCGTGAATTGAGCTCTAGGTCTGAATACCCGTCTATTAAATCCGCTGTCACTCCTGTGGCGGTTCCGTTTTCTAATAAATCACCTACTGTATTTCCATCACGCGGCGGTAACGGTTTGCATGTTGCATTAAATGTTTCTACTATCGTATGAACTAATCTTGAACTACAATCTATCGCGCCAGTATTATTATTCGTGTAAATTTTTCTAAACACACTTATTCTAAGCTCATGTCCAAAAAGATCATCAAACTGACGCGCAAAAATTTCATTTACATATTTAACATCTGTTATATCTTTTATTTCTTTATAAAAGATATTGTAGGCATATATTCTTAAGCCTTCTGACCACAAAACCAAGACAGAGTTGGTAACTTTTCTCTTCCACAACAGTTCGAAGTGATTCTTCATCGTATAGAAGAAATAGCTATCAACTTGTACAGGTGTTTTGATAACAAATATAACGGCAGCTCTTGGTTGAAATACTCCCGTGCGTATAAATGCTTCTATGGCGAATTCACTTTCCTCTATTGATAAATCATTTGAAGTAACCACGTATGCTGTTTGACCATGTTTATTAATTTTTGGTTTTACTTTAGTGTTGTTAGTGTCTGGGCAACCGCTGAGTAACATCACTGGGTATCCATCGCCGTAGTTTTCAATGTACTTCAGAATTCTATTTTCGAAGTATGTGAATTCGCAGAACGTTATAGTAAAGAACCATTGCTTGTATGCGTTGAATATTTTCGTCACGACTTCATATGCATATTCCGCTTTGAAGAACGTTTCGTTATGATACTCAAAAATTTCCTTGTAGAGAACACTATTTGGTTTTAGACACAAACTGAGACATGGAAGAAGCCATAATACACGTATTTCGAGTTTCATTTTGAATACGTGTTGAAAGTTACGGCTTTTCTGGCAAACTGCGAAGTTTAAGGTCGCTTTAGAATTAATAGGGGGCGTAAGCAATCTGATGAGATATGACAGTGTTATAAAAGCATGTCAATTAAGGCGCAAAGAAAATATTGGCAGCGTTTAATGATTCTGGCGATGACAGTTTTCGATATAACGTGCGATCATTAACGTTTGACTTTCATTAAAAATATTGTTATATTTAGGTAAATGTTTATTTTTTTATTATTAATGTTTTGTGTGTCCTAAAAGCCTAATGGAGCAATGATATACACATTTCTGCGTCAGTTCACTAACAATTTTGATATTGTGTATATTCTAATCAAACCCAATTACCTGGAAGAATTCAACAAGCGTTGGTTAACGGGCCATACTAGGAAATGCTTTAAAACTTTAAACATTTCATTTTTATAATATACTTATTTAACCTTCTTAAGGCAATCGAAGCGATCTGGGCTTGCTGACAGCTGACTTTTATAATGTCCGTTAAATTTAATTCAAAGCCAAAAAATAATTAATGCGAATTAACGATTTATATCTCACGTTGCAGGTTGCGCAGGCGGCGGAGTGCGCCCGCGCCGCTGAGTTACGCGCGCAGGTTGCCAAGCACAACGCCTTAGAACAAGCAGCGCGAAGAGACACAAGAGCGCAGTGCCATAAATTGGTTGGTCTTTTTTACATAATGATTGCTTTTCTTACGATTTCATGTACGTGATCCAAGCTAATGTCTGTTTCATATAACTTCGCCCTTATGTTACTGATAAGCTCTACCATAAAATTTCGACTATCCCGAAATATAAAACTGCATATTTATCCGGTTTAAGGACCTTAAATCACGCTGTTTTTATAATTACATTCGATTTTAAAATAAAAAATAATGAGGCATAAGAAAAGGGTTTGAATTGAAATAACGTACTAAATGTTGCCTGATCAGATTATTGTAATTTTACATTTATAAACGATCAGGCGCAGATAATTTTCAGATAACCTGTTAAGTTGCGCTGAAGCTATATTATTTTCAATCTTTTCAGTGTCATTATTTATTGATAAAATAACAATTAATTGAATCTAGGAAACGTGAAAGTATTATATTCAAAATCTAAAAAAAAAAATATCTTTTAAAGAAAAAAATTATGCTCGTCATCACTATCAGGCGCTATATTTTAAAATTTTGTGTTGTATTAAATAATAATTACGCTTGATTTAACTTTAATTATTTGTTTTATTTTTTTCTTACAGTATTAAGTTTAAATATGTGTTTTTTATGTAAATTTAGTGCTGTCAGTTTTATAACATACTGTCAGCTAGTCTTTAGACGTAGTGAGCTTTTATCTTAATAGTAATTATTATTTAAATACAATTATGCCGTTTAGAAGTGTACAAAAGTAACAAACATGCAAATTTTTTTTTCATTTTTTATTATAGTGCTTAGTTTAATTTATAACTGTATTTTAACCAAATAGATATGTTTCGTTCTTTGAAGAATAAAAAATTGTTAATTTTTAATTGTTTTTTTGCTGAAATTAATTAAAATATTCCATGGGAATGATAAAGACAAAACATTTAACAGCTATCTGACGCCTATACATAAGTATAAAACGCTACATTGTAAGGAATTCAAATATAAATCAAGTAAGATTTATAATTTTTCAGCTGGAGGAAATAAAATCGAAGGAGCGGGTCATAATACAACTGAGGAGAGAGGTGGCGCGGACAACATCACAATATGAACAGGTAAGTTTAGTATTGTTATTTTAATTTGATAAGTAGGTAAGAATCTATATCTTCAATACAGAAACAATTGTGTTTCCCACTGATTTGAACTAAAGGTCTTTTCTTATTCGCTTAGTAATAGAGCAAGTTAGCGTTGTAGGCAGTATCCACGAGTATTAATAGTAATCTTCCAAAAACTACAGATACCGGCAAACTTCTTGAGCATTAAACAAGGGAAGGGGAAAATTTGCGCATCGTACACATACGAGCGGGACACAAACGTCAACTGATTTAACCAATCACGCGATCGACACGTGACTCTCCCGCCGCCGCGCACCACCGCCCGCTGCCCCCCTCCCAGTGATACCTAAAAATAGCTTCTGCGCAGGCAAGGACATTTGTTCAAGATGTTTGCCGGTATCAGTACCCCGGTGAAATAGTAACAGAATTAAACTAGTTTTACACATTGCATATCAGCCAGTAGACAAATAAAATACTAATAAATAAAAACTAATATATATTATAAACATATCGGAAATATTTTTTTAAAAGACACACATAAAAAAAATATTTGTAATTTAATCAGGCATTGCGAGCGGGTATTACAAACATAATTACATTTAATGCTAAGCTCTTAACTTGCCTAAACATGGGTTACGGGGTTTAATGACGTTGAAGTATTTCGGGACAAAAACGGATCCTTGTGCGAGCCGTGTGAAATAGCCTCCGGTAGAATTTGGTGTATCTTGTTACGTGCAATTTGAAACATGATTCTTAAATATTTTTATTTAGACTTAAATTTCTTCGAAAAATTTGTGCCCTAAATTGTAACTTCGCTTATCTCTTGGTCGTTTACTTAATATTTTGCATCGGGGTTACCAGCGTTGTAAAGGCCGACCAATAAAACAAAACCTGAAAAAAAAAACATGAATATAGCAACACTAAGAATTGTCATAAACTGTTCTCAGATCACTTAAAACCCTAATGTACCTACTGTTATTCATACTCACATTTTTTAATGTTAAAACAAAGTTAATCATGAGGAAAACTACATATGGTTTTAAGTAATCAGACTATTTCAGCCTTTAAAATTAATTAATCGTTTCAATTTTCTGTTTCTGGTGATGCTGTTTTTATTTTAATTGTCTATGTGTGTTCAAAATTGTATTCACTACACTCTACAGTCTACAGTATTCAGACTTATAGAGCCTTGACAATTTATTTAACCGAAAAAGAACTCTATTAAAATAAATTTCATGACTTAAAATATTATATTGATACCACTAAAAATGTTTTAAGTGCTTTTCAGACCTTAAGAAATTCTCGCATTGTGTAAGACATGAGTTGGTTTAAATCTTATCGGCACTTGACCATTTAGGTTATTACGTTCATAATATTGATGGCAGTTAAGATAGCTATTTTTGTTTATTTGCTCATGATTATACAATTTATCTATTTCTGTTTATAAGGAACGAAGGATAGCGTTGTGTTGCACTATGTGTAATATTTTCTTTCAGGATATTTCCGCAATTATCTATAAAAGTCTTTTAATTCAGCATAGATACACCTATTTGACAAATTGAAACGTTACTTTATTTTTGTAGAAATGTTAGTTGAGATGTATTATTTAAGTTTCTTTTTAAGGCGCTTCTCTATTATGGAAGTTGGCCGTTAGTCATGGGACGCGTTTCTTGTCCTGTGCCAGATGTAGCTCTTCCAGTTATAGTTTAAACTCAGTAACTCTTCCTGTTATAGTTTAAACTAGTTAATAAATAGCCGTGTTTAATTAGAGTACATATTTTTAATGTTTAAGCTCAGGCCTTATTTTCCTTCAGCTAAGGCAAGGCATAATATCCCTGAGTACTTTAAAGCACTATACAGTAATTAAAAAAAATACAAAATCAGTTGAAAAATTCCGTTCAAATAATCGATGTTATTCGTCAAAGTTTTTGTCGGGTAACGTAAATAGTTATTATTTAATAGAGATCAATATAATATACTTTATTAAGAAGCTTAAAAATATAAATTTTCGTTTAAATTCGAAGTTTTTGGATAATAACGAATAATAGTTTACAGTGTAAAGGACTTATTCCTTCCTTATTCATAAAAACCAAATCACTCTAATTGCAATGTTTTAGGCAAAGTACTTGTTCGTCTCTTTCTGTCATACTGTGTTTACGCTGTGGTGGACAGTGACAGTCTAAAACATTTAAATATCTTAACGAAGATTAGTTGCATCGGTTATTCAGGTTTTTTATTTAGTATGCCGTAGAGCTGGGGTAGAAAGGTTAAATTATTAAAAAAAAGTAAATAAATAAAAACAAAATAACGCTAATAATTGTCCCAACTGCCAATGCTCAATTCCCACTTCTTGTTTCACGTTCACGCTCGTCGGAGCTCGAACAGAACGACCCCAGTTATCGCGAAGTGCGCACGCCTGAAGCCGCATTTGGCTTCGAGCTGTCACTTTTCCCGCGTTTCGTTTAAAAAAATAATAATTGAGTGCTTGACTTTACAGTTTTGATATTTTGTGTCTGTGACCTTTGTGATTAATCTGTGTTTCGATCATTAATTTTCTAAATTCGATTTGTGAATCGTGTTCATTACTTCGGATTCTAAATTCGGATTTACTTTCTACTGCTGTGAGTATCCGTTTGTTTCTCAGACGATGATTAGCGGAGAAAGTCTTTTAAGTCTAATTTAAAAGCAGATGGATTTATTGGTAGAAATAGATATTTCTATGTTTCCTTTAACTTCATATATATATTGATTTGTTTTGGGCTGAGAGCTAGAAAAATATTTGGTCTACTACTTAGATTAGATTTAGATTTAATTTGTACTCCTTGACAATATAAACATAATTCCCATCGGAAACTAAAATAAGTTTATTATGGAATCGTTTAAAATTTTAAAACGAAAGGTTGAAATTACTCATATTAATTAGTAGTTTCAGTGCAATAATCATGATATACGATTGTTTGCCGGAAAAGCATTATCGGAACTCGGAAGTTATGTTTTTGTATTATAGTTACATGTTAAGAACTATTTGAATGTAATCTTTTTGTGGTTCGGCTATTGGCCTTAAGAGAACAAAAAGTTACATGAAAAAGCAGTGGCCGTCAGATAATTTTTGAGTCGACTTTTTTTTATTCGACAGAACTTAACTAAGTAACTTTGTAAATTTCTGTAGTTACTTAATTTTCACAATATTTTCCTATATAGAACCACTTAGAAATATTTTTTACATTTTCCTTCTCATTTATGAATCTATATCTAAGTAAAATTTTCCTGATTCCAATATTCATCAAATAACTTACTTCACATTTTAGGGGTTTTCTAAACGACATATTTACGACATATATATATTGTTTTAAAGTGTTACGGTAATAGATAAACCAATAATAAAAATAATAAATCCGTTGAATTAAGCAAGAAAATATTAATGTATCTATCTACTATCTAGTCACGTACCATTCGAATCACGGATATATTATTTTTTTATACGAAGAAGTCCTGTTTCATGATCATCAGCCTCCTGTGTCTGACACACGCCTTCAACTTTTTTGGGTCTAAGGCAAGCCGGTTTCTTCACGATGTTGCCCTCACCGTTCGAGTGAATGTTAAATGCGCACATAGAAAGAAAGTCCATTGGTGCACAGCTGGGGATCGAACCTACGACCTTAGTGATGAGAGTCGCACGCTGAATCCACTAGGCACTGCTCTTATAATTATAATTAATAATAATCTTGATTAAAAATAAAATATCGTTGTTACAAAATTGTTCAGACCCTAGGACTGTTGTGGTTAATTGATGACTAAAAACTCAGTGAACCCTAAGACTCCACTGGACTTTTATCTTGTTACCAAGAATGTGTCAATATTAAACCTCTTTAGTTTTATAAAACTTATTATCACAAGCATGTTGAACAAGTCGTATAGAAAGTATTTTACGATCCAGCTGACACGTTGACTGACGGTTATTTATTACGCTTACTGGCTGCTTTTTGTGTCTGTGGTTAGTTGATTTGTGACATGAAATAACCTGCACCTTTCAACAATGATTTCAAGATTATTTAATATTAATAATACCCCGAAATAATATATTTATATATTACAAACACTGATTCGTCTACATAATTTTTAATCTACATTCCTTGATTATTAAAAAACACCTGCGCCAACTTTGTAACTGTCAATAGCGATAGTCATACTGACGTTTTTCTATGCAGTCTGAAGAATCTTTAAGAAAATCCCATGGTTTCCCATGTTCGGTTTTAAGTATGTACCTCTATACTTCGAATAAAGATAAAGATTCAAGTGATCGCTCGAAAGCGATAAAGGCCGCCCGTATCACTCCTTATTATTTAAAAACTATAATTTATACTGATTTTTGCAACGTAGTGTTAAATAAATAAATAGATTTTTGTGAATAGCTACTGAGGTATTTATAATAATTCACTGTGAAGAAAGTTCTTTAAAAAGGGTCAACTATGTATTTGCATGTTGTTCCCACGAGATTATTAGTGCGTGCTCCTATTTCACACCATGCCTTTTGCTGATAGAGGACAAATCTTTGTTTTTAATTTATTTTATTATTATTTATTACTTAAGATGTGTAATGGTTGCAGCTCCTTGCAAGCGTTGTGTAAAATAAAAAACTTGACGATCAAAAAGAGTGGCGGAGAGTTTATTGCCAGTTCTTCTCTTCCGTTCTACGCGCTTGATTTGAGAAGTGGCAGTAAATGTAAAATTAGAAGCATTTAATGTATATTTCTTTTTTGCCGTTCATAAGTGAACATTGTGCTACCTATATGAATAAATGATTTTTGACTTGACTTTGGTTACAGTTTAACATATTGTGAGAAAACAGTGTTGAGTTAATAGCCTTGCTTTCAATCTTAATAGAGTGAAAAGTCCAATTTATTTTGTATGAAACGAAATTAGATTTATCAGTCAAGTGATAAGACGATAAGGTGCAGCCGAGATACGTTTGATGCAGATCAGTGTAACATATTTTCTTAAGATGTGCTATAAAAAGTTGTTTGTTTTTTGATAAAAATGAATTTTGGTACAAAATCACTCCAAGCTTTGTTGTTAAAATAGTAATCGTCGGTGTTGGCTACCTATTTGGCTCAATTTCAACACCTTCTTTCTTTGTATAAAAAGATATGTGTGAAATTATTTTACAAGATATTGCACTTTTGCTTATAATATATATAAAAACAAATAAATAACAAACATTCACGGTGACGAGAATCTTAGTAAAGTAATGAAGAATTTCTTTCCAACTTGCATTGTCTTATAACATACTGTTCTTAAAATTATTTCAATAAAAAATCTACTCAAAGTAGTCTTTATCAGTTCACGAGCCCCTATATATATATATACCTAAACTTGCTATACTTCTAGAACTATATGCCTAAATTTCAGGGTGCTGACCCTTTTATCTTCTTAAAAATAAAAAGAAAATCTAAATCCGTCCAGGTTGCTTGGAATCGGGGAATATACATAAATAATCCGACGAGATCCTCTTCCTTTTTGACGATTTACTAAATATTAATAATTATATGTTAAAGTATAAATAAAAGATCAGTTACTTGATCTGGTTGTGTTAATTGTCAATATCCATTATATCGTATAGGAGCGTGGGATAGACAAATAAGCGGAACCGAGGTCGGATCAACTCACCTCTTGAGAACATTCGTATCTTGGAACCTACTTAAGAAACAAAGTACTTATGGCCACTTAATTTACACAAGTTTGCTATGAAAATTTGATTTAATAATTGGTAAATTAATGATTTGTTAGTCTACAATAAAAACAATTAATTTAAATTATATTATCCGTGAGCTCCAACCAAAATATTCTGTATTTATTAAGGGCTATTTATGATATAAAATTAAACGAATTAAATTTTTGAAGTAGTATTATAGAAATCATGGTTTCATTACTTCACTCTTAAATAGCTATCTAGAATAGTAGTACTCGTGAGTGTCCAGATAATTTTTTATCATATTTTATTGTTTAAATTTGCAACGCCCTTGGTAAGCGGTAACACGGGTTCTATTGTTTCAATGAACACTTATTTTCTCGGGGTTCTAATAAGCAAAATATTTTGTGATTGTTATGAATAGTAAATAGTTTTTACTATAGTAAAAAACAACTGTCAACTGATATTCTAGATATAGAACCATGTCAGATAGTTGAGTGCCTGTACTATTATCTCCACAGAATTATGAAAAACATAAGACACTGTACTACAAATATTACGCTTGTAATGTTCGTTAGTTTATTAGGCACTAGACCCACTGCGTAATTCTTCTGTTATAAGAGACACCGTGACCATCTCCGTAAGTCAAATAGTATTACGATACGTTGGCTACGATAGCTTGGTGGGTTTATCTTGACACATATGAAGACTTTGCTTGGAAAAATCTATGAGATTCCTGGTATAGTGAACTGACTTCATTTGAGATATCAACATTTTGTTCAAGAAGAATAATAGATTGATACACGCCCTACGCTTGCATTGGAGACTTTTATTTCTATAGAATACAAATGATTCTTCTTTTTATATACTTCATGAGAAATTTCTTGCTTGCTATTCATTAGTACTTATTTGGCGTCAGTCTATTGCATATTCACAGTATCAAGTGTCGTATCAACATATTATAAGAATATTTCCAATGGGAACTAGCCTGACTGTAACGGCTAACGCGGAATCTAATTTCCACGATCCATTGAAAGCAACGAGCTCGACTTGTATTCCGTTATCCGAGCCATCTCGTTTGTTTAGTTATTGACTTGCATCCGCTTACTGAACAACTGGGAGTCACTGTTGTTCTTTATTTGACGTATTTCATGGTAACCTTTCAGTTTGATTACCTAGTTCGTTCGTCTGCATGAACTTGACAGAAATCTGCATAAAATACGTAATGAGATGTGAATTTAAATAGTTATTTAAATATCAGCTGTAAAAAGAAATGTTATGACAATAAAAGAAAGTAATGAGGTCCAAGAAACGATCGTTCTTTAATACAATAGCGATTAGTACGTATTCGTTACAACGTGTATCATGTAATGCGCGTGCATTATACCTATATATAATCACGTGCGAACAACTAAAACTTACTGCAGTCTTTACATAAAATTATTGTAAATTAACTGAAAAGAACATATTTTTGCTTAATTTGTTGAATGGTTAATTATTCGTAACATTATTTTGATTCGTAACTATTAAACAAAAATATACAAAAGTTGTGTATGACAATGAGAAAGATAATTTACGATAATAGCTTGTCTCGATATTACGATCACGACAAGTACATTTTATCACGAAGATATCAAATGCTTGGAAGGGTATCAATGAAACGACGAAAACGAAAGGTATATTAATACCAATCAAACCATGTTAACAATTAGCGTTGCTGTATTTTTACGATTTGTGTCGTATTGCGTGATTCAAGTGGTTCTATTCGACCTCGTCGTAGCTTTAGAAATCGTGCTGAAATAAACGATTGATTAATTTCCTGCATATGTATTTTTCGTGTGAATTCAATCGGTGTTTTGTATTTTAATCTACTTGGCTATTTAAGGGTTTTCTTCCCAAACGGGTAGGCCCATGATAATTTCAATGATAAATGATAATAAAGCCTTTAGTGACAGTTATTCCCCTTTGACCTTCCCAGATGGCATGACGCTAGAAATCTTATAAAAATTTGGTTATATTTGGACGATTCCATTGACTACCTTTTTTAGGTATTAAAATTACTAGCTGTGCTCAGCAGTTCTGCCGTAGGACGATGTTCTGTAGTCTAAAGCTTTTCTCGGTAAATATACTTATAAATGCAAAAATATCTTTTTATTTGCTGGACATATGGTATTACGGACTTTTAGGTAGATTTTTGTAGATCTATAGCCTATGTTCATAGAAATAACGTAGGGTTCTAATCGTGAAAGAATTTTTCAAATCGGTCCAGTAGTTTCTGATCCTATTTAATGCAAACAAACAATCAAATCTTTTGTCATTGTAATATTAGTTAATATACATCTAAATCTAATACCATCCAAGCAGACATTGTTTTTCTTTACATGTGTTCAGCTTTTGGTGCTCTACTATTATTTCAATATAAATATAGATGATGTGGTTGAAAGTATCGCACCATTACTCAAGTAGGTACTTGAGAAAGTTAATGATAACCGAAATTTGTATAATTTTGTGAAGTTATCGAGAGTTTTGAGCACGACACAGAAACGACTAACCAGAAACCCAGTGACACGCTTATTTCGCCGGTGACTGGTTTCCTACATGTACGAGTAGTTTTGTAAATACCGTACACTTTATGCGAAATATAATAATAAATTATTCGCTGGATAACATGGACATACAAGATTCCACTTGTATGGTCTATTATTTATGGTTTTAGGGCGACTTTTATTATTTTATATTACTATAATAGCTTATAATAATTGCGCCGTTTTAAATAAGGTATTTAGTTTTTTTAATAAGAGCGTAGAGCAGGGCGTGGCAGGCTTCAGTTACATCAGTTTTGATTCTTAATTGGCAATATTTGAATGATGAATATTTTCGTATATTGTTTTATTAACAAGCAAGAATTTATTTAAAAGATTCATTAATTGCAAGTTCAATTAATGAATCTTGTAAAATACATCTTTCTAAAATCTCACATTATGATGATCAAAAAAACGATAAAGCTATCATAAAGGTTGATATAGGAAGCAATTATTGATGGGTGGCAAAGCACGAAGCAGTGATGAGTAGTGACCAATGTGAGGAAGAGTTAAGTGAAAGACGGAAATAGTGATTGCTAATTGAAGACAGGTCGATGGATGTGTTTACCCTCGTAACTTAGTAATCATCGTGTTAAGGACATAAAGTAAAAATGCTTTCTAAAGGTTTAATCAAGATCTTTATGAATTCGTATTACCATTAAATTTGTATTTAATCTAATATGTAAAATTCTCGTGTCACAATGTTAGTTCCCATACTCCGATTTATTCTTATAATTTTTAATTTTTTAATTTTTTATTTATATAGACCGATTCTTATAATTTTTTATCATCGATCTTTCAATCCCCTAAGTGATAAGAGGTGTCCAAAAAAAAATTTTTATTTATTAAACATTTTTGTATGATACAGCATACAAAAATACACACAACCCTTAATTTTCACTCCTCTACGATCAACCCTTAGTTATTTTTATTGAACTAAACAATTTTTTCCTAGAAATAATATACATGGCAAAACAACGTTTGCCGGGTCAGCTAGTAATAAAACAATAATTAATATCAGGACGTTATCAGATGTACTATTATCCAATTACCTTAATTAAGCTAAAAAAGTAATTGATTGTCGAAATTATGTCCATTGAAGATCCGAAGTTGTGCTTTCCAAACTTTCGCGTCGAAAATATTATTAGGCTGTACAGTAGAATACTAAAGAACAAGAGAATGTTACGAGGTATAGAATTATGAATTTAGTGTCCAGTAGCTCAGTAAACAAGTGCTTAAGAAACGTTGCGGTTCTCAACTTGCTGATTACACGTAGACGGCTAATTGACTAAGAAAGCTTAGTGAAATGGAGTTGCGTGAACTTTCCACCTTTCCCCATACATAGCTTTCCTCTTAACATACTCGTTCAATGTTGCGTAAATTGTATACCACCATTCACAATACACATAGAAGCTAATAATGTGATAACGATTTAAACATATATATTTCCTTGTTTATTAAAGCTAGTAAAATAGTTAGATTATTATTTATCATTATAATCAGAATCATTATAATTTTTTAATGTGATAGGAGGCCCAATATTGTGTTACCGCCGCCCATGGACACTTACATTGCCAGAAGTCCCGCAAATGTGTCGCCGGCCTTAAACCCATACAATACGGAAACGATGAAGAACAAAGATTTTTATAATGCGTAAAATCTTTATATAGTTCAAGATTTTGTTTGCATAACAATTACCAGGAAGAATAATTTAGTAAATCGCATATTCTATTATATGTTTCTACGGAAAAACACAGATTTTTTGTTGTTTTTCCGTTTGATACAATAATTGAGGCTCGCAATATCAAGTCGCCGAAAGCACTGCCGAACATATAAATGTCTTAATTAGATTTAAATGGAGGCTAATTAATATTAACTAAGATAAGGGTGAGAGTGTACTGTTTCAATAAAACAATTATATTTCAATTATAGTTCGAACGAACTATAATAAGTAATCTGTTTAATATTTCATAACGTGATTAGCACAACGCATCACGAATTTCATGCAAAAAGTCATCCGTAACGAGTGTTAAATTGGTGTCGTAAGATAAATTTTGAATTCGCTATTTATTGGCTAACCTATGTAAAACCGACGGCCGAAAGCTTGCAAACATTAGGTAATGTATAGTGAATATACTCGGGCTTATAAAACCTGGATTGAAGTTACCGCTTTTGTTATCATGGTTACGATATAAAAAAATGGTAACTGGTAACCAATAACTTAAATCTAAAACTCATTTTGTATAATAAGGCTAAGGTTAATAGTGAAACAATTAAATCAGTCGAATTTTCTAGTAAAACAATTTGAATCTATTATACCATGCATATGTGTTATACCTAATGTGTTTCGTTTATATTCCTAAACAAATATAAATAATACCGAAAGTATGAGACGAATATCAGACATTAACAGTTAATAAAACAATTTTTCAAAGCGACCGCACGTTTTACCTGCAATTGAACGTAAACCGCCATATATGTTAGAATTATAAACTGCAAAACTGAGAACAATTTATAATAGGCAGACAAGACAATATATATATTATGTATATGTCTAACAAAAAAATATTTATGATACGTTAATGTCAGACGTCGATTAGAATAATGTGCGACTGTATTCAGTTTCTAAATAACGTCATTTTTATAACAAAAATTTGTTTTGTAATATATGCATATTTAAAAGTCATTCAGGTAATGTCATAAAACTATTACTTCAGCAACAATAATATAATTTGGATTGAATAGCTCTATATTCTACTTTCTCTAGGAAAACTATTTCAAAACATGATAAATAAATGTAATTTATTGTTTCAAAATAATTATTTCCAAATAATGTAACGAAACTGTGCTTTTAATATTGTGCATTCATTAATTTGATTAGCATGTCATTAACTTGTTTTTTATGTTAACAGCTAATTTGGTTTTATATTGATAATCAAACGGATACCTGTTTTAGCCTAATGTCCTTTTATTTATACCATTAAACATAAAGCTAAGTGGAAAATGACGTGTAACTCGGAGGTACGGCATTTGATTCCCGGTGAAAGGATTGTGTAAGTTTCAGTTGCTAGATATTAAGTCGCCTTATAACGATTTATCGCTGCCACTTGTATTAATAATTATGCAATAAAACTTGTAGTTATAATCAATCTTCGCCTAACTAATGCAGACCTTGAAACCTCACACATTACAAAATGTACATAGTCACGTTCTGTTCCAAATCGTAGATCTGATTTACATACAATATGTACCCACGTCGCAGGTTTTGTAACAATTAATCTTGCTAATATGGAATAATTGATAACAACTTTTAGTTAGCTTAATTCAAGTCTTATAGATTTATGTAACGACATTCTATTCGACATTCAAATTTGAAAAGAGCTAGATGCAGTGAGAAAACGCGATGAAAGGAAAATAAAATATCATGTCTCATAGTGCCAGTCATACAAATTAGATAGCTGTGTTTATGAAAAGCATAATCTTTAGGCGGTAATTGACTGATATATCAATTATGTTACTTAGGTGCTTCTGTAACTAATTATTTGACGTCAAATAGGACGCTAAATCATAGCATATTTTATTAATTATACATTTATTTTATTCCCGGTTGTTGGAAGGATGTTCAAATAAATGAAACTCCTTGTTAGAAGCTGGATGTTTACTGGATTTAATCGTTTAAAACATGAGCTATAACTAACATAAAAGGGATTGGGGTTGCGGCGCTAGATTAACAAAAACTTAACTGACCCTTAAATAATTAAGGGTTCTTCAATCTAAGTGACACTTCTGTTACCTATAAACAGTACAAGTGTAGTCGACCTATTGGACGTTATCGGAAGAATGTTATATTACATTTATGAGTGTGGGAAAACTGAAGGGCTCATTTTGGCATCAAGTGTGCGATGATTGCTAACATTTGATTTGCGATTCTAATAATTAACTAAAATATATATTCTTTAATAAACCTATTTGGATCATTCTTTATCTTCTTATAGAAAATCATATATATCGTTTTCTTTTTATGATCAACCAATAAATCTTTAAATACGTAGTTAGAAAGTAGACTAAATGCTACCTAATATGTATTTGTAAAGAGATAAACGTTTGCTATTCTATTACTGAGATTTAGTATTATTGCACATATAAATTGACGTAATGAGCACTTGGCTGGAATCGCCTGCGGGTTACTTGAGTATTTCAAACTGCCATCCCGTCTTTGTAAGTGGCTGGAACTGGTTTAGTTAGATCAACGGAGGTTTACGTATTCCCGACTTTTGCTTTGACACGAATATTATTCAGTTGCTTTTGAGGCATAAGTGTTTGTATAGATAAAACCATTGGATTTTTAATAGTAAATTGTAAATAGATTGTGTGAAATTGACATAATCGTTGTAAATATAGAGTTGGAAGCAGGTGTTTTGGACAAGACGACCATTCCAAAATATATGAAAATCCATATCCACTCATACTCAAGTAGGTTTGTAAGTATTTAAAATATTTTTTCTTAGTTTTCAAGTCAAGTATACCGCAAGGCATAGGCCCGATTTTTGAGTCGCAATTCGCTGAGTGAAAATGCGTTCAAAAATCGCATAAAACAAAAACATATTTTAGTAATTGTCTAACACCTGTAACCATAGATATTTTCATGGTTTATTGTGTCAATTATTTGTAATGGAAAAAGAATATTTTCTTTTGATTTATTTTAATAATATCGCAACTTTATGACTTCATTTATAGAATATGTTGCGTGCCAGTATATAATAGCCATCTATTTCGATAAACCAGTACTGCAAATGTGATTCAATAGCTATAAAATTACAAATGAAATATCAATAATTACATCGAGTGGTCTGAACTTGTATGAAACTTGATTAATGTTAACGTAACTAACTCGATTGTTATGGAATTCTAATTTGTTTTTTATTCTCATTTGAACGCGCTTTATTACTTTCAAATACATTGATTTATTAAATGCATTTTGAGCTTGCTTATTCGTTTATTACAGCATTTACTACTTGACATACTTATTTGAGAATGGTATTGACTTTGCCATATATAAACAATTACGATGGTAGCCTGGATGTAATATTAAAAAGTACCTATACATGAATATACACAAATCGTGTTAGTTTCGAATTTATCTTCCTAAATACCGTTTTTGCACTTCTCTGTTACTTTTAGCTCTTTTAACAATGTCTGTTTACTTTTATAGAACAGATACCCATGGACACTCAATTTCAGAAGGCTCGCGAGTGCGTTGCCGGCCTTTTAAGAATTGGTACGCTCTTTTAAGAAATGGTGTTTCATAGTAAAAAAATATTATCGTCTTTTTATATGTTTTGTGTGTATTACAGTTTTTCTTTTTATGTATTGTTTAGATATTATTGTTATAATTTTAGCTATGGAAATACTAGAATTCAAATAAATACATTAACGAACCCCTCTTTAACGCATGTAGATGTACTGTATTAAAAAGTTGCGCAGTTCGAAGTACAATTCTTAGAAAATCTTAAATATTCAAGTAACATCCCAGACGTAGTATGCACGGACAATAAAACGGATGCATTTCCTGTATTAGTGATTATTTCTACCTGCACTGAATCATATGATGCGTGCTTTGTGTATGTTTCATATCTTGTTTATAATAACTTTAATTGGATATCAATCAATAATTATATGAATATCGAAGAAAAATAAGGATGGAGGCAAGTAAGCTATCTTTTATGGACCTTATTGAACATTTAAGTAAAATTTTCAAGTATTCGGTAAATTTAGTATGATAAAAGAGGAGATACTGGCCCCTATTAGTACCTATATCACTGGGGCTTTCGTCGCCAGGGACGTTGTACATATAGAAAAATACGTAAATGAATTCTCTTTAAAGTAGTGATGTGTATCACACAGGTATATTATATTGGTAAAGGTATGTACCTATACCAATATAATAAAAGAAAGATTTGTATTTTTATGCCTGTAAAGAATTAACTCAAAACAATTTCTTTCATCAAATGCTTTATTTTCCGAAACAAAGGCTATATTTTTAGATATTTTTTTAAAATATGTATCCATCCGAGCGAAGTGTACAAAAGTGTAATAAAAGTCAAAGAAGTGTTAAATTGAGAACGTATTTGAAGTTTAGCTTCTTAGTGATTAAGTTTTTCTAATCAACTAATTAATTCTAATTCGTTTCTCAAGTCACCGCCGCTTGAGCACTGTGAAATATACCAAACTTAGTTGCTATAGCTCTGGAAACTAGATTTAAATTTGAGTGACGTTTTGGATGGGCCTAAGTGTAAATGTTCAATTGATTTAATTTGCATTTTTTTTTCAGTAAAATCATGAATTATGAAATACAGCAAATTATTTCGTTAACTGCTTCCGGTATAAACTGAAGTCTAGCGTTGGCTGTTGGTTTAAATTAAATTAACTGCCTCAAAATGCAACCGGGCATGACATTTCGCAAAATTTGTGATATTTATGTTTGAAATTTATTTTTAAATCTTCAACTATGTCTACATTACACTAAAACCTATTTCTTTAACAATAAGTTAATTTAGATGTAGTGATTACTAAGCAGACATTTTGAATTCGTATCAAAACATTCATACATTAGCCATATTTTGATATTAAAACAAATATCGACCCACTATTCGAAATCGTGACAGTCGACATACACCTGTGTTCGATGGAGAAAGTTCCATAGTTTATTAAGGGACTGAAAATAAGTCTGTGTCGTGAGGTAAGAAAATCGTATTATCAACTATTGTTGTATTTCTTTTAAGGAGACTATATTCACAATAGATTTTAAAATCAGTAGCATTGAAAAATCGAGTTATTATTTATTTATTTACAGCATAATACGCCAAATTTGAACAAAAATATATTATCAAGTTATACAATTAATTGGTATATAGTTGGTTAATCATAATAGTTATACACAATTGCGAAACATGAAAGAGATTAATAGTTCGCATTTATTACATAGGTCGGTGACTCATCTTCTCACATGCTCCATTACCTTCATTTAAACGTTGCGAAAATATTATGAATTCAATTGTCTTCCAAATTAGCTGTTTGTTTCTTCTACTTGAAAATAATACTCTTATAGCAAGTGGAAGTCAAATAATGATAGGCTTCTGGTAATAATTAAAATTTCTCGTGTTTTCACTATTATTAAATTAATACAAATGGCCTTATTCTATCATCTAGGTCAAATTTCTAACAATGTAACCTGATACTCAATGTGTATGTAAAAATATAATTTACATAGAAACGATACATAAATATTCTCCATCAAAGCGTTAGAAACGAACACCGCTATCTTATTTTAATCATGAATAAATAAATTTATCTTTATCTCGGACCAGGCAAAATTGATTTGTCACCGAACCTACCACATCTTTTTACCGTTTGAAAAAACCAGTAATCACTATTTCATCGTTGTTACTCAGCATCTATGAAGTAATAAAGTTCGTTCACCAGAAATGCTTTCTAAAGAATCCGGCGGAACTAAATGATTCCTAACATCAAATGCGTTAAGCTGTGTCTGATATGTGTGACTGACGCTAATGCATGATTCCGTTAACGTCGCGTGCGTCCATGCCCCTACTATCTTTCTGTCAACCACTTAGCAGCTTCTCGAGAACAACTAGAATCAACCAGTTTCAACCACTTAAGAACGATTTGTGTCGACATGATATGTTGGCATAGGATTTAAGCCTTGAAAAGTCTAAATAAAACCAATGGTCCAACTATCTTTTTGAATTCTGTATTGGTTTTGTGGTCATTTGATTTTGATTCTGAATAAAATGAGCATTATAAGATCTGCATTAGCTCGGACGACTAAATACACGATGCATTTTTAAACTAATATAAACCAAAGTAACAAATTCTGGCGCTGACATATTGTTAGAATTTCGATTATATATTGTATATATAAACTATACGTATCTAATTGACAAATTTTAATAAATATTCAAGTGCAGTAGATAAACCGACATTAGTAAACGATTCACGAACCAAGATCGTATATATTTAAAACTGTAGATAATTTTAGTTGACTACAGACTATTAAAACAAATTTAAGTAGAGTACATAACTTCGCTACGTACTCGCACAGTGCAGCGTCAGCAAGCTCGCATACCCACCCTCGCAGCTTAATAGTTTTCTTGACTCCTTGCCTGAGAGCGACCTATCTGTATGGAGTAAGTATACTGTGATTTAAAATCGTACAGAAGATTTAATTTAAAATCATTTATTTATTTAGGTAACACAATGTACACTTATGAACGTCAATAAAGAAATACAAATTAAAGTTCTCAAATCAAGGGCGTAGAACGGACTAGAAGAACTGGCAATATACTCTCTGCCACCCTTTTTAATCGCCAAGTTTTTTGTTTGACAAAATGTTTGTAAGACGCTGCAACCATTACACCATGTTCCACATGACATCTTAAGTAATTAGTAATAAAAAACAAAGATTTGTCCTCTATCGTAGTAGGCATGGTGAAATACGAGCACGCACGTACATTCTCGTGGGAACAACACGCAAAAACGTAATTTATATACAGCATAAAGTTTTCAGCAAATAAATAATCTTTGTTTATATAATAACAGTTTTTATGATAAATTTTATAAATTAACAACAAAGAACGTGTAGTAGTGGTTTTTACTAATTAAATATCGAGTTTCGATAGTAGAGCGTCGGGTAGTCTATGGGCTACACTTAGCACTGGGCACGTGTAAGCTTGTTTCACACCGGATTACTTTGGGGTCAGCAGAAGCCTCTCTCAAAATGACTGTTATTGTCTCAAAACAAGTTATCACTAGGTATAATGTTACTGGGAAAACAACGGTCAATAATAATTGTGAGTTAAGAGTGTCTACTGAAAATATATATACATCTTTTAGTATTCGCTATTTCTTTAAATGTTTTCGAATCAGAACTTAAAACTTGTTCGTAAAAATTAGGTTGTGTTATGTTAATTCAGAGAGATGGCAAGTTAAAGGCAGAAAGTAAAAAAGATCTAAAACTTTTCTTAGGTGTTAAACAGAACTTTGTGTTAACATCTAACACCACATTTAAGCTCAGTTTAATCTAAAAACAATGTCTATTGTTAGATTATCTAATTCATTTGCGCAACTTCTAACATAAAAAGCACGAAGCATGCAAAATATGTACTAAAAACGCGTCAAATTAATTAATTCCGTTTTTATAAGGAGTTCTGATCACGACACCCACCCAGCAACACGTCAACAACCCAGAATGTGAGTCATTTGCCCGCTTTGGTTTTATGAACCAGACAGGTCTATCAAACGATGATCGTGATCTTGTTTACGGATTTCCATGTAACCTTGATTTTAGATAGTAAAAACGTTAGTTCGTTTTGATTCCCACAAATCTGATCCCATTGGTGTAAACTCTACCGTTAATATGGAAAAGATATCACACTATTGATAGAAACTTCTCTTGTATCATTCCTTGACAATTTCATGATTAAGGAGTTTCTTAAACCTTACGAGTAATATATTCGGGTTGATAAAAAAAGAATGGCCTAATCAATTTAAAAGCGTACCTTTGTGCATACCCATGTGCCCCTAAAATACTATGTACTTTAATTATCGACAAGGCGATAAATCTCTCCAGTCTATTCGTGAAAGTAAACAAATTACTTTAGTATTCTTATATTATCGCATGTGCCAAAAGAAAGCTGTTTTGACCTCTCGTTTAGAAGTGAAAAATAATACTTTATAAGGATATGATAAAAGTTTTGCGCTTACTTCGAATTAACGTTGACATAATTGGTTTGAGAAAACTTTTCTTAATAACAATGCGGAATAGCGGTTACTTTGGATAAATAGAGCACAGAAAACAATGATGCGTCGACGTTTTTTAGCTGACCGACATTAATGGAAACATTCTTATGAGAAAAATCTACAATTGTCGGATTTATTCTTCAAATCAGTGTCAAGCACTTCCCGTTATGATATGACTTTAATATTATATGACTTTACTTGAAATATATAAATTCAACAGTAATTTTGGTAATCTACTCTCTAGGTTACACTTCTATTTCTGTACATGACATTTTTATATACATTTTACAAAGTGAACGGCATTTTGAAGAATAATTCAGTTCTCCAATCTGAATTACAATCTATTACTATTATTATTATTATCTATATAAATCTAATCATAAGCAAGATTTTTATGAAGGCATAAATTGTATCTACGACCAAGATCGTGGCATAAAACATAATTTTCTGTAAAATATTAAATACGAAGCTCATAGATCGGTTGTTTCATGTTTTACATAAAGACTCTTATGCTGAAAATAGGAAAAATATTTAATCACACATAAATATAGAGTATTCACAATATTCTTAACATACATAGTGATAATAATAAAAATTGAAAATTTATAAATAGGAAATCCCTATGGCAGTGTACCTTTAATGCTGGTAGCATTTCCTCGCTGTATACTTATTCGTTGAGCGAGGAAAGCACCAGCTCTGGTGTCACCGGTACAATCTAACAGGCGCCAACTTAAATAATTAATTAGCTGTGCACTTGCCACGGCCCAAGAGTCTCTACTCCAAAGGGAACAAATCAAAGTTGGAGGAATTTTACTCTAATATTTTAGCCGTTTATCATTAAGGCTTTCTCTATTTGCATCAAATATTGTGATATGTAAATCATGTAATATATATAATCTGTCAAGCATTGATTATATAGGTATAACTTAATAGTTCTGTTATGCGCGTCGTTAGCTGTTAGATCAAATTTCAATGTGGGTGTTCCATATCCGTTTGCGCCCTGTGGGCCTATTGTTTAGTCTTGTACAGTCAACACCTCAACATTAATACACATACAAACAATACATTTCAGATTCTACAAGTTCTATTGCTAGCTTCGCTATCACCAATGTAAAAGCTAAAAGCCTAAACTTGGAACTTGTCCCGATAGGCTTGCTAAAGTAAAATAATAAAAATAAAAATGTCTTTATTCATTTTAAGTAGATATGCATTACAATGTGTAAGATTTGGGAACCCTTTTAACTAAGAAATACCTGTGTCAGGGTTCCCAGCTCTTCCATAACAAACTTAAATATAAATTCCTTAAAATATATTTATATATAAAGGAAAATCTATATCTATCAGATAAAAAATTCGGGGAGGCTTCGGGCCAACATCGAGGTTTTATTTTAAAAACGATCCAGAGGGTTTTTACTGCGTATCTCCTCACACTGGTCCGTGAGTCATTTCACGTCAGTTCACGCCCTAGCCATATGAACTGAGTCGCGGGAATCACGATACAAAATCTGAAGATCACTTGTCAAGGTAATCCTAACGGTTTTCTAAGTTTTTTGACCTGTTTATACAAACTGGTTAGGTTTTTGTTATCGACTGTACAAAGATTACAATCGGTTACGTAGAGTTACGGCGAATTATGTCACTGGTTAATGCACTGTGTAATGGTGCCGACAATTTATGACTTTGATGTTTTTGGCAGACACTTTGAAATAAACCTTGGATGGTAGTGAATGCTTTGCCTTTGATTTTTATTTCATAAAAGTTCATGTATTGTGAAAAATCTGTTCGACCCAACTTGACTCTAAGGCGTATTCTGGAACGTCAATCCAACTTAAATCAAGAGCTGTAAAAGCATTTTTTCTGTATGAAGTTTTACTTGTTTGACAAGATTATGACTTGAGATGCGAATTAGAATATGGACCTAGAAGGTATGTTAACCTTAATAAAAGGGCTTGTTACACATATAATAATGAAAATCATCAAAACCATAACACTATACACCACACCGATTTCATATATGCATACAAATTACAATGCACATAAATAATCTGTGGAAAAAGTTAAAAATCAGAGCGGAACTTGCTAAATATTAATATACTCGTAGCTAATATTTACAGTGTCTCAAATACTAATCAATTAAACAGTGTTTTTTAACATTTAGACATTACGTCTGGATAAATGAAAACTCTTTAATGAACATTTACAAAGCATAGAACAAATTTTCATAATCTGTGATTTCTTCTATTTTTTTCAAATAATTGTCTATTGACGGAGACAACCTGCTATCCAGTAAAATCTAGCCTATTAATTAATTAATTTTTTTTTTTTTTTTTGTGTTCTTGTTCATCTGCAATCGGCTATCAGCCATAATCAGATATTTTCTGAGGTTAATTTTGGTTGGGTGCGATTCCATTGAAAGGCACCGTAAGTGTTGGTAGAAACTGGATTTTTATTGTAGGTCAGTTTCTCTGGTCTAGGTCTAGTATTTGCCATCTTTTTAGGCGAGTTACATCATCTCCTGGGGTTAGCAGATTCTTAGCCAGTTCATTTGTATGTTTGGTTAACCTTTCCCTGTATCTACTACTGTTTTTGCGGATTACTTCCTTTACGGTTGGCATCTCCAGATATTCGTGTATTTCCGTGTTTCTCACAAACCAGTGTGCACATGAAATAGTTCTCAGTGCAATGTTTTGAAATCTTTGGAGGATTTCGATGTTAGAATTGCTTGCACAGCCCCAGAGTTCTATTCCATATGTCCACACTGGTTGTATGATGGCCTTGTACACAAGCAATTTGTTACTCAGGGTCAGCCTAGATTGCGGGCCTAGAAGCCAGGATAGCTCTTTGAATTTCAAGGTGGCTTCTGTTTTCTTGGCTTTTATATGATTAGCCCAGGTCAGTCTTCTGTCCAGATGTAGTCCGAGATATTTCACGCTGTTTTTGCTTGGTAACGGTTTGTCTTCTATATGCACAGGTGGACAGTCGCCCTTTCGCAGTGTAAATGTTACTTGTATTGATTTAGTTATGCTAGGCTTGATTCTCCACCTCTGCAGCCACACGTTCACCTTATTGAGCTGTTCCTGTAGTTTCAGTGAAGCGTTATTCGCGTTCACATCGCTTGCAAGGCATGCAGTGTCATCTGCGTATGTTGCTGTTACGACATTTTCTGTTTCAGGCAAGTCTGCCGTATATATTGAATAAAGGACTGGGCCAAGCACTGATCCTTGTGGAACTGAGGCAGTGATGTAATAGAGCCTTGAAAGTTCCTCCTCATACTTTACTTGGAATCTTCTTTGATCTAGATAAGATTTTAGGATCATATAGAATGAGTTTGGTAGGAGGGTTTTCAGCTTGTACAACAATCCTTTGTGCCAAACTCTATCGAATGCCTGCTGAATATCTATGAATACTGCTGAACAATATTCTTTTTTCTCTAGCGATTGTCTTATTTTGTGAACCACTCGGTGTACTTGTTCTACAGTAGCATGTTTTTCCCGGAAACCAAATTGGTGATCGGGTATAATTCTGTTTTGGTCCAGGACTGGTTTTAGTCTCCGCAGAAGAGTTTTTTCAAAAACCTTAGATATTGTTGGGAGAAGACTTATAGGCCTGTATGAGCTAGGTTCTGTTGGGGGTTTCCCTGGCTTTACAATCATAATTATTTGTGATATCTTCCATAGCTTTGGGTAGTACTGTATTCTAAAAATGGCATTGAATAACATTGTTAAAAGTACTATTGCTTTTCTAGGTAGTTTTTTAAGGATTTCACCCGTTATTAGGTCGAAACCAGGAGCCTTTTTGTTTTCCAGATAGCTTATTGTGCGCGTTAATTCTTGTGGAGTGACAAGTTTTAGCGGTAGTGATAACTGCTGGTCACTGTTGATCATTCTATCCACTTCCTCTTCAAACTCAGTCATGGATGATTGGTTTGGTTTGAAGACTTCGCTTAGGTGTCTAGCGAAAAGTTCAGCTTTTTCACTGCCGCTCCTAGCCCACGGATCGTTCGTAGATATCCTTATAGGTGGTATATGGTTATGTGGTCTTTTAAAGTTCTTAGTTATTTTCCAGAGTGAGTAATTATCCTTCTTATGAGCCGAGAGTGTACAGAGTTTTTCTTGGAAGGTTGTGTTTTGATTTTCTTTAATTAACTCTTTTAGTTCTCTAGATATTCTATTGAATTCCGACCTGTCTACATCTGATCTGCTGGTGTGTAATCGCCTTCTTTGTCTCCGTTTTTCTTCCAGTTTGTTGCGTATTTCCAGTGGTATGTTACCTAATTGATTGGAAGAGCTCAGTGTCGGGGTGGCACGCCACGCAGCTACTTGTATGAGATTCGTGATGTAGAATGTTGTCTCATCTATATCTTCTTCTGTTTTGAGCCTAACCTTTAGTTCAACTTCATCTTCTAAGTATTCAGCAAATGCGTCCCAGTCTGTTTTATGATTATATAGCGCCAGTCTCTGTGCTCTATGTATAGCGGAAACGCTAAATGTTGCTATGATAGGGGTGTGGTCAGACCCACCATCAGACGATGATGCCACGTCAAAATACACATCAGACAGTCCCTTCACCACAAAAAAGTCCACTAGGTCGGGTATTCTGTTGACATCTGTTGGCCAATAAGTTGGTTTACCTGTTCCCAGTGTAATAAGTTTGTGTTTATCGACACATTTTTTCAACTCACGTCCTTTGCTGTTTGTCAATCTTGATCCCCAATGAGTGTGTTTACAGTTCCAGTCCCCACCACTTATGTATCTGTTTCCCAAGCTTTGAAAATAGCGGTCAAACATGTGTTGTTTCGGTTTATGCTTTGGTGGACAATATACAGCGCTTACATTGATGGGGCCCATGCTTGCATTTATAGTGATGGTAGTGGCTTGCATCCAGTCTTCCCGAAACTCGCTATGGAGGTGGTGTCCGATGTTACTCTTTACAATTACTGCTGATCCTCCGTGTGATGTGGTATCGGGATGGTTAGTATAATATACGTCATAGTTGTCTATCTTAATATTCTTACGGTCATTTAGGTGGGTTTCAGATATTAAACCAATGTCGATTTTGTTATGTTTTAACATTATTTCTAATTCTTTTTTATTTGGCGTTAGGCCATTGATATTCCAGGTAGCGATACGTAACGACATCATTGTGGAAGCCTACTGAAGATTGTCATGATGAGGTTCATCATTGTGCTGAGTTGTGAAATGAGTTGATCGATTCTTTCAGTCTGTTTCACTATAAGTGCTTCTAGACTGAATCTATTTTCTTGCCCGAGTTCTATTTTTCTCAGGTATGTTCTTTGTGACTCATGGTCAACGTGGTTTTCTGTATTTGTTCTCTGTGAATCTATATGGTCAACTTTGTCTTTCCTGTGTATCTGTCGTTCCGTTTGGTCAGTGTTATCTCTCGTGTATGATTTTTGTGTCTCTGTATGGTATGCTACAGATTTGGTTGAATTTTTGGGAGCTTCACTATAGGGTCCCAGGGATTCTTTTACGCTTGGTAGCCGATGTTTCGGTTGGGTAGTCTTGGAGTGATTATCAGGCTCAATGACTATCACATCCATGTCATTAGGGGGCTCATTATTTTCAGAGTTCTTAGTTCGCACTTCCAGAGTGGTTCTTGATTTTAGATATGGCTGAACCTTGTTTCCAATTTTCTTTCTTGCTAGGACTTCCCTATACACCTGGCATCCTTTGTAGCTAGCAGGGTGGCTTCCTGAGCATAGTGCGCATACTGCTGGAGTGCTATCATTTATTGTGCACGTAGTAGTTTTATGTGCCCCAGCACACTTTACGCATCTGTAAGGCCTCATACAGTTATTTTTGCTGTGCCCATATTGTTGGCACCTTTTGCATTGTACCACTGTCATTTTTCTTATTGGGTCTTCTATCGTGACTTTCTGGCTGTATATGACTTTAATTTCTTTGACAAATTTATTATTTTCATGTGGAGCCACATTGACAAAAAATGTATTTAGTGGCTCTTTGGTTCCTTGTTTCCGGGCAGTAACTATTTCTCCTTGTACTTTGTTTCCAGTTTTTTCTACTGCTTCTATAATGGCATCTTTAGGTGTGCTGAAGTGAAGATGTTTAATAACAATCCTCATGCATTTTTGGTCTTTGCGTGTAAATGTGTGACCTATAAGCCCTTTACTTCTTATGTGCTCGATCAGAATCTTATATTTGTCAACCGTGTTAGACGAGATTATTAGCTGGTTTTTGGATACGATTTTATAGGTGTAATCATTCTTTTCAATAACTTCTTCGATGAGTTGGGTGAGTTTTTCAAGGTCATCAACACCATACAAAATTATTGGTGGTGGTTTAGGTGTTCTCTTGGCTGTAGCTTCTCCTAGTTCCACGTCTAACAAAGCAAAGCTGTTGTTTGTCTCTATATTCGATGAGGTATTTTGTTCAGGAGTATTTATTCCTCGGCGTTTGTTAATGATTGCCTCCCGTCGCTGTGTCTTTTTGGCGTGATGACTCCTTGAGTCTTTTTCTTCGGGAGACCGATTTCTTTTTTGATTTGGTACTCGTTGCCAGGGCACACTAGGTTTGTATGAATTTTGTGTAGGTGCCTGTTTAACAGGTATCATATGTTCTTGTTGGACTTGGGAGACATCACTGAGTGAAGATGAACGAGTTCTATTAAATAGTGCAGGGTGAAAAAGCTGCTGAGTCAGAATTTTTTGCTTCTTTTCTGTGGTTGATTCCGCTTGGTGTGGCAAAATTCCCCCAGAATACGAGGGGCCACCTGGGTATTGCTTAGTGACGTCGTTGATTGACGAAGATTTTATTAAATAAATAAGAATATTTCAGTATACTCGTAGAGATAACACTATTTAGTCACTTAACACTGACGTGCACCTCACTAATTCCTTTCAACATTATTAGTAGACAAGTCGTGTCAAGAAGTTATCTTTTACTATTAAATTGTGTGCATTGAAGCGTTTAATTGAAAGCATTGTTGTATTAAAAGCATTGTATGCAAGCTTTGTTTTGATTGCAGCATCCATACTTCGTACGCTGTCATGCACCGTATCATTGTTCATACAAACTTGCATAACTTGTGCCCAATTGCGTCTTCCTGATGACAAAGAAACATCTTTGAAATCCTATTGTACCGTTTTTAAAATATATGTATTTTGCATTTATGGGGGCAAACGAGCTTGTGGGACGACCAAAAAGGGCAGTCTTCGCAGCCCAAAGACACCTATTTTTAGTGGGTGAGTTGCCTGCCTTTGAGGGAGGAGTACACTCGATTTTTAAACATTTGGAGGTCGCAACTCTGAGGGAAGACCCCCACCGGGAGTCGATTCCACAGTTCGCTAGTTCGCAAAAGAAAATGCGTTATATAGGGTTGTTAATTTGATCTGGTTTTTAATCAGACCATGATTTCCTTAGAGACAAAAGAATAGATTTTCCCTAATAACTGAATCGTTCGTTCTCGATGATGTGATTTCTAATAACTTTAATTTATTCTCGACAAATGACTTTCGATTATTAAAGCTAGAGATAAATGAATAGACGCGTAACTAATATTCATATTTTTATGTTTCGTAATAACTTCGACCATTGGTCTAATTTCCACGGTTCAACTGCGCTATTAATATTATGCCCATTTGGGTGTGCCGGACCTGCCGACATAGTTTACAAACTTGTTACAGTAATTATTGAATTAAAAATTTTTTTTTGATAATTCCATAGTTCCAGTTATGAGATGATTAGTAGTACCCTATGTATTAAGCGTTATTTGCCGTACATACTATACATATGTTTAAAGTAATTGCTTTTTGCTCTCAAATAATACACATGTTAAAACGGAAACAATTATAAAGTATGTAAGACAAAAGTTGCACATATGTGAAAATGACTTGAGCACTTACGAATCAGCTGCACTCACCAGATGCATGCTACTCCTTAAGGTACGCGTACATTGGCCGGCGCCGGCCGCGCCGCACGCACGTCACGCAACGGATTTGAGTTTGCTTTGTATGAATTTATATGAGACTGCGTCCACTATCCGCGCCACCCGCACCGCACGCACCGCGCGCCAGCATTTTAGGAGCAAATAATGCGTTGCGTGCCGGTGACGTCACAAAAATCAGTTCGCCGCTGGCAGGTCCTGGGACGCACATGTTGGGAAGGAAAAGAGAAAAAAAATAATACCATGGATGACGCACTCTTGATAATATTGGTTGAAAGATATGAAGAATTATACAATTTAAAACATCCACAACATTCTAATTTGCAAAGAAGAGAGAACATTTGGGAGGAGATTGGATCGATATATCGCTTCAAATTTATTTCATGAACCCACATTCTATGTTTAGTTTTATGTTCTTCTTCATCTTCCAACAAGCAACTAATAATAATAATATCTTCATCAATCTCCATAACTGAAGACGTCAAACACACGTCAACTAACGACAAGAAAACACTCGAAACTAAATTTAAAATCCGGACACAGTGGACGCATGCCACCGGCAAATCCGTTTAATCCGTTGCGTGCCGTGCGTGCGGCGCGGCCGGCGCCGGCCAATGTACGCGTACCTTTAATCGTGTAGCCCGCTTTATCACAAATATACAAAAACAATGCAAATTCAAAAACATTTATCCCATGCAAATAGCATATTTAAATAAGTTAAAAATATTATATCGGGGGAAAGAAATTTAACATTTGTTTTTGTTTTAGACCATTTCTATTATGTAATACTGTGGTTCGTACATGTACCGGTCCAGTAAACCTTATCAAACATAACCATTTTCATTATAAAACGACAACTGCATACCGTTCTAATCCGTGTTCGCCTGTTTGATAATTTACATGTAATATAACACTTATAGTGTTCATGTTTCAAAATAATAAAGATATCTTTATGTAAGATTTAAAGAAAGCGGTTCAGATAATACGGGATATGTTATATAGACACGAGAGAACTTCTATGTATCGATCTTTATAGATTGTATAGTGGAAAAGCGTAGAAACCAAATGAATGCTGTCAGTTTTTATTAGAATGTCAATATGTCGTACAAAGCAAAACCGTAATATTTTTTCACATTATAGGTATTCAATTTGTAACTTTGTTTGTAGATCTTTGTGGTTTCAAGCCCATAAAACTTTAATATAACAGATACATTCCGGCGCATATAAGGCTAATTTTACGATCACTGATCAAACGATTTTGGGTTTGTTTGGCACAAGCTTCCGAAACTTTTGTACCGGGAGAAGAGTCCAGGAGTTTCGTGCGACACATCTAATAAATAGGCGGAAGTATTGTACGTCAGCCAACACTAAATTACATTTCAATTTGTCTTATTTTAGATTTCGTAACAACAACGATCCGTAAATAATACTCGACTCGAGACAGACCAGAGAGACGAAAAATAGTTTTATGTTCATTTTATCCGCGAAACTATATACATATATAGTAAATAATAAATAGAAATTGCAGTTGCGAGTCTTCTATCAATGTTAGAGTCCGTACGTTCTATAAAATAAAGTTATAAACTTACGTAAATAAAAGTTATAATGAATAGTAATTAGTGTTATAATAGAATAATTTGTACTACCCAAGTAGTACTTTGAAATAGGACATCACAAGATCGCATTCCGATTCGTTAACAAAATTACAACTTGTGCGCATACCTTTTTGCCTGATTTTGTAATACCTATAATACAACTGATAACTGGTATAATAGCTATCGATGAAATATATTGAAAATGATAATCAAATGAAGGAGATTTGTTTCTTGCGATTTTTTGGAAAGAGTTTTTCGTAAACAAGACTTGTTACTTAGTCCAAGAAGTCTTTATCACGCAATACTTCTAGGTGACTATGATCCCCTAGTAAAACTAGACAAGCTGAAAAAACATATTTGGAATTAGCAATTAGGTTAGTCGACATCACAGGAGAAGTCGAAGAAGACGAAGAGCTGGCAGCTACCTCGGACAAAGAATTAGTCTAGTTATTCAAAGGTGGAACGCTGCCAGTATATTCGGAGCCTTGCCTAAAGGGACTCCTTTTAATAAAATATTTAAGTTATTATATTATATTTTTTAAGGTTATTAAGTATTGCTTTTATATTCTGTAATTTGGTTTTTGTATATTAAGAGTGAAAACGGACAACTATAAAATCACATAGACAGTGAACACCCTCCCATTTCTTGTAGTGCGAGAATTAAGAAGTAAGGCGTTGAATGTAATACTGCTTATGTAATATATATTCACATAAAATTCAGTAATTTCATACAAAGTTGTTGGTACATCATAAACCTTGGTTTTTAATACGTTATAAAAACGCAACGCGCTGCACACGCAGTTAATTTAACAATAATTTACTATTTAATTAATTAAAATTATAATTCCTAAGGTCATTTTGTTTATTACGTGGTTTTAATACAGGATCTAGTAGAGATATCTTACCTATGTTAAAATAAGCATTCTTATACTATTGTAATATTCAATATAAAAACTATTCAAACTGGGTTGACAAGCCTAAGACTTCTGTATGTTAAAATCCAATTCATTTTTGACACACCTGAGTGATACTTAGCATTAAGAATACTTAGTTTGTAAAATAAATTTGTTCTGTCAAATCTCTGCGAATCAATAATTGGTTTGGATAGAATGCGATGTCCTACTTGCCAAAGACAAACTATCTAATGAAAGTAAGAATGTGTATTTCTAATTACTTGGTCTATGTTCTACACTTAAAATATTAGTTATTTGACCTATGAAGACATATCCGAAATTAAGTTGAGCAAGAAACACGTACTGACTGAGTATATTTTTATATTCAGTGTTTAGCGCTTGTTTCGCGTTCGTTAATGTTCAATTTAAGAAATTATATATATGTATGTATGATGAATTCAACTGTGAAATATGTATTTTAAGAAACAACATTAAGAGTTTGCTATTTTACTTGAAAACAATCCCTTTTATCCTATTTCTTTTATAATCCAAAATGTTCTAAAAAGTCTTCGAATTAAAATTTGATGCGAAGCCAAAACTAACGTCTCTTCCACAGCCTAACAAACTAATTATATAAAACATCAGTTAATACATAGTAGATTACTAATAATCTTATGAATCTAATCTAAGAAATATAATGATTTCTTTATATATGTATATTAATTTATATTATAAACTGACTTGAATATAAACCTATTTTGATTTTCGATTATTATTTTTTTTCAACATTTGTTCAGCGTTACTTTGGCTACTATTATATCTTATAAGCATGCTTCTTCGAATCCTAACTAAGCCTTCTTAAATACTATCTACACTTTAAAAAAATGTGTTTATTCATTAAACAATCCCTTTCAAGTAAAAAATATCTGTGTCAGGGTTCCCAGCTCTTCCATAAGAAACTTAATAGTAAATTTCATAAAAAAATTTTGTTTCAATTCCCTTTTTTTAAAACTGTTTACAACACGGGTGAGTACATAAGTGAGTATGTGGGTGCATGTGAGTGACTGAGTGACTGTAATGTGTAACTACTAGACGGGTTATATATTTTTGTAAAGGAACAATTAACGAGACGTTTCCTGACATGTAACTAACGGTATAAGGTAAAGACTAGACTTTATTTGGCCAATGTGAATAAAAACTTTGTGCAGGGCGCAAACCCAATTGAGGTGCGCGCGAAAGTTGATACGAATACGATAACATAAACGAGGGCTCAGCGTTCATTGCTTTTATTATTTCATTGTATGGGATATTTTCTTCCTTTCATTATTTGATTTGCAATTTGGACTTTGCTAGATTAAAGTTATGTAAGGCTTTTGTCTATTACCTTTCTATGTCGCGCGTTACTTGCTGTTTTCCTGTAGTGTAATTTGTGACTTTGTTTTTTATAAAATCTGTTATAGTTAGTTTTCTTTGAATCAACATGGTTTTGGCACTTTTGCCTTCTCTACTTGAAGTATACCCTATAAATAAATTAGTCACATACCAAAACTGTTTTGAAAAAAAAAAAAAAACGGAACTCGAGCAATACGGTGCTCCGTAATTTAGCCTCCTCCTGACCGCCCACAAGCTACATTTGTAACTTTATTTAACTAAAAAAAATAAAAAGATTTTTGTCTTTATTGGCGACCACTTTATATTGTTGGGCCGTGTACATCGATTTTGAAGAAGTCATCAAAAATTAATAAAAACATTGACAGAATTCACTTCACATTCACACGTATTAATTTACACGATTATAAGTATACAGACTACGTCATACAATTAAATTAATTAATTAAATTAATTTGATTTACTGAAATCGACTTTAGAACGTGAATTTTCTTAGGTGTCCGTAACTTGTTGACTGCGTTTTAATTTTAACGGCCAAGTTAAGGTCAACATTTAGTTATTCAAAATCTAATTCTAATCAACTTAATAATTAGTGCCGTACAAGCTGTAGTAGACTATCTAACCTATTATTTTTGATAAAGAATTTAAGAAGTTAGTTACATATACTAAGGTACTAAATAACGCCTTTAAACCATTAACAGCAGTTCATGAAACTATTTAAGTTTTTAACATCTGTCATCATTTATTTCTGAATAATGAAGGAATGTCTCCCAATTAGACACAGGTGCATATGCGCAAACAAGTATAATTATTACGATAGCAATTTAGCGTAATGTTTATGTATATACAGCTAAATCCAGTTACTACAGTACATAATTAAATACTAAAAGTTTGATTTCATTTCTGGACTAATTTTATTTTTATTGACTAGATCCGGTTGAGTTAAGAATAGTGAGACATACAATATAGTTTAGTAATGTAAAAATATTAAAATATATGTCTTTGTAGGTTTTAACATTTATTCACAAGTAATAAATCTTACATAGAGTTATTGAAACGCTTTACGACTTAAAACTATTGGTAGGTTAGCGAAAGCAAAAATTTAATCAGTATCACTTAATATTTTATAGCATAGGCAATTTTATATTCGAAATGGGCAGGTCGAAATCAATTCAAGTGATAAGGTAATTAAGAAAAAGTTAATTAGCGAAAGTGCAAAATAAATTTTGGCATACCTGCCGTCGGGGCGTTGACATGTGCCGAATGTCGATGCACTTGACGACATTATGCAAGCGACAGGTTTTGGCTTACATAATAATAACCTTTAATAAGTATTTCTCTTGTTTCAGGTGGGGATTTTCGTAAAAATGACTTGTATTGAGCAAATTACTTAAGGTAAGCCAAGAAAAATTTATCATCATGTTGTTTATTCATAACTGATGAACTGAAGTGATTTTCATATGTACATATTATCAGCGAGCCACTCTCATTCCTGAGGTCGTAGGTTCGATTCACGGCTATGCACTAAAGGGCTTTTTGTCCATGTGCTTACGTAACACTCGTTTGTACGGTGAAGGAAATTTTCGTGAGCAAACAAATCACTCCTATGGAAATGTTTTACTCAAGAACTCGACAGCCTGCATTAGGCACAGAAGGCTGATCTTACTCGCCTATTAGAAAGGAAATAATCACGAAACAGATACAGAAGGCCCAAACATTATAGGCGCCACTTTTTTATTTTATGGTTTTTAGATACAAATGACAAGTTACCACAATGATAAATGTTACAAAATCTCATTGTCTTGAATAAGTAAAGCTTAAGGTTTATAATGATGTAACTATAGCAAGCGATATTTAGTTTTTATAGAGGTCACTGACACGTCTGAGTAGGGGCTAAATAAGTATTGGCATTCGGATCTCAACTGCGCGATTATGTGATACATTTTACAATTTTATTTGCTGTATATTGTCTGTGTAGTATAGAATACATAATACTTAGCACTCTGTTTGTGGCTTTAGCTTTTTTTTTAATAAAAAACACCATGGAACATAATGATCAATTATGCCTAACTGAAGACTGAAAAAGTAATTCAAGTTTAATCTTTTACTAAAAAGGATATCTAACTTAAGGAAGTGAAAATAACACTACTAACAGTTACTTACTCTTGTGCTCTATTTTTTCACTTACCACTGTTTAGCACTAAGACTAACGTACACTAACACTAATTCAAATAGTTTTGTCCTTTTCAGTCTTCTCACTAGGCCCGTGGTGTCAATGAGTTGAATAGCCTCGAAATTCACGTGACGACTTTTACAAATAACGCTAAAAATATTAAATACAGTAGAGTATTAAAAATTAAAAGTTGTCGTTTAAATAATGATTTAGTGTAGAAGTTGCCAATCTCCATCATAAAACGGGGAATATTTTTAATATCTTTCGGTGGTTATTACTGATACAAAGGTATCAAATAAATGATTCAATAAGTTTTCTTCTTATTGTTAAATCAACATCTTGGATAAAAATATTGAATACGTTGCAAAACTAATTATATTTCAATTCGAATTGAATGATCAAGTGTCAGTACAATGACAAATGCTGAGACTAACCCATGACCCGACTCAGAGAGTGGATTGAATTAATACGTAAGTTAATAAAGCGTGTACGGTGTCAGGGTCTAGTCAAAATCGTCGTAATTTGATGTCAGTTCACACGCATACTAAAGAAACGTTCATATTAAATTATCAATGAACATATTTTGACCGCAAATAGGTATAATACGTAAAAGTTTTCGAGTTTTAAAGCATAATGAAGACATGACATTATAACTTACATATAATACTATTGTAAAGAGGAAATATTGTATTAATATTTCTTTCTACTAGCGACACATGGATGATACGGGTAATGTGAACGAGACAATACTGATTATGATCTCCTACACAATGAATAAACAAGAATGCAGGTCAAGACCGCATTCGGTTAATTGCTTACATTGCACTATTTACCTACATGACATTAATTAGACTGAGAATAAAGTTAAAAAGAAATATTTTAAAACCTTAAACTTTTTCACATATTCATAAATCGTAGTTTATACTATTATAAAGACCAAATGAGAGACATTTAACGTCACAAATGCTGATTGCATAGTATTTTTATTGATAAAAATCTTAGTACATCATAAAAATATTTGTTCACTTACACAACGTTACTAGTAAAATGCAATGGGAGACAATTTCCTCAAAGAATGGACCACCATAGCCAATTCAAAGTTACGCTCTGCTGACTACGATCATCTCTGACAATGCTAGAAGTTAACCTCGGCTAAGCCTTGACCAACTTCAGTGTTGGGAAGGAATATCGATAAATTGTTTAAATAATCAAAATGCATTTTAATTATTACCGACCAGAATAGTTAATAAAATTTAAATTTAGAAGATATATATGCTAGCTATCGTGTTTGTTTCTTTGGTTGGGAGCCTTATGTAAGTGAAAGAAGTATGCCTATAAATAATAACAATAAAATATGATAGTTACATGAACAGTGTTAGCCAAGGAGTTATACGTGCAATTCCCAACAGGTTGTGATTACGAACTCAAGCTGTCCACAAATGGATTGTTATTTTTGGATTAAAACAAACTTGTACGGTGAGGAAAATAATCGCGGAGAAACTAAAATATTTATGACACAAACGGCTGATGCCAGCTGATTGAGAAAATTAAAAAAACAGAGGCACAAACATGTCTGTGCCATTGCAGGGTTCATATGATATTAGTATATAAAATCAGTTATACTAATTATATATGCAGGAATATCTTAAATAAAATCAGTCACGAACATTGTGCACAGCATTTTAAAATCACGTATGGGTAACGGTAATGTATAATTTATCAAGAGCAATTTAGATCTGTATGTCAATAACAGCCTACATGCAAATTTAATCACATAGTTTCACCATCATACTTAATTATGATTGTTTTAATTTATATAACAATGCATTTGGGACAGCGGGGCACTTTCATCGACCAAATCTGTCGATCACGTATCACAACACTATTTTCGAATATACCGTGCCGTCTGAAACAATGTAACTTTTATGTATTATGAATTTTAATTGCTATAAACTAGTTCGTAAATTGAGAAGCTGAAATAGATTCCATTTCCATTTGCTGTCAATCTTTTATTACTTTATTTGAGTAAAAGCAGTACAAAAACATTTGTTTTATATTTATTAAATTCGTCTTTAACATTTTTATGCAACTTATGAATACTTCATGAAGCTGCAAAAATGGCAATGAGATATTTACCAACAGTTGAAGAAAGGGAAACAATAAAAACTATTTGTCTTTTGTTTTCAAGTTTTTTTTATCATCATAATTTTATTGAAGTGTGTTGTGTTTTCCATGTCCGTTTTTCAAGTGATTTAAACAAAACCCAAGGCAAATATAGTCAAGAATAATTCAAAAACCTTTGCAGTGTATTTAGGCTTAAAGGTGAAGGCCAATAAGACTTCGTGGCATTAATAGTACATATAAAATTAGAGAATATAAATTATTAGGGAGGCAACGCGAGGCCTAACCAAGCGATCTCTTCTAGCCTGTGCAAAAATGCGTAAGTAAGTAACAAAAATAAAATTACAGATAATACATGGTTACTTGTAATTTCAAATTTACTAGACTAAAATTTAAAAAAAAACTGAAAGCATGAGCATTTTTGATTCACAAATAACGACTAACGTTTCAATATCAAGTATATTTTCTTTAGAGAGCTGCTGCTCGAGCAAAGAACTAAATTCTAGTAAATATAAACTTCTTAAGTAATGAGCTATCGTGTTGAATGCAATATTCAAAGAAATCGTTCCCAGTAGAGCGTCGAAGTCTGAATGCAACTTGACGTTTCATAATTAATGGTATTTATTTGCATTGAATCCGTATACATTCCTTTATTCAGGCTAGCGTGAGAAGTGAAAGATTAAGCAAATCGTAATAAATTATTAACTGAGGAAAAAACTTATAATGGAACCATGAAGTTTTAATTACATAGGTTATATAGTAATATACCTATAACTATTATACATAGTTCACCTGTGTTGGAAATTATTATTACTTTTATTTATTTACACTTTGTTGCATTACAATATAAAAATTTAACATAATTAAATATAAAGGTGGGCAACTGGCGGCCTTATCGCTTTCGAGCGATCTCTTCCAGGCAACCACTGTGAGAAAAGAAAAAATGTATTAAATAAAATGAGGTAGGCAATACGAGTAAGTGCTAAAATGCATATTACATATAGTTATTAAGCAAAATAAAAAGTGCACATGAATCATAATAATTTAGTTTAAGATCAGTCTCACGTCAATTAGTAGTTAGTACGAAAGTTACATTATATTATCACGACTTTTTCCCAAAGGGGTACGCAAACACCATGTATCTCCACTTGCTGCTATCCTAACATACATTTCGCGCCTCATCCACTTTCATGGCATTCACTATGCATTAATCGTCGGTTATGGTTACTATTTACTTCCCCTTTCTCTAGTACCTCCTGGAGTTGGTCCAGGTATAACAAGGCCTAACCAACCCGACTTCACCATCCACGGTTGCCTTATATATCCTACTTGTGTGTATGTATAACTGCTTCTCATTCACCCGTTCTACATGGCCACACCACCTAAACATTTCTCTTTCGTATCTTTGCCATTACGTCCTCTGCAGTGTGGGTTAAATAATATTATGATAAAACAAACTATTTCAAAATTGATATTACTCAATAATAAAGTATCGTGAGGCAATAATTAAATAATTCAACGAGTGTATAATGAAAAGGCAGTAATAAAAAGTTTATAATCTATGGCTATTTAGCGAAGCACTGTGGTTAGGAGAGATAAGCGACGATTAAACGTTCCGTTCCACGCTAAGCCTAAACTTCTAGTATAGAATAACTTCTTACAAACTTTGTTGTAAGATGTTTTAATCATTCAAATCAAAGCACGTCGTGATGTTTGTATGTAGATAACATTAATTAATGACTGTTAATCGTGATCAAATCTACATTTACTGTTTGTTGACCCTTATAACGATAGTCCTACTTCTGTGTAGTTTGAATCTATTTCGTTTGGTTATGTTTTAATTCATTAGTTTATTTTTGCTTAGTTTGCCAAAAGCTTTTATAAAAATTACAAAACCAAATGTATTAAAAGTAAGTAAAAATACCAATAAAATTGCCATGAATAACACATACACTCAAGCATTTACGCTGCACTCTCGCGATTTTAATAGTTATTTTTGTCGCTATTCAAATCATCATAAGACCGTAGTATTTTAAATAAATTATGTATTTTACATATTATTTAAACGTAACAAGTACGGTAACAAGAATTTGTTGCAAAAACGTGCAAGCGATCCACGCGCTTTTGGTAATTGATTTCATACTTGCTTCACCCTTTAACCGGCGAACTGATGTTCGCAATTTCCTATTGGGATAGTAAGTTGCTAACGTTCTATCCCGAGTGCATTTTAACTTAAAGTTTATCACATCACATTGCTTGTATAGTGTACATAATTGTATACAGCAGGTGCCTTACAATTTTCGAAGAAATATGAGACGTATTAAAAATCCCATCATCAAACATTCTCAGAAAGTCAAACACAACATACCACAGTGAATAACAATGAATGCTTAAAATCGAAAGCCTACCGGAAGCGAGGTGAGAACAAACATTCAAACATATTGTAGATATTGGTTATGTAATGTTCTGTCTTTACAATGTCTTTAGATTATATCATAGTAATGTGTGTTAGTAATTGCTTAACTTCGTAATTGTATTCGAGTTATGGTGTTCAGTAAGTAGCGTGTGAAAATCAGATGAACGAGATAAAATGATGTACCGAAGTATTACCGTGGCTTAGTCGTTAAAGCTTATGGCGAAATTATACAAAATAGACGCAAGTTAGTCTGTCCTTCAAGGGGTCACAAGGTTCAGTTAAAAAAAATACATGTGCACAAAGTTAATCAATTTTTGACTTAAGGGAGTCATTGTTTTCGTATCTTTCCCTTAATTCAGTGTTAGTACAAGCTTCAATTTAAAGTTACTTGCTTTATCATATATTATCATTCGCTCGAACGGCAAAGGAAAACATCGTGAGGAAACCGGCTTGCTCTAGACTTAAAAACTTGACGGCGTATGTCAGGCACAGGAGGCTGATCACCTACTTGCCTATTAGATTGACAAATGATCATGAAACAGATAAAGAAATCTGAGGTAGATCTAAAAAAAGGTTGTAGTGCCACTGAATTATTTTATTTTTTGCTTTGTCATAACTACTGGGAATCGAACTGAATACATTTTATTTTCCCTCGGACAACAAGGAAATGGTAAACAAGTAGTTTAATTACAATTGTGAGAGTCATGTTGAGGAAATGACTGCAATTTAATTGTTAAGAAGTTATTGAATTGTGATTGATGTCTTTGTTATATCAACGAGACAGGTGTTAGAAAAGAAAATATGTTATATGAAGAACTTATCATATGATGATCTTGGTCTTGTTAGACAATACTGATATTTAGGTTGTCTTACGAAGCTCTTAAGCTTGGTACAACAATACATTTCCTAGGTTTACTTTAAGGTAACTCGCCCTTATTCAAAACAAATATATCAGTCTGTTGCTGAATATATCAGATTCAACTGAAATAGTCATCACTCTTTTCAATACAGTGTAAACACTATTTAACAGAAAGAGATGAAATAATAAATGAATGTATGAACGAAGCCTTTATATCAAGCAACCAAGTTACTTTATAGCGAATCTTATGAATTCACATATTTTGATATTAATAATGTAATTAATCTACTCAATCTTCTTCGGTGTTTGCTTGTCTTCCGACAAGCCTGCTCCGGGTTTTTCCCCTGTAGTCCTGGGCTGTCCTTCTCCATTGGGCCTGCTACTTTTTTAGGATCATTATCCAATCGGATCAATGGTCTTCCGCGGTTTCTTTTGTCTTGTCTTGGATACCATTCTACAATATCTTTAGTCCTTTTTTTTTTTTTTTTTTTTTTATACGAGGTGAAAATGCGCTTACGCAGGCCCGCATCAACGATGTCGAGCTTGACGCGGGGACTGTGGGGCTGGGTCTACACTCAAAACCCTCTGCTATTCAGAGGGATAGCGAGACCCCACCCACTAAAAACACCTCAGCCCTTCACACGTCCTTAATATGGGCCCTCGTGGTTCGCTAGGCATTCTACCCAAGGGACTCGGGCTTATATCCGACATAGAGGGCTCATTCAAGACCTGCGGTTCCGGGCCACTCGAGGACGAGCCCCAGCCTTGAACTACCGGTTAGTCTACGATCATCCCCAGACCTTTCCCTCAATCGCTCAGCTGCCTCCTTCTGCAGCATTACATGCTCACAGAAGGTAACCATTGCACTCCAGGCCTCCTCACTTCCTAACATAGCTAAAATAATACCCGGTAAAGAGAGGTCCGACCCTATGACCGATACCAGGTCATGACGCTCCCTTGTCCAGGTGACACACTCAGCCACAGTATGCTCCGCCGTGTCATTTGGAGCGCCGCAATGGTGGCACAACGGATGCACCTTCCTTCTAGGCACCTTATGCAGATACCGCCCAAAGCATCCATGGCCAGACAGTACCTGCGAAAGCCGAAACGTCACAGCACCCCAACGCCTATTCACCCAGTCTTTTAAGACTGGGCGAATTGCCCCTATTGTCAATGCACCAGCGCGGGGCGTTGCTAGATCGTCAAACCACCTTTCGAAAAGAATTTCTCTGGCATGACGCCTCATATGCCCCGCTATTTCCCCCCACGTGACGTTCTCGTTAAATATTACCTCGGCCTTCGCACGGTATAAGGCAGCGATAAGTTCCACCTCCCGCTCCCAAGGAGGAGTACCAGCTAACACACAGGCCACCTCGAACGATACGGTACGGTAGCAGCGAGCTGCCCGAACCGCAATCACTCGTTGCGGCCTCCGTATAAGCATACGGTTCGTCCGCCTGATCAGCGCGTCGTCCCAAATGGGGGCCCCGTACAGGGCCATACTGCGAATGATTCCGCAGTACAGCCGGCGCACGCTCTGGCATGGGCCTCCAAGATTAGGCAAGAGCTTGCCAAGTGCTCCTGCCGCCCTAACAAGTCTCCCCTCGAGAGATTTAAAATGGGGCTCGAAATTCCAGTGACCATCTAAAACAAGACCAAGATACTTCATGGAGGAGGCCACTGAAATCCTAACGCCTTCAACCACCAATGCCGCCCCCGAAGGAGGACCCATCCTCGGGCCATGAAATAGCAGGGCTTCCGTTTTGTCAAGGGACACCCTGAGACCCAGGGCTTGGATCCGCCCAACAACCAGCCTAGTACCGGCCATCGCAAGCTGAGCCACCTCCCCAAATGACCCTCCCAGGAAGCAGTGCACCTCGCAGCACCCAATCATAGCTAATATTCCACAGAAACGGTCCCAGAACTGATCCCTGTGGAACCCCGTACAACACCGGATGGCGAACGATTTAACCCTGTCCGTTCACAACTGCCACCTGTCGTCCTTCCAAATAGCTCCCTACTATTCGGCGCAAGTACAGGGGAACCCCGAAAAATTCAAGGGCCTCCCTGATCACGCCAAATGGAAGGCTATTAAAGGCATTAGCAATGTCAAGAGACACTGCCAACGCCCTCCCACCCCGCTCGACTACTCTCTTGGTGTACTGTTTTAGGTCCATGAGAGCATCGATCGTAGAGCGTCCAGCCCGGAAGCCATATTGGGCCTCGTCCAGGTCCGGCCCCACGATCGAGAGGTGACGGCCCAAACGAGAGGCAATAATCCACTCCAACGCCTTACCAGCTTCGTCTAAGAGAATTATGGGCCGGTAAGCTCCAGGGCTGTTCGGCGCACGACCTTCTTTTCGGATGAGACACAATTGGCCTTCCTTCCATGCCGTCGGGAACCGTCCACTACGTAAACATAAGTCAAACAGACCCCGAATGGTTTCCCCCATGTAAGGAAAAGTTACCGCCAGGACCCTAGCATGCAAGCCATCTGGGCCTGGTGCCTTCTTTCTGCTCTTCAGGCGACAAAGTATGGACTCTATTTCGGAGTCAGTCACCTCAGGAGCTTGCTCTCTATCGACGTCCCCATCCACCACCGAGGTCACCATTCTCGGAGGGACGATGTTCGGAGGCAGAGGGAAAAGCCCCGAAATCACCCTATCAAGCAAGGCGGGCTCAAGAGTCTCCGTTAGGGGAGCCCCTGCGCCCTTTAGCCTTTTCCGAGCTGCTTGGTAAGGGCGAATATCTTTAGTCCTGTATTATCCCTTATCGTATGGCCTGCCCATTGCTAAATTTTTGCTAGTCTTTGCCTCGTTTTACTTCTTCATCCGTCAGGTTCTTGTGGGATATAAATTATAAGATAAAATAATACTTTAGTTATTAAAGGTGATTAAATTTTATTTTAAGCATCAGGGTTTTTGGAGTCAAATAACTTTATTATATATAAAATTCATCTTATTTCTAATTATTTTCGCAATAATCGTTTCATAACGTTAAACTTAAATGTTACTTTTGCAATTTCGTATTCAAGATATAATCTTAAATTTAATTTGCATTAATATTTTTAATTAGAATTTAAAGTACCTATAAGATTCTGCACACAACAATAATTTATAGAATGTCTTTTCTTTATGTTCATATTTATATTAAATACAAATTGTAAAACTATTTCGATTCTAATAGATAAAGGTGTGTAATCTCATTCTTTTACATTAAATTTTGTTAACCGATTATAAGTGCCATTGGAATAATTAGTTAATAATTTCCAAAATACACGTCGAATTGTACACCTGATGAGGTGAAAAAGAGAAAGAAGTTTGAAGTGGTTAAAAAGAGAGGTCTCTATGATCTAAACGAATAAATATTAAATACATACGCCGAATACAAACACCGAACTATGCCAAAGCATTTTCGAATACTTTCTAAGCAAATAAGGAGTCTATTATAATGTTATGCAACATACTTTTAGCGCCAGATAACAGGTTAAGAAGCACTCGACACTAATAAATTATTATTTACTATGATGTTAAAGGGAAATCCCAACTAGAAAAGGCGATGTTCAGATGATCTTAACCCTTATATTTACTTTCATATGTAAACACAATAATATGGTTTGTTCTTGGTTTAAAAATTTACCATCTCTGGTATTTAAAACTTTTTTTAAGTTTTGCAACATTTAAATAAGAGCACAAATTTTACATAATACACTTAAGCACGATGTACTAAGTAGAGAATTGGATAACCTATTGTTTTAACAATTACAATTTCACGGTAATAAAACGTCTATTTCAGTCTAAAGTTGTAATAAAACAACATTAGTTTTAATTTATTTTTACGTAAATTAGGTAATTTAGCTAGTAACATTTACTTTAGCTTCTGCGATCGATGCCCGGAGACCCAATACATTTTCTGGGTTTTTAGGGACAGAAGCCCGATTTTCTATAACGTATTGGATTTGACATACGAGTCATGCTTAGCCCTAAAGTCTTGACTCTAAATGTCAAAGTTATAGGAAAGTATAATTTGAGAATTTAAAAGACTTATTAAAGTTGACATTTTTGAATAATTTATTGACAGTTTGCAATTTATAACCCAGTCAATAAAGGTTATTAATGTCTTTGATGCTACCACGATTAACAACTTCCTGGTTATTTAACCATAAATTAGAAATAAAAATTAATACATAATTGTGTGCGAAAATAATTACATTTATGAAATTGTATTTTTTGTTTAAATAACGTTCTCTGTAACGGTATATTTTAAGATTAATTTATTTATACTGTTACTGGGAAGCTAAATATTTATACCGTTTTTGTCTGCATTCTTTTGTTTGTCATTAAAATTAAACTGTTACGTTAAATTGCATACAAATTGATATTTTATTGCCATTAAATAACTTTAACTTTGAATGCTTACAACCAAAATCTACAATTAATTCGCCTTCCAATAGAGGTATTTTTGTTCCGCTAGATATCCAACATCCTCCCTGTGCTTGACGCAATGTGCTACTAACTGATCTCCGGAAGTCGTTTGTACTCTAGGGCTTTACTCTTTGAGCGCTAAACTCGAAGATGGCTGGACCAATTCGAGTAATTGTTTATGTATTTCTTGAACACTGAGGAAGATTTTAGTAGTTTTAGTGAAAGAAAAATTGCACGGAAAAGTCAGTTTTGTTTTTCTGTAATTGTGATCGCAACACTGTGCCTGTGCAAAGCATTGGCGAGACTATCGCAATAAGTATAAAAAGTATAATACGCATATTACGTTCTAATTAATTTCATATGCCACATTTACGCAGTCGATTCTTAATATGGAACAATTAAACAGAAATTACATTCTCTTGAGGTTTTAACTTAAGCCTTTCCCTAATTAATTCCGTTGTGTCCCCAGACAACGAAAAATTTCATTTTATAATTAATACACGCTCGATACGTGTTACTATGAATATTAAGAGTTATCGCATATCGCGATCGCAAGCTCGGACAGTGACGGCATGTGGGAAATCTTCCAGAGATTCTGTGAAGCCGTCATGCACCATAAGGAAGAGGCGGAGAGGGCCAGGGAGAAGGATCCTGCAGCCTACCCGCGTCGCCGTAGGAGACCACAGCGTCGCCATTGCACCGTGCAACCCTGTGTGTAATCCTGGGCTCGCAGTTGCTCCAGTGGGGGAACAGGGGCTCATGCGTCCAAAAGAAGGGATGCTGACACATCCCTGCAAGCATTGTACCCGGCCTCCCCCAGCTCTATAAAACAGGATGAATTGGCCGATGTGAAAGGCCCTTGCTGTGCCAAGGTCCATTCCACATCATTCGTGGCCGTAGAGGACCGTAATATTAACGGTCGATCGCGTGGCTGGATGCGGACAAGGCTACGCTGTTACCGTGTCCTGCCCCGGGCGATTGCTGGTGGCGCCGTGGGGTTTTAGTGGGTATGCACAAGAGCGAGTCCCACATCACCCTTCCCCAGGTCAACCATGCCGCGGGAGGGTATGCGTAACGCATTTCCCCACGGAGAAAAAAAAATATCGCAATCGAATAATATGCGGATCAAATATGTATAAGTACGTGTTTAATTCTTTCACTTCGACTAAATTAATGTTTTCTATGTATTGGACGAAGCGATTCTTGCTATTGTATAATTTAATACTTGGTATTCAATGTAAGCTGTAACGCTTATAACGGTTTATTATTTTGAATAAAGTCGCATGTAAAAATTATATAAATAAAATAAAATTTATACGTTATATACTGATCGATCACCCGATGGACATCGATGGAATTAATTTTTAATTTACATGAGTATACGCAGACGATTTAATGATAATTTTAGAAATGGGAAGGAATTTTTACACCTTTTTAGTTTGTAAATAATTCTTTGAAGAAATTAGTATCTTAAAAAATTCGTATAATATTTATACTTGTAAGACGGTATCTCTAAGTTGTCACGAAAGCGAGCCGTTACTGGTTTTGTGTTTGTTCGGCTCTCTATTTGTTGTTCCCACGTCTCCTGTTGACACAGCATCCATATCATTGCCATAGCAAACTTGCTACAGATCTAATGTGTTTAAATTATCTACTGTGATCCGATGTTTTATTATGTTTTTTAGTAAAAAAATATACGAAAATCAATAGAACGAAGGCAAAATTGATTGATGGCAAAGCTTCCAGCCTGATGAATTCATATTTAAAGGGAAGGATCCAAAGAGTTCATGTCAATGGAGTCACCTCTCCGGGTTCGCAGGTATCAATGGGCGTCCCCCAAGGATCGATTCTCGGGCCTTTCTTATTTCTAATTTACATAAATGACCTCCCATTCTTTGTCAACGAAGTTCATGAGATGGTATTGTTTGCTGATGACACTTCACTTCTATTTAAAGTGAATAAGAATAACGTATTATTGGACGATATAAACAATTCTATCTCTCGTATAGTTAACTGGTTTAATGTAAATAACTTACTGCTTAACGAGAATAAAACAAAATGTATTCGATTTACAACTACTAGCGTAAAGCGAGATATTGGTAACCTGAAAATAAAGGACAGTGAACTAAACTTTGTTGACAAAACTGTTTTTCTAGGCATAACAATAGATAGTAAACTCCAATGGGGCCCACACATAGATACTCTTTCGAATAGGCTGAGCTCTGCGGCATATGCAGTAAAGAAAATCCGACAGTTTACTGATAAGGACACGGCAAAAATTGTTTATCATAGCTACTTTCACAGCGTTATGTCGTACGGTATTCTACTGTGGGGTGCTGCTGCAGAGGTTCAATCCATATTTGTGCTGCAGAAGCGGGCTGTTCGGGGTATTTGTTGTGTTTCTCCGAGGGAGTCGGTACGGAATAAGTTTAAGGAATTAAATATTATGACACTATCTGGTCAATATATTCTTGAAGCCTTGTTGTATGTCCAAAAAAATATAAACGATTTTAAAACAAATGGTGACTTTCACCAGTATAATACGCGAAATAGAACTAATTTGAGTGTAAGACCAACCAGGCTCCAAAAGATAAACCACTCCTTATATGGAAATTGTATTCGTTTTTACAACAAACTCCCAAGCGAAATTAGAGTATTATCACTAAATAAATTCAAAGCCCTCGTTAAACGAAAATTAATCAACAAAGCTTTTTATAAATTTGAGGACTACTTAAATGATCCTAATCCTTGGGATTGAATTGCTCCAGTTCAAACAATTTGTATGACAATACTTGGCGATTAAAAAGAGTGGCGGAAAGTTACTTGCCAGTTCTTCTTACCCGCTCTACGCCCTTGACTTGCGAACTGGTAGTAAATGTAAATTTACGATTAATTTAACTTGACGATTCAAAAGTGTACTTGGTTACCCACTTGAATAAAGATATTTTGAGTTTGAATACATATTTTTTTTTATATCTAGTGTAAAAAAAAATTAAAAATAATATTTGCATTTTGCATATAAAATATATTGAACATCAACACATAGAACAACATTTTAAAAGACTTATTTATTACGATTTGCAATCTAAAGGCAAAGTTATTGATACAAAATATCGCTGCAAAGTTGAAGTAGATCGTAAATTAAAGTCATAATAAATATTCAGTATAACATGAATAGTTAACCAGAAGGTGCAGTTAAGTTCACAGCAATTTTAACTTGAACCATTGTTTCACTTCCCTACTTTTTATTATTGAGTAATTTCGCAAGCTTAATTCTTGGTTATTAATACATCTGACCAGTAAAATTCTCACCATTCATTAGTAGTTCTTTTCGTGTTAATGATAAAAGGAATTACGGTCGTGCTATATAAAAAATATGTGCTAAAGTATTTTCAACTCTCTAAATAATTTTGTTTGTATATAAATGTTTATTATTTCGTTTCATTTACCTATGAAAAGTAGCCAGTTTTGGCATTATTCGTGACGTCCCAATTCCATGAGTTTTAATTAATAGAGACTGTCATTTGAATTTGGTAGCTTTGTTTCTTAAATTGGTATAAAATTACCAAATATAACCAACATATTTCGTGTTGTTCCCACGAGAATGTAAGTTCGTGCTCCTATTTCACCATGCCTCCTGCTGATAGAGGACAAGTCTTTGTTTTTAATTTATGTTATTATTATTAATTACTTAAGATGTCATGTGGAACATGGTGTAATGGTTGCAGCTCCTTACAAAACTATGTGTAAAAAAAACATGGCGATTAAAAAGAGTGGCGGAGAGTTTATTGCCAGTTCTTCTCTTCCGTTCTACGCCCTTGATTTGAGAACTGGCAGTAAATGTAAAATTAGAAGCATTAATATGTATTTCTTTACTGACGAATCACAAGTGTACATTGAGTTACCTACGTGAATAAATGAGTTTTGAATTTTGAATTTTACAGTTTAATGGTAAGTTAAATAATTGATTATGTTTATATGACATACAAATTATTAATTTTGTACTCAGCAGAATTGACTGATTCGAAACAAGAAACAATTAAAAAGATCTAAACAAGTAAGATAACGATTTAATAAGTTCATCATGGTAATATAGTACAAAGTTCATATATGATGAACTTATCCGAAGTTCAAAAAAATCTATACTTTTTAAATCAGTCTTTAAACCATAAAAAAATATTGTTCTTCTCTTAGTAAAAAACAATAAAAGTTAAATTACCAACAGACATTTAATGGATGACTTTGAATACTAAGTATAAACACGTTCGTAACGGCCAATATTCTGTTCACAGAAAAGGAATAATTCAAAAGCTGTCTGTTTCATATGAATGAATGTCCTGAGAATGGACATTACGAATTCCTTACACAAAGTCCATCGTCAAAATTTTATGTATTTTTTATTGCGTAGTTGAACTTAACGCCAAGTGCAGGTGAATTATTTAAATGCATTTATGATGCTTACTAGTTATCTAAGTAAAAAATGCACAAAAGTATCGTGTGTATCATTTTTCTTTCTAGAAAAAACGTATAACGGCTGTGTTTATGCGGTTCTAAATTACCGGAATTGTTTGAAAAATAATTACTGAGATCAATGCATTGTTCTTGGTTATAATTAATAGTATTTATGTCGTCTTCTTGTGTGATCTACTAAATATTATATTATTTTTATTATGTCTGTGTATTATTATTGTTTCTGTGAATCTGTTTTAGGATTTATATCCAATATTCTAACTTTAAATTTAATTGTCAATTATTTGTTTCTTCAATAGTGATGTAATTTATTTTTTGGTAACAAATAAATTAATTAAAGAGCAGTATATGTCTACGAAATGAGACAAATGAGATAGTTATTTTTTCACTATATTTCTACGCCAACAAAGGACAGGCTCGAAGACAGAATGGATTAATGTCAACCAAAACCAAAAACTTAATGTAATTATCAAACCACGAACGAAACCGAATGATGTCACGTAGTAAGTTCGCAGGCTGCGGTCGGAATGTTTAATTGTGCCATTATCATTGTACGTTAGGGGATTTGAACTTCTACATAACATTATGTGGTCAAAATTACAAATGTGGTTGATATGAGGTGTATTTAACATATGGTACTTATAAACGACTCTTAATTTTACTTAGATAGTACTACTAATTTCGATTTACTGAATAAGATAAATAACATTTATATTATAATATATATTAGTGTCTGTGACCGAGTGCTTAGTTTGGATTCGATTGTCCATAAAACATTCTCCGTTTACCAGACGCAAGATTTGGAGTCTAAAAGAATTTTTCACTTATTTATATAGAAAAAATATAAATGCGATTAATGTAGATATATCACCAGTCTTTACACACAATTATACATATAATAATCGTACTCTTATTAGTTTTAAATTCATGGTACTCTGTTCTTTCAATTTTTGAAAAAAAGTATTACATCACCAGTTTAATCTAACGACTCTAAACCAGAGACTGAACACATATCGTATTGTAATAACTAGTTTATAACTACAGTATTTACTAATATATAACGTAGCATATAGCGCTAAAACCCCGTCCACCTGCACATAAGATGCAATTTATCGTACAATCTTGCATATCTATAAATAAAGAATGTTGACCACAGATATTAATGAAAACCTGTTTGAGGGTCACTCTATCCGCTGTTTCATCACGAGTAATGTGAGCGCGATGCGAAACCACTAAAGGAAATGAATGTAAATATTTCCTGTATATCATGCTGGAGATCAAAGCTGATGTGACTTCGTGTGGGATTTAGATGTTTTTTCTAAGTTTTAATAACATTGCGGTGTAAACAAAAAAAATAATTAGAGTTGAGTCATACATAGTCTCTCCCTGAATCTTTAGGCTAGCTTAAATCAAAATTTTAAGGCCGGCAACGCACTTGCGAGCCCTCTGGCAATGTGAATGTCTATGGGCATCAGGTGAGCCTCCAGCCGATTTGCCCCATGTTATATAAAAATAAATATTGTAAAAAAATCAGCCTTCCAAAACAAGACATTATTACTGCCTTATTTCTAAAATATTACATTTTAATTTGATTTCTACAGAAACCAAGAATAGTGTGGGTTGACTATTGATAAAATACGACTATTATCTATATTAAGAATAGTAAACATTTAAAATAAGTCGCATTACTGATGTAAATTGTTTGAAAACTGACACACAATTTAATAATGAAACAGCACAATAACGAATTATGAAAAAATATTGTAAAAGAAATTATATTCGTGATTTACTCGAAACAAGAAAGCGCAATTAAGTCTTATGTAGATAACAAATAGCGCGGCAATTTAAAACAAATTAAGAATATGTCGAATTATAAAATTATGCAATAATAAAAGATTTAACAAAAGTTTTTATAAAGAGCTAGTCGTTACATAATAACCAATCGACATATTTATCATCCAAACATATAATTATGTGAAAGGCTGCAGACGGTTAACAAGTGATTATGTTTTTAAAAAAATGTTTAGGTATTATATCTTGAGAATGTTGGGTAACTTATTTTAATTTTATTCAAATCTATCAAAGTTAAAAACAAATATAATAGACTTTCCATAAATATACTAACATTCTTTAATTTTTGAGTCAACGATCTCTCTGTCAGAAAAGTAATTTTATAATTTTACTAGCTGACCCGGCAAACATTGTTTTGCCATGTATATTATTTCTAGGAAACATATTTTTAGTTCAATAAAAGTAACTACATATCTACTATACTAAAAAATTGGGGTTGATCGTAGAGGTGTGAAAATTAGGGGTTGTATGTATTTTTGTATGTTGTATCATAAAAAAATAAAAACAAAAAATTTTGTCAAAAAAATAAAAAATTTTTTTGGGATGGACACCCCTTATCACTTAGGGGTTTGAAATATATATTGTAGCCGATTCTCAGACTTACTGAATATGCATGAAAAATTTCATAAGAATCGGTCGAGCCGTTTCGGATGACGGCAACGAACATTGTGACACGAGGATTTTATAAATTAGATTATACCTAGCCATACGATTAATGGATCAATGACCTTACTTCTTACTTACTAACCTAACCTGCCCCTTTTTTCTATAAAATCAAATGATTTGACTCAATTAGGTAGCTGAAAATGTGGCCCTAACAATGTTGTACAGAAATTCAAACCTCCAATGATGTCATGTACGAAACTAATTTGGGTTTTAGTTCTGTCAAATCCGTAACGCTGATGTCGCAAACTTCAACATTCTAACCGTAATTATCTATGTGGGTTTGTAATTGATTAAAATCGATTATAGAATGACATTTAGCTACACGCTTTGATTTAGTGAAGTTTAAAATGCCTTAGTAGTGCAGCGAGGTAAACAAAATTTGGAATGACCTGATTTATATACCTTATTCTACGTTTATACCTATCAGTTCATCATCATCATCAATGGCTTACAGCCCCTCGTGGGCCTTAGCCTCCTCAAGTACCACGTCGTCATCGAAATATATCCAGTGCTTCCCGCGTCTAACTTCGAATACCTCTTGTTCGAGGTACTTGACCACCATCCCACCAACGCAGCCTCTGTTTACCGGGTTTTCTCTTGCCACTGGGTTGTGAGTTCAGTCTCTTAATTACACATAAAATGATATCAAAATTTAATTATTGGTGCATAATATGGTGGATAACTCATGTAATTTTATTATGATTAGAATTTAGAATGACCTATTTTGTAATTATATCGTATTTGGCGAGACCAAATTTATCTTTCAAGTCTCAAGTCTGCACGTCCTGTCAAAAGTCATTACATAATGTCATAACTCATGCAACATAATTTTTGTTAACAACATTAATATATACTGTTTGACATACATTCTGAGCCTAATACCATACTAATGACTGTATGTTTAAATTTATATTTAATAATCGGAATAACTAGCCCAACCTTTTATAGAATTGAAAAGCAATCGATACATTAACGAAATTATAGCATTTTAAATATAATATATTGTTACATTATCCGAACCGATACATTATCCGAACCCTTCAGTAGTTCTATTTAATTAGAAACCCTAGAGCTTGCTAAACATATTTTAAACATACAAAATAATATTAAAATCAAATTAAAAGGTTTACAGACTAAACATTAAAATTACAGAGAAAATGAGTGTAGGGTGTGGGTGTGTATTGGTGTGTGTTCAAATCAACTTGATTCAGTGACATTAGATGTCTGATAGTGTTCTAAGATGTTTATGAAATAGTTGCGAGGTATAACGTGTGAAAAACAAAACAATAATATTAAGACATAGGGAGTCTGTTTCTCTGAAACGTTAACAAAGCTACTAATGAATATTAAATAACACTTTAAATTTAACGACATTGGCATAATGCCTCGAGCCCTTAATCTTCCGATCTTACATAAGTGGGTGAAAATATTATATAATACCACCCACACCCGCGTAATATCATCAACATATGGTTTTAAGGCGTGTTAAGGAAATTGGCCGTGCTTAATGGGTTTTTAAGTATTTGACCTCTGAGTGAAAATTTATACTAGGTAATAGATTCGATATTCGATTGAGCAGTGTTGGCCTAGTGGCTTCAGCGTGCGACTCTCATCCCTGAGGTCGTAGGTTCGATCCAATGCACCAATGGACTTTCTTCTATGTGCGCATTTAACATTCGCTCGAACGGTAAAGGAAAACATCATGAGGAAACCGACATGACTTAGACCCAAAAAGTGGACGGCGTGTGTCAGGCACTGGAGCTGATCACCTACTTGCCTATTAGATTGCAAAATGACCATGAAACAGATTCAGAAATCTGAGGCCCAGACCTAAAAGAGATTGTAGCGCCACTGATTTAATTTTTTTAATAGATTCGATAACAATGTTTGATAGTTAAGATATGGTTAAGAATCTCTTGCAAACCCTAAAAGCAAGATAACTGATTGTTTTTAAACAAAATAATAATTTCATCCTAATTTTGTTAGATTTAATACCGCCTCCATTCTTTAGTTATTAACGACTATTGTGGACTAGAATCCTTATAAAATAAATTATTTCGGTTTGGAAAGCACTGGCTAAAAAAGACAGTCAAAGTCCCATATTAATTATGGATTAATTACTATAACATTTTCGGTACCTTTTCGTGCTTAGAAATATTAATTACATTAATTCAGGTTAAGCCCTAGCGATTCTGAAATGTAATTATGTAATGTTGTGTATTAAATAATATGAAATGTTAAACAGAGCATGACGTAGGAAGCTCGGTCAAGTCCGTATTCTGTCTTTTACTTTACACATATTAATTACATTACCTGTTAGTCCTACTTGTATAACATTTATTAGGAATATATCAGAAACAAGATTACTCTTTGGCTTCCGTATGCATAAATGTAGTACATTTTCTAGTGTTTTTATTTACTTTATTTACACTTTTGCAACAATAAACTAAAAAATGGTGCAACGGGCATCCTAATTAACAGTAACAGTAAACAGTAAACAAAGAATTGTGAAAGAGTACGAGAGTGTGAAAGTTGATGAATAATACAAAAATGATTATCTAGTCTTAATATTAATAAAGACAATAAATTTCTATAAACTTACCAAAACAGGAAAAATAAGAAAAAGTAAATGTAATGCATCTACGCTTATTAATTAGTGTCTTTTGTTTCTCTGATTTTCAATAGAAGAAAGAAATTATAGAAATAGGATTTTCATTCACGTATGTATAATCTATATTCCTAATCTATTTAGGAAATCTTTTAATACATTTATTTCTCTCGGAATGGGTTCACTGAAAATCAATGTTGCTAGTGACTGCAATTTAATCAATAACTCATGATTGTTGGGCCCATTTTTGATTAAAGTGATGGTGTTTGTATTTCTTTTATATTTACATATGTGAATATACTTTAATCATATAAACGTTTTTTATTTCTTCTTCTTTCTTTAGATGTAAATCATAATCAGTCAATAGTACATATATTTGTACTAGCGATCATAGTTGTCTATGAACAGATGAAATTTAACTCTGAAGCAATGATTCATAATACAATTTATTATTTCCCTATCCATTACAGGAGTGTGTCATTGTCATAGCTATGGCATCATTTACTATGATTTTATGTATGTCACGTTATCTATACATAACTCGGTACATCCTTGGGCAGCAAAATTTTAAGGAAAACTCTTAGTACATTATAAAACCGAGTCCCTTAATGCATACAGAAAATGAAAAATGATGGCAGGGATGTTTTTAAGTACGGCTTCTCTAAATTCTTAAGAACATAGAAGGTTCTTACTTAACAAATTTTTTGCTCAATTAATTAAAGCATCGATCTCTCTATCACCGTACAATTGACAGAAAAAGACAAATGAATACTTCAGTTATTACGAGGCCTACATTTTTTCGTTTTGGATTTCGGCAAGTTTTTTTTTGTCATAAAACCATAAATATACCTAAAACACTATCAATTAGTTGAAAACGTACAAAAATCCATTCAAGTTTTATGAGTTTGAAATAAAAGTCTTGCTTTAGGTACTCAAAAAAAAATTCTATGCCATGATTAATACAAAATTAAATGATTGTTTGGAAGTAAGATAATGGAAGAAAAAGTTTATATAGTAGGTAGTTTAGAAGTTCTCTGCCCACAATGTATGCGTTAAGGACTCGTTAACTGGCTAATTTCACTTTAGTACAATTAAGCAAGCAAATACATGATACACAATAAATTAATGTTTATGAAAAAAAACAACGATTTTGTTATTGAACTGTTAGTTAGCATCGCGGTTTTCGTTATCCAGAATCTTTACTTTAGGATAAAAGCTTAAATAATTACGACTAAGGTTTGGTAAATAACCTTAGTAACTGTCTAATTACGAAGCCTGCATTCAAACATAAGGTGCGATTTTAAGTGATCTAACATAATTTATGCGAATAAAATTGTACTTTCTCATTCCAATACATTTAATACGCGTTTACACAGAAATAACTTTTGATCATATTTCATGTTTTCACCTTCACAATTGTAGGAATGCCATTATGGATGAGCATAATGTATCATCATTAAGCTCTCGACATCTGACTATCGGCTCTTTCTTGGACATCGCTGAATTCGACGTTACGAACGTGATTTTCGTTAAAGGACATATATTTAAATAATGCTTAAGTTAAATAAGTCTGTGAATAAGTAAATAATTCTTTCCTCTACAAATTCTAGTAGAAAATAATAAGGGTCATCTCCGGTGCGGAAAACAAAATGGCGGATGAGGTAGAGTCATTATAGCACCTTCCTGTTTCTCTTTTGATCTAGCCGAGAGTTTTTGCTAACTGTACTGTAGATTACTTATCCGCTTTATAAGTAGGTAAGATGTCTTTTCTAATTTCTAATTAGCTTCCTTGTACAATGGTAATTCCTGTTTTTTGCCTGTATTTTGGTGTTGTAGATTTTTTTTATACAACAAGGGGCAAACGGGCTCACCTGATGTTAAGTGATACCGCCGCCCATGGACTCTCTCATTGCCAGAGGGCTCGCGAGTGCGTTGCCGGCCTTTTAAGAATTGGTACTCTATTTTCTTGAAGGACCCTAAGTCGAATTGGTTCTGAAATACATTAAAAAAAAAAAATGTTTATTATGGAACATAAGATACATGTATCACTTATTCCACGTCATTAAATTTGAACTTTTAGGCATCCCTACTCATCGGCAAAGAAGTACAGAGGGTGTAGGCCGAGAGAAAAAGCCGGCGTAAAAAACTCTCGGTACTCTTTTAAAACAGCAAATCATCAAACAACACTTATTTAAAACAAATATCGCAAATTAATTAGAAGTAGCCTGTCTAGCACTAGTCCCAGGCCCTTTTATCAACTAGATAATCGTTGACTTTATAGTAAGCCTTTTTACACAGCTTTTCATTAATACATTTCTTAAATTTATTGAAAGGCAGAGATAAAAGAGCCTCTGGGATTTTATTAAAAAAGAGTATCCCTTTCCCCAAAAAAGAATTACTAACTTTAGATAGTCTAGTACGGGGAAATTGCAGCCTGTGTTTGTTCCGTGTATTAACATTGTGCGTATGTTCTATTCTAGTAAACTTATCACTATTTTTGTATACATACATAATATTTTCATAAATATATTGCAAGGGAAAGGTAAGTATATTAATTTCCTTGAATTTATCTCTACGAGATTCCCTACATTTTAAATTATAGATTGCACGAATAGCCCTCTTCTGCAGGATGAAAATAGTTTCGACATCAGCAGCATGACCCCATAATAATAAGCCATAAGTCATTAAGCTATGAACTCAAACTCAAACTCAAAATATCTTTATTCAAGTGGGTAACCAAGTACACTTTTGAATTGTCAAGTTAAATTAATTGTAAATTTACATTTACTACCAGTTCGCAAGTCAAGGGCGTAGAGCGGGTAAGAAGAACTGGCAAGAAACTTTCCGCCACTCTTTTTAATCGCCAAGTATTGTCATACAAATTGTTTGAACTGGAGTAAATCAATCCCAAGGATTAGGATCATTTAAGTATTCCTCAAATTTATAAAACGCTTTATTGATTAATTGCCGTTTAACGAGGGCTTTGAATTTATTTAGTGATAATTCTCTAATTTCGCTTGGGAGTTTGTTGTAAAAACGAATACAATTTCCATATAAGGAGTGGTTTATCTTTTGGAGCCTGGTTGGTCGTACACTCAAATTAGTTCTATTTCGCGTATTATACTGGTGAAAATCACCATTTGTTTTAAAATCGTTTATATTTTTTTGGACATACAACAAGGCTTCAAGAATATATTGACCAGATAGTGTCATAATATTTAATTCCTTAAACTTATTCCGTACCGACTCCCTCGGAGAAACACAACAAATACCCCGAACAGCCCGCTAAAGTAACTAAAATAAACAAGTCTAGCTGTATCCACATCAGTTAGAGAGCGAATTTTTTTAACCGCGTAGGCTGCAGAACTGAGGGTGAGATATATAGAGCGCACTTAGGGTGAGATCTATAGTGCGCACTTGGACTTTGCTCAGACTTACCTTACGAAAAACTTTGCTTAGTGTACACTAAGGTTAAACTATGATTTCGTATTTATAGACATTTTAACGGTAAGATTAAGCTAAGCCCAAGCTAAGACAGAAAATGTCAAAATACAAATTGATGTTTCATTTCATGCAATACTTTGTTTATTATCCTTTAAAAAAGTAAACAATAACAAATATTTAAACATCTAAAACGGTACACATATATCTTCAATTTATTGTTATTTATGTATTCATTTATTTTATTATTGCAATAACTAGAAATTTACGAGTAACCTTTAGAAAATGTATTAATTATTTAAAGATGACAATAATTTTATTACGTAGAACGGATCGCAATGTTTTGACAACAGCAACAAAGCACTTGTATCAACAATTGAAAATTTTAAACCACTTTTTCTCTTTTCTGTTTCTGTTTGTATGAGCTTATAAATATTAAATTTAACTTTCTTCAAAACAACGACTGGCTTTGTGACTTGGACCTGGACCAATCTGGATCGTATACCTACTTAACTCCTACGCATTCCCGAAGCACTGTGACGTTTTGTGATTTGGCTTTGTTACATGGACCGCTTGGAAATATCAATATCGAAAGTGACATGATGGAGAGAGAGAGTTCTATCTTCAATAGAAAACATTGAAAGGGTAGGAACTGCAGCCGATATGAATCCACGAATGCCTAAAGTATATGTTCGGAACTGGATGTTTTCAGGTAATATTGTGTTCATAAATATGTATGGTTTTTCAATTTGATATATTATACCTCTTCTCAAATGATTTTAAATACACTTTTGTCTTCTGACTTTCAGAAACATAACATATATGTGACTAATAATAATTTATTGACATTACAGATGGTGTGTGGTGATCTGAACAGCATAAGCCAATCTACAGTCTGTTTAATTATAAATAAAGTCTCTGCAGAGTTGAGTAAATTACTTCCTAGATTTGTAAATTTTCTAAGAAATATGAACACAGCCAAAACGAAGTTTGAAGAATTAGGAAGATCTAATACTCACCATGGCCTAAACAGTATAATCGGAGCTATTGACTGCACCCATATTTTTTTTGTTTACAGCTAGGACTACAGTCAAAATTGACAAATACTAGTTATATATAATTATAGCTTGTGTTGTATTGCATAATATAGGTATACAGAGAGGGGATGCCTATGATGATGGTGATCTTGCTGACAGCAGAAGTTGAGTAACACAGAAACAATGAAAGATCTCTTACAGGTCTAGCATTCCGGCAATCTGTGATTGCACAATTTAACTAGGTAATTTGTTTGGTAATAAAGAATATCAAAACAAAACTTGTTTCATTTTAATCATTTATTTTCTGATTCTTTTTTTAAGTGTAATACATATTTCTAATACTAATTTATATTTTTGTTGAAGAAATTCTATTTCCAACAGATTTTTTTAATTTCATATGTTCCACTCCTATCTCAAATTTTTTAGAGTAGTCAGGTAATGAATGGTAGAAGATTCAGGGAAACGAAAATAACAGATGTGAAGCGAGAGACATCGGTTAGGTTATAGTTTGAATTTCGTTGTCACTATAATATGCCAGGGCTGCCAGGTGACATACAAAATCACACCAGTTATTTTTAAGATTTCTCAAAAATGGGGTTTGAACAATTACATAAATAATATAAATAAACAATAATAAATACCATAATAATGTGTAATTATTTTAATTCATGCATTTCATAGGTATTTATCAAGATCATTTATAATTTCTTTGAATTCAAATTCTATTTTTCCCAAAGTCTATGGAACTCCGATACAAAATGGCAACACCGTTCATTAAAAACCGACAAAAATAAAAAGTCCAGTAAAAGATATGATGGTAAAGCAAATTTTGGGCCATTATTTTTGTTAGGCTTATAGTCAAAGTTTTTGGTAAGTCGTCGATTTCGTGGACTTGAGATTAAGCTAAGCCAACACTAGGGAGAGATTCGCAGTTTGCTCTATAAATACCGACTGTGTCTTAGCTCGATAGTTAAGTCAGAGCAAAGTCTAAGTGCGCACTATAGATCTCACTTAGACTTTGCTCTGACTTAACTATCGAGTTAAGTCTCTTCGCCAATCCGTTAATATGAGGGGACCACTGAAGTTTTGAATCCATGGTGATTCCGAGAAATACAGTTGTATCATCCAGATTCAATTCCTCACCGTTTATAATTAGGGGGTTCCACATAGTGGTGGTGCGCGGAAAACTGCTTTAAAAAAACGCTAGTTATGAGCTATTTGTGACTTCAAAGTTATTTATAATTATTTTATTGTTACAGTCCCAGAGGATGGAGTGCGGTGCCTCAGAATATATCAGAAAACGTGGTGATCAGGTAAATATATCTTTTATATTAGTTATTATTTTAACATAAATTAATTTTAATATTTGTAAGAATTTCTCTATGGTATGTTGTAAGTGTATACAGTCCAAATATTTGCCCAAAAACAGATTTTAGTTAATTTTCAAAAGAATTTGAATTGCAAAGTTAAATAGTAAACAATTACTATGACAGACACTTTGCGTGATGGAAAAATTAAACTCATTAAACGCATTTAACATCGGTAGTAGATAGTAATTGAAACGGTATATTTTTTGCCATTTGACATATAAACTGACAGGTGTCAATTCTCCTAGCACGTAACAGCTGCCATTTAAAAATAATTTCAATCATCTGCTCAAAGAGCAACGAGCAAAAAATTGTATTACGTTCAACGGTTTAATTTTGAAGCAGAAGGCATAATTATTTACTTTCGATTATTATGGTTTTTATTCGTTATGTAAGTGGCTACCACGACTTCGTTAACGTTAAATAACGATAAAAATAGACCTTTTTTCCAGGGCTTTATTTTTATATCGCCTGAAACTTAAGTAAAGAAATTCTTTTACCATAAAGAAGGTAGGAGATATAATACATGAGGGAAGATTTTGTCTACCATATTTTAAAAAATAAAGAAGTACGTAGTAGAAGGAACAATATATATAAAATATTAATACATAACCATATTTTCCCATTTACGATTAAAAGGAACTCATTTAACATAATAACTTAAATTCTAGTTGGTTTTGATAACTAAAGTAGTTCCTGAATTACGTGAAGTATTGCCTGGTTTTTACACATTTCTATTCTCACAACTATATGACATCAAGGTGTAATAAATGCTACTTGTATCGATCATTTGTCGCAGCTGCATAAATTCATAAATTTTCACAAGTGTAACTGTTGCTTCGGATATTGCCAGTCGGCTTATGGCCGGGCTATACTATGTCACCTATATGGAGAATTGGAGTCACAGTTGCTACAAGTCGTTCTGATAAAAGAAATAAGTTGAAGGTTTTAGGTAAACACATCGAGATCGGTGTTAAGCGGTGGAATGTTTTAAAGAACTCCTTCTATTTGTTTACTGTGTGAAAATGTTAGAGTCGAAAGCGGTGTTATTTTTCACTATACTTATTTGGTATAGGAGCATTATCTATATTATTTTGACGGCACAAGATGACACATTATTTCATAGTGAGAGTGAATAATATTACCGCGCCTTTGGTCATTACGTGCAAAACTAAACTATAGGTATTTTATGTAGGTAAAAATGCAAAAATCACTGTCTTGACCTTTAATTTTATAGAAGATCCGTAAAAGTAAGTTTATTTAAAGGGGCTACGCCTGTAAATTAACGAAACAGAGAAAATCGGAAATACCGAAAATACCTGTGATATAAAATTTCACCTACTTTCGGAACCTGTTGAAAATGGCGTCACGTCATCCATCAAACCGGCTTTCAAGTGTCGCGGAAACGGTAAACTTAAAAGACTGATAAAAAGCTTGCGAGTTCCGAAAGCTCATATCGGCCGACATTGAAAAATATTGTTGTATCATGCGGATACATATATAATTTAGATTTAGTTCTAAATATTACGTTATTTACTATTGATAAGGTAAGGTTATATATATCTATATAAAACTCCAGTGGCATCTCGAAAAAAAAGTTGCCAACGTACGAAACGAGGCTGGCGCACTTTAACATGTTGTCACTGGAGAATCGCAGAAAATCAATTGATATATCGTTTGCATTTAAGATATTCAATAATCTGATTGATTGCCCGAACCTCCTATCTAAATTTAATTTTCGTGTACCCTCTCGATACCCCCGGCATCCCATTGTTCCATTTGTCCCTCCTTTCCGTAGAACGCGATTTGGTCAAAACTCACCGATGTCCAGATTAAGCATACTTATAAACGAGCTAGGTCTGGATATACATAGTTGCTCACCTCACAGTATAAAATGGATTTTTGTTTAGTTTTTTTTTTTGTAATTAGAATTTTTTCTTTGCTAAGTAATTGTTTTGTTTTTTTTGTTTGGTTTTTTGTAATCAGAATTTTTTCTTTGATAAGCAATTGTTTTTGTTTTGTAATGTTTGTTTTGTTTTGTAATGTTTGTTTTGTTTAATAATCTCTTTATGATCTCTATATATGTATGCTATGTTTGCCTATAAGTGCTTGTCACATTAAAAATTGTATGTTGTGTTTGTTTCTACCAATGTCTCAGTGTGCCGAGCGTTGGCAAGCTTTATCAATTAAAAAAAAAAATAAAAAAAAAAAAAAAAAAAAAAACCTTATGTTTCAATAATGTTTATGATCAGTTTAAAGATATTTGTAGTTATATAATAGTTTTACCTCTCGTATCTTTTTTATAAATAAACGCAACAATGGGTAAATACTAAGTTCGTAGTAGTCTTTAATATTATTAAAGAAAGTTTTGTTTATGATTAAATATATTTAAGAATGCTTTCAAAGTAAAATCACCGTCAGAAATGCACTCACATGCAAGTTGACTCAGTACCACCCATTAAATGTGTGTCTGTTTCGCAAAATCTTTAGTATGTACATTGTACATAGGTAATCAGCTAACTTAAAAACTACACCTTTTTTTGTTAATGCGTACACATAGGATGAGAAATGATTGGTTTAACGCTCCGTATTTCTGCTTGTCATTGTTACATAATTGTAAAAGTTTTGCTTTTGTTAATAATATTTATGGGACTGTTATATAAGGTAAAAAATGACAAACGTTTTACATAAATTATTAGAAAACATTGATTGTGATTTATGTAAACTGGAACGCGTCAAACATTTTAAGTTCCTAGTAGACCGGATGGCAGCCAACTTGTTGTAAAGCACGCAAAACGTTGAGACAGACTTAAAATTTTAAAAATAAATATTCTGTCTTTTAACCATTTCTTATTTTTAAATAATCAGAGTAAGATTCACAGGCTTAGCACTAAGCGTGACTTTCGTATCTCAAAAACGTATATTGTATCTCCTACTGCGTAATTGGGAGCCGATTAATAACACATTTTATTAATAACCATCTAAAATAATGGTTTTTAATTGGAAATTGATTTATCAATTATATACTTGCATATAATTATTTACCGCCTAATTACCGGCATCGACCAAGGAGGTTGAATCATGTCATCAAAATTTGTAAAAAATCAATCACGAACGGAAGCTTAAAATTCCCACGTGCAAGCTTTTGTGGTATTTTAATAAATCTCGCAACATTATAAGGATTCCACAAATGCAGAGATCGAGTTTCGGGACTTAAAGTGGTTTTGTAAATTAATATGCCGACGGGGATTATAAAGACAAAGACACCGAAGACGTATTTTATCACGACGTAGTTTATTTTTAGGAAATTGTAACTAGCAATTAAATGCAAAATTAAGGAAGAATGTTTATCTGTAAATCTTGTATACCACGCTTTATAATGCTTTTTCTATTATATGGCTTTAATGCAAATTATTATATCCAAATATGTTTACTGCGCTGAAATTCAGAGATTTTAAATAGAATAATGGTAAAATGTAGGGCGGTATTTAAAAATATGATTTCATCTGTATCGCGATGACCCTTTGCTTTCTACCGACTTTCGCTAATCAAGTGCCGATCAATATCTATTGATCAATCCAATCGATTTATTTATTTAAGAAGAATGAATCTGACCTTTTAATCTAACATTTAAAGTGTCTTGATTTGTTTTTCAACTTGAGTTTATATAAGTTCTATCATTAGATTATGAAAAAGATGAGCCTGCGCTTGAAAATTAACGTTGGTTGGACTTAATCTGTAATTGTGTAATTAATCTTTACTTTAATCATAGAATTAGCCTTATAGTTCATAAATAGATATGTATCTAGTATAAGCAAGGTGAATGAAGAAGAAACTGCAATTGATTCTCACTTGACTCTGACAACTTTCTTCAGACCATTTCTCGTTTATCAGTGATAAGTTGAAATATAAATGTAAAAGTAATTATTGAACTGCACTCATTTCTATTTTCACGTTCGTAAATAAACTAAAAGAGCAAATAAATAAATGAAATCTTACACGGCTATTTTATCTTTCGTGTTTTAGGCCAGTACATATATTCCTTATAATTAAAATAAGGCAAAAATTATTATAACAATGACTTTCTTGTTGTTTGTTAGTAAAAATCTGGGACTAGATTTTACGCCAAATTATGATCCCAATCCCTTTCAAAGCGGCTTGATTTCTTGGCGTTGCGTAGAGATGTAGGATTTCTCTAATTTAACACAGAGAATTTTCAGAGCAGTGCACAGTGGTTCGTAATATCTGCTGATGATTTTCATAATCGGACGTCGAAGTAGAAAAAAAAATCCACCCGTTTCACCTCGACGATCCACAACTGAGCATTTTTAAGGCAGATTTTGTCGCGCACCACAATTATACTGACAGCTGCCCACTGAAGTCCTTGAGAACCAATTCGTTGTAGAAAAGAGCGTACCAATTATTAAAAAACCCGGCAACGCACTCGCGAGCCCTCTGGGCTCTGGCATTGAGAGTGTTCATGAGCGGCGTTATCACTTAACATCAGATGAGCCATCTTCTTTATAAAAATACGATTGAAGTAAGCTACTATGTTTTGTAATATTTACATATAGATTTCAAAATACCTCATTAACAACGTGATTACCCTGTAATAGACGTTGATAGCCAATTTAAGTTTATTCTTATTCGTGTCATGTAAGACCTACATTCTCATCTTGGCAACGAAAGTTCTACATGATTGGAATATAATCAAATTTCATCAATTTGTTAGTTTACTTTCACTATTTATTGTTTAGTATTGAAACGTGAATAGAAATGACAAATGGATTACGAATTATTTGCATCGTATTATGGCATTGCATGTAATAATCCTGTAATACAATAATCGCGGTGAAAGGTGATTCCCGGCAAAACGGTCAGATGATATTTTATTTGTGCTCTCAAACATCACACATGTTAAAATAAGAACAATCAAATACTTAATCGCTATATAAAATTCTCGGGTCACAATGTTCGTTCCCATACTCCTCCGAAGCAGCTGGACCGATTCTTATGACATTTTTTGCATATTCAGTCAGTCTGAGAATCGGCTACTATCTATATTTGAAACCCCTAAGTGATAAGGGGTGTCCACCCCAAAAAAAAATATTTTATTTTAAAATTTTTTTTGTTATAATTTTTTTATGATACAGCATACATACAGCCCTTCATCTTTTCATCTACCCTCTACGATCCACCCCTATTTTTTATTATAATACATAGTTATTTTTATTGAACTAAAAAAATGTTTCCTAGGAACAATATACATGGCAAAACGTTTGCCGGGTCAGCTAGTATGTTATAAAAAGGATATACATACATACAAGGCGCAACGGCGCTAATCAGATCCATGCATTTTCCTCACAATCGATAGCCCGAATTATCGCAGCACACAACTCCCGAGGGGACTTTTTGTATCGAAGAAGTTGCATGGGTCCGCCAAGCATCCCTGAATATACAAAGTATATAATTAAAAATAGGAATATAACAAAGCACACAGTAATAGTAAATAATGAACACTGCAATCTTGCTAAAACGATACAGCGAATGGTATCTATACAGTTGCTGTAGATTCATAGTTTAAGATGGGAAGGCACATATGTCTGATCACCTTATATATAACAAAAATGATCAACGAATCATGACCTCACACTATACGTGACCTTTAAATAAGAACTAGGTTAAAGCCCGAATGTACATTCATATATAAAAATCCCCATTTATTAGTTTTTCAGTTGTACTAGAAGTCCATCCGTCGTAATAATGGAAGTGTATTCAGAAAGACATACAACAAACTTTAATAATTACGATAATTAAGAATTTAAAGTGTTCTAGCATCTAAGCCATTGATTGCAGCCCTTTGTCTAAAATTGTCCTTGCAAATAACAAGTTACAATATCGCTCTCGTTCACTGCCCCAGTTCCCACAAGGTAGTTTAGGAAGCGTGTTGAGATTTACGAACGTGTATTAATCGATCGGTAATTTATTAAACGAACGTTTAATAGCGGTGTTATTAGAGCGAATTGGTTTCAGATGTTAAAAAACTGAAGCGGCGGTGGGGATAGCATTTCTTAACCATTTTGAAAATTTTGTAAAAACATTTAGACATAGTGACGTTTTTTTTAAAAACTAAAACAACTATGTGGAACCAGCTGCCCACTGAAGTATTTCTGAACCAATTCGACTTAGGGTCCTTCAAGAAAAGAGCGTACCAATTCTTAAAAGACCGGCAATGCTCTCGCGAGCCCTCTGGCATTGAGAGTGTCTATGGGCGGCGGTATAACTTAACAATAGGTGTGCCTCCTGCCCGTGTGCTATAAAAAAAAGTAACAAAGATTAATTTATTTTTAATTAACTGGAGGTTGGTATGAGAGGGTCATGTTTAACCTTGTCAATTTTTTTATTAGCTTTTCTTTTTTCATCCACCTGGTAACAAATGCTGGTCTTTTGATTTCAACTTTTAAACCTACTTTTATATTATTGGATTCAGAACATTCTATAATAGTTTTACAAAGCATAAATTATGTCCCAGTACAATAACAACCCCGACATGTAACAAATGCAGTCACGATAAACCTGTTACAATGCATAATCGATTGCGATAACTTATTATTAGGCATTACCCTATTTATAATAGAAGAGGTTAGAATCTTAATTCTAAGAAATAATATCAGGCAAATTGTATATTATTTATCCTATAATGTACTTATCGTTGTTTGTGATAAGTTTGCCGGCTACGTTGTTAAAGTTTTTCGGGGAATTATTAGAAATCCTAGTGTTCTGCAGGAACTCAGTTTATTTGTATCAAACGGCAATTTGAAACGGCGATAACGAAGGTTGTTTGCAGTCCCTAGGGGCAGTATGAATTTGTGGTACCAGGCCCCCTTAACAAAGGCGTTGCGAGTGTTTAATATTGACAATTAAATTCGCAAAAAATTTAAAATTGAATTCGCAAAAACTTTAAATATCCTATGTTGCGGTAATTAAGTTACACAACTATTGCATTTTAAGCTGTAAGGGTAGTTGTATACTTATAAGTTAATAAATAAATAACAATTCAGATTAACATTCTGCATTTTAAAACAAAGTTGACGAACTAGAATATTTTCGTATTACGCTCATTTATTTAAACAATCTAACGTTAAAAATTATATGGATAGTAAGCAATTGACTTAAGACTATCGGCTATTATTTTGATAAATAGCAGACAGAAATTAATCAATTGTGACGAAATTTTACTGTGCATTAAACCAACTGCATGGTAATCATACAAATTGATACCTAACGACGTGTTTATATGTCACTCAAAATAGATTAAAATCTCCAAGGTGAGTATGGTGTTAGATTGCAACATAACATTTGCCAGACTATTCTAATTCAGCTCTAGAACCTTTGACCCTTTGGCGTCAGCCCTTCACTTTTAGACGCCCTAATTTCTCCGAATACGCTTTAGTCAGAATCAGTATGGGAAAACTATTCTGTTTAAACATGTCTTTTGATTTCAATAGTTTTGCTAAGAGAGTTAATTAACCGAATTGCAAAATGTATTTCAATTTAGATTTTATAATTAATCGGTTTCAGCGCTTGATTGCTGCACCGCAGCTGATTTAATAGAAAGGGAAAATCGATGGTAGAATTATATCAAAATAACATGCCTGGACATTTGAGCCCTCAAATGAATTCTGAGTGCGAAATAAAACCAATAGGCAATTTATAACTTCAGCGCCTGTATTATCTACGAGGTCAACCTGTGCATCAGAGTAGTCTCTGATCAGATACGCAGATTCAAGAAGTGCCTGAGATTTACATTACATATTTTAAGTTCAGTCATTTTGTTGCAAACCTACCTATATCCTACTACGTTTGGCGTTTAATACAGAAAATGGGACCTTTTAAGAAGGCCAAAACCACGAGTTTATAGACGAAAATGCTAATAATGGATTTCTGAAAGGCACACGGACGTGGACAGATTTTACTAATTTAAAGACATCTTCGTGCAGGGTCAATCAACTTTCACAACTGCATCGTTGTACTGATTCTCTGGTCATTAAACGATGCAAAGATTATGCAATATCGGCCCAGTCAGACCTGCTACTTATGTGGTCTAAATAAGACGCATTTAATTAATAAGCCGGACCATCGGCTTAGCGCTGGAGGGCTTACTTATGGTTTTACTTCTGGGTTCTATTTATTTGCGACAAAAAATACTAGTTTCATAAACTTTATGTTTAGATTGTAGGTTTGGTAGTTTATCTACTCCTACCCAAAAATGTGCGTATTTTTTCTGTCTTATAAGTTAACGTTTAGTATATTGCTCTTGCCCCCTCGTACAGGTTTTAATGAATAACAAATTTAATTTCATAATAACTTTTCTTCTGCAGTATCAATTATTATTACACCTTATTGGTTATTATATATTTTAGTTATGCAAGGCCGTCGTGAAAATATTTACACGACTATACATTTGTGATTACTCTCACAATTTTATTTGTATTATTTCAATTGAATGATAACTAAATATCACAGTAAAATTATTTGTTATAATGGAGATTAATAGAATTAGAGTATCGCATTTTAAGAAGCTCGGTTTCTCCTAAAATAGCTGAACACGTGCGGTGTATTTAGAGAGGCATCAGACAAAATGACAAGTAATAAAGCAATAGCAATTCCATTGCTACTGTCTGGATCGCATGCTTAACTTAAAGGCTGAGCCGTACGTGACAAGACTGGAAATGCACTCTCATTAAAGCTTTGACTTTGCCCGACGTCATTATGATTTATTTTAAAGTTATTTTTAACCCTATTTAATTAATACCTACTGATTTTGATGTATTTACGTGTGTACAGGACAAAGTATGTCAGGCTCTGATAATATGATATTAAATGTATGATAAAATTATGTTTGGAACTTTTATTCTTACGAAAGGGGCAATTTTCTGGAAATGTCAAGTGTTATAGATAAATGTAAATAACACAAAGCTTACGAAAATAATGTACCGGAAGAAGTTCGGAAATATTTAAGTTGTTAAGAATCGATAAATAAACATAAAGCAATAAAAGTCGCTTCAGGTGTCCCGCCCACGAGCTTTCTCACGATGTAGGTTGGGTCAAAAGGCATCAACATACTTTACAATACATTAATATTCATAGAGCCACGATTATCTCACTATTTTGATGTCTGTTTCTTCGACAATGAGAAGCCCGTGTAACGTGTACATATATTTCTGATCGTTGTACATAAATAAAAAATGTAAGACTTTATTTTTGTAACACTCCTAGGACTAGGGACAGTTAAAATGTAGCGTGTAATAATTTACTAGAAGGTTCCATAACGGCTTTATGTACATATGTTACGTTATAGATAGTATATGATCATAGCCAGCCAGATATTAACATAGTACTGAATATATTATTACGTTTTCTATGGCTACCCTCTTAATATTCATTTGTTTCAGAAAACTTGACCAACGTACTTATGTTTACTATATTGATCTAATACGAGTGGAAACAGATTAACAGATGCTTAATAACGTACAATCGTGTTTCCTTATTAAATACAATTAAATACACTTTACAAATGAACAAGGTGGTCTAATCAATGTTGAAATGACGCATGATTCAACTGTATAGGTACATTTCGTAAAGAAAGCTTGACCTACATTTTAATGTGTCCATTAATTTTTCAACTCGTTATCTTTCAGGCCTTTTAACATTAAATATTATGGTGATTGCCATAATTTGGAAGTAGCCTCTCCTTATGCATAGCTGACTGTCCAACAAAGTTGTACCGGACTTGTTTGAAATTGTATTAGCACTTGCTGTAACTGTTATTCATTTAACTAGTTTAAACTTGATGTAATAAGTTGTTTAAAAATATACTCTCCTGCATATTCTGCGGAGTGCTGTTCATTTTTTAAAAGTACGGGGGTAGATAACTTTAAAATCTAGTTTATGTATACATAATACTTTTGTAATTATTTATTTTTTGTAATAAATGATTATGACGGAGTCAAAAACGCAATTTAAAGTAAGAGAAGCATACAATGGAATTACGCGTAGACCTTTATTTATAAAATCTTCTTTAGGCTTTTTAAAATTGATTTAACATTATTTGATCGTAAATATTGTTTTAGTAATACTTCTAAAAACTTCGTAGATTAACATTCAATCAAAAGAGATATTCTTTTGCCAGAAATTGTGACAAGCGCCATCTATAACTAGAGTGCTCAATCATGATACGGCAACGAACTAATAAAAATAACTAAGTTACTCACGCAATAAGTTTTAGCTAAATTGGCCATAGGTGGCGCTAGTTTCCTTAAAATTACAATTACTTCCATATTTTATTATTTTTGCTTAAAAATTGTTGATGCTTTAATAGTTATTATTTAGGAAAGATTACTTCGCCTGACATTTAGTTCCGGCAACGGAAATGACGAGTCGAGAAAATTATATGATAAAGATTCTATCAATATAAAATATTGTCGTTAAAAATTGTATTGACTTTACTATAAATGTAACTTAAACATTAACAAATTATGTATTGTTACAGGGAAAAGAGAAGACAAATCGGGAAGACCTGAAAACCGACATACAACATAGGAAAGAAACGTTCTATCGGGTAAGTTTGTTATTTATGTAGACTTAATATGCGATTTTTAGTTATAGTTAGATTTTAGTCAGACGTTTTTAACACATTGCATTTTTTTTATAATATTAAAAATCAAACGTTCTATACACATTATTTAATATACAACGGTTTATACACATTATTTGTATTTCATAAATCCAAAGTCTAGACTGCTGACTTTTTAAATGTATCTTTTGGTTTCGTATTTCGTCTGTGACTTGCATAGGATTCAGGATACAATTACATGCACTTCTAAAATATTGATTATATAATAACCTTTGTACTTCGTGTTAACTGTATGGAACCGAGTTAATTTGTTGAGTCCTTTTATCCCATTTATTTGAGATAGTGGCATATAAAATACGATTATTTTATTAACTTATCATTTATATCTCACTTTTTAAATCACATATTTGTAGTTTGTACGAATTCTGATAGTGTATTTGCATGTATAATGATTGTACACTAATCATTTTTTATTGTTATTTTTGTGTGCTCCTAGATTTTATTGTAATGTCAGTTGGCAAACATTTTTTAAAATAAATAGTTAAATATGGCCACGTTCAGTAGATACCTACGTTAAACCAAAAAGAAAACCGAAACAATTACATCTTTCAATTAATTCTTTATATCTATCTATCTCTATCTCGATCTGTACTGAGACCACATTCTTCTTAAGACATGGCAAATGCACTGGACTGGCCATTTTCCCTGGATTTAACTACCTTCTCAGATTCATGGCCACTTCCTTTCCCTCCTCCATTGCTGCTACATAATGGGTTTACAAAATTATATACAATTCTATATCTATGTATCTATATATTATAAGTTTGTTACCTATATTTATATAATTTACAGGAGGCCCCGTCTGACGGCGATTCAGCGGTGTCTTCCGCACCAGCCTCCCTCTCACCGCAACCGCTCAACGACATGTGGGTACGTATAAGTTATAAATATTTGTTTACACACAAAAAAGCAATTAATGATTTAAAGTAACACAAAAAAATTAAAAATATAATTGCTGCGATCTGTCTCTATGTTACTTAGGTTCGTGAAGCAATTGGTAAAATAAATATTGAAGTAGTTTTTCAGTTCATTCCTTACATACATAAAAATAGAGGTATTGTCTCATTTTAATCAAGTCTAGAAGTTTACGCCCTACATATCTTTTGTTGATTATTTTCTTTATATCGTATGGTTTTCCTGGGGAGCAAAATGTACGTCAACTTTGGTTTTCCAATATTAAACCCTTTGCGCTAAACTATGACTTTGTGTTAAGAATTTATCGTATACACGTTACAGTTTTATATAAATATAACATAATGAAATGCCTGAAAGTAAACAATTATATTTATGCAAAATTAAACGAATATTAGGCAATGCCTTGTATAAGGTAATTTCCACACTTCAATAAGCAAATTAGATTGCTTATATCTTATCTAATTAGAATATTCACGATTGCAAATAGCCAATTACACTTAATTATCGCTAAAGATTGATTTAACGGGCAAATATTATATAAGACAAGATTGTGTTTTGTCTAATTACGGACAAAGATACAACCAATAGTTTTTTAATGACTAATGGGATATTTATTTCCAACACACAAATATACGGTATTTACAATATTCTTAACCTATATAGTACTAATAAGAATAATAATTGAAAATTTATAGATAAAAGAATAAAACAAATTTAAATAGTTGGGTCCCTGTGTTTAACGCTGGCAGCATTTCCTCGCTGTATTGCGATACTTATTCGTTGAGCGAGGAAAGTACCGGCGATCAGGTCACAGGTACCAGGCGCCAACTTAAATCTTTAAGCATTTGCACTCCACGGCCCAAGAGTATATACTCCAAAGGGAATAAAAACAAAGTTTAAGAAAAATGCTTTTAATTATTTCGTGTTATTCAAATGACAAAACTAAAGTTACCACTTCTATTTGGAAAATAAGCTTGGGAATATTTTCATTTATCAAGATACTAAGTGATACTTTATTAAACGTAATGTAGAAGTAAAAAATGTCCTTCAAACGATAGCAAAAAATAGGGAAATCCGGACAAGATTTACGTTAATGAATTATTATATAGCTTTTTTCAAATACTTTGAAATAAACATTTTACTGTAGACTTTTGAAGACTGTGCCTGAGATGATTGAAAACCGAACACCACATTTTACTATCGCACAGTATCTACAGTACGCAGTTACTACAACGTATAATCCGGGAGTCCTGGATTGAGATCCCTAGCAATTTAAATAGAACGCAGAAATGGCCCTATGTGTCAAAGAGGACATGATAGACCCGTAGACAATAAACACGACAGACCCAATATCTTAAGCATTTGTTCCTTTGTCGACATAAATCAATACTTTTTAAATCTCATATCGTCAAGAAGCCAACAAATAGGTACTAAATGCGATTATAGGTGTAGGTACACTTTAAACAACGTCACTTCATTTAAACCTTAACGTACCGTGTACTGTTATTTTGTGTAGTTAGAATATCTTTTGAACTCTAGCGCAGTGTGGGAAGGATGAGTTTCTTGCTTTTTTTTTTAAATTTGTTTAGAAAGCATTTTAGAAAAAATAATAGTGTGGCTTGCTTAAAACTTTGAATAAGTTAGCGCTCAGTGTTGACTTCTGTATGTCAAAAACGTATAGATTATATTTAGAGTCTACACTAATCATAATTAAGTGACTCAAATTTAGAGATATAGGTACATACCAATAGAAAACGAATTCATATAGAAAAACCATAGAGGGAGCTTCAAAATATATTCATGAGCCGGATTTGCCCTGTATCCGAAAATTGTCCTCTGTAAAGTGAGGAAAATAAAAAATATTGATGGCTTGTTAGTAAGAGGTACCACATATGACTAACAAGGAATTCAGTATAGCCTTGAATTATCATGGGAGAATCGTTCACCGCTTGTAAAATGTCACGATTTTGCAATACAAACATCTTGTCACTAAAGTTAAAGGCGCCTGAAGTTGCGTCACGTTGCTCTATTGTTTTGTAGGGTGACCAAGCAGATTAGTGAAACCAGGTTATGTTGCAACTAATCAATGTAGACATAGGTCTGTGTTAGAAAGCGGTGTCCACATTATATGCTATTACCAATATTATTGACGTGAGTTTTACGTATATAAATATGCTGACGCGACACGTAAAAGTTTTATAGTTTCTTTCTATCAGTCCATTAACCTACGTCCAATACGTACATCATATAATACAAAGCTAATAAGAGGTACTACTAACACAACAAACCCAGTGATGTATGTTTTCTATTTCAAAATTTATGAAGTTATTTCTGCGAAATATATTACGCACAGTAAATTTGTATTACATACGATAGTATTGTGTCTTTGTCATACAAATTTTCTTAGTTAAATACGGGAATGTGTACCTTATCACAAACACAGAAGCCCTTTCACACGTCCCAAGGTCGTCCTAACGTGTTGTCTCTTACAGTCATGCGGGCAGTGCCGCAGTTCGGCGGAGCGCGCGGCGAGCGCGGCGCGCGAGTGCACGCGACTTGCAGATGCGCTACGAGACGCCCGCGATCAAATCGAGCTCATGGAATTCAGGCTGCTCGAGCTTGAAGACGCACATCCCGAGAAGGTAGTGTGGTGACACCTTTATTTAAGTGTAAATATTAAGTGTGTCTAGTGAACTTGGGTGAAGTGAAAATGAACGGGATGGATATCGATGAGGTAATTAATAATTAATTAATAATCAAATACGCATTTTCATAATCATATTTCTATATTTTTATATTTTATTAGTAATAGGTCTATTTTAATTTTAATTTATTTTTGTTACTAACTGCCGTCGCAAACATCGTTTCTCCATAATGTTATTTTTTACTAAGCCTACCTTTTTAGTAGCTATATAAGTACGAAACCTTTTGTTATGATACACAGAGACTTTTAGTTTTTCCTAAATATACCTAAGTATTAAATAAAACCACATTTTTCGACTTTTTTTAAATCTTTTTCAATTAAAACCTTCGAGTTCAAAGAATTAATAAAATTACTCGAATTGGTCCAGCCGTCTTCCAGTTTGCCGCTTAACAACATATTTTGGGATTATTTTTTATTTAGATAAATATATATGTATTTACAAAACCAAAATCATAGTTTACGAGATAAATTTATTACCATAAACTATTTTTATATAACATATCAAACCATAAATTATGTAGCCTTTGAGTAATTACTTAAGAATTTACCTAGTATTAAAATTGCGTTATTTGTCCGAGTAATCACTTATCGACTGGATTGTGTAAAACAAATAGCTATGCATTACTTAACATAACTAATTTGAATAGCCACGTACTTTACAACAAACACAGTAAACTATTCACTTTACTGGAAAGGAATTATTTAATATTAGATCATCATTTTCACGTCACACAGATAATGTAGACACAGTAAGCTTCTATTCAAATGTGGCGGCTTTTGATATCAAACATGATAAACAATAATAATCTTAATAGCTGTGCGTTGCCCCTTAGTCACGACTTAAAGTCCTGGCTTCGAATTCCGAGGAAAGAAAGAAAGCACGCTGGTATAAGAATTGATCAGCGAGAAGTTAAAATTTCTATCGCCACGGGTTACTGGACTTATAAAGATTATGAAATTTGTCCATAGACAAATACGGTTGTCAGACCGTTACTTCAAAGAATAACTTACTTCCTTTTAAAAGCAGGAAGTAGTCGGAATTTGTTATGTGATACGGTGTTGAGAAAAATAAACAGAGAGGCAATGATAACAATATTTAATCTATATGAAGGTTATATTCAAATAAATATTGTATTCAACATTAATTGAATGATAAAGTTAATAAGTTTAATCAATAAGGCGAAAATATATTTAAAAAATAACCTGTTACTTTCAATAAATACCAAATTAGATACTTAATCGTTATCATATCCTGTTTAAATAATTAACGATTTGCGCATTTTATTACTTTTAATTATGTGTTCTATTAATTATTCTATAACGTTAATATACTAGATTTTATTATACATATATATAAAGTACATTAGTTTTTATGGTACGCGGAAACTTATCGTCAAAGAAGCATTTGTATTACTCAACCAAAAATGTTTTCCGGAAAGTTCTAAATTAGGATAAATCTATTTCATTACGACTTCAAAATCCAACTGACCGCATTTTTTTTCTATGTCCTCTCATATGAGATCCGTTCTTTACATTCAGCATTACTGTACACTTTGAATACTGGCTGAAAATATTCACAGTTTATTGCACAATATTCCAGGCTACCCTAATAGGAAATATAAATTGTGAGTGCAAATATATTTCAGATAATATTTGTGTAGAATTACTAAGACATTTTTGAAGTAATACTTCTTTAGGCACCTTATGAAAAATTTATGAGAGTGAAATTTGACGATGCGTGCGCACCGTTACACAAAATTAACAGAATGAAGTTAGTTCTAGGTGGCATGAAAATCGATAATAACTATGTTCAAGTTGTATATTCTAGTATTTTTATATTTAGAACACGTGTTTCGTAACAGTACAATTAAACAGTGTGAATAAATAAATATTATTTTGGTGTTTTTATTAAATCAATTTCATATACGACGGTGATAGTATTTACTAATAATAATTTTATTGATTAATTTTAATATTTATCGTTAATCACTACTGCATTTTAGTTATTTTTTTTCCATACGCCAAAGAAGTATAACTTCTAACGCGTGTACATAAGTACACACACTCTTTTTTGTATCCGGTAAAATTTACTCACTTTAATTTTCGCTACCTTAATCACTTCATGTAAACCTAATATTAAAGCCATTCGTCATCTACGTTTCCTGTTACGAATTCATAACCTTTTATGGATCATAATGCTATTGACTTGCAAATCGTCCGAGCCGTATTGACTTCCAATTTTTCTTACCGCTTTTTGTCGTTTGTACTGTTACTTTGTTTACAATATACATGAAGTTGGAATTGTTTAATTCTTTGGAACATAAATAATACATAAAACATTTTTTTTAAATAAAGTATTAACAAATGACATATCAAAATTTTCATCTAATCGATTTCACTTTAAGCTCTCATTACGTTCAGGAGACTACCCATAGTCTATGTTCCGATATACACTGCGACCACTGTACAGAGTACCGTCAATTTAGTATACTGTGAAACCGTTTCTCTATAGCCAGCTATACTGGTTACAATTTAAAACGGAACGCAGTCCAGTATACTAGTCAGCTTCGTTTTTCGACACAATTTTTAAATGAGTGCATCAAAGTTTTTCAATTCAACAAGAAAAACTATTATTGGAGTATTATCGCATTAAAAAAATCTATATTAATATTAACTGTCAATTGAATTAATACTACAAAGAAAGTAAGTTAGAATTTTAAATGTTTGTTATTAAACTGTAAGTTATATCAGCCGTTAGGCATTCAAGTGGTTTTGATTGATCACGTGATCAAAGCACTGCGAGTACCTTACCTCGAAAACGCCAGTGCTCGCAGTAGAAGTATAGCGGGGATTTGTGACGTCATATATTTCCCTAGGACGCTGCGGCTGTATACTGGCGTCCATAGCGGAACGAATTTTTGAACAGTGGGAGCACTATACAGTACTCGCAGTGTATATCGGAACATACCCAATATAGTATCAATGTTGATAGTTAATAATTTTTCTATTTTTTTTAAATTATGTAAGTGCTTGTCCTTTTTTGTTCATTAAACTTACGATACAAAAATTCTCATTAAAGCTGAAATCGATTCACACATGTTTGTAATCCGTATCGGTTCATTTACTTAAATCAATGTTTTAAGCAGGTCACTATGAAGACTGACATATGTCAAAGGTTAGGTCTATTAAATTGGCTCTACTACGAGTATATGCCCGCCATCTCATACAGTACTTATTCGTATGAATGACTTGTTGTATCATCAAAATATTCAAATAATGATACTTGCATGCTTTAATGATTACATAATTGAAGTTCAAAGTCCATTGAAGATATTCAGTAGCGTAATTTAGCTCTAATATAGGAATTTAAAATATCAGTTAAGACATCGTCGTTAGCTCAGGAAGTTGGTATGCATCGTAAAATAATACGATACACTACGATACGATAAATCAAAAATAGTTTGACTAAAAAACAATAAAATAATATCACCAAATTGTACTCGTGATGTAGCGAGAACTGCTGTTTTAGAGTCTGGGGACTTTAAAATTAATGAGTTATATGTTTTCATGGAGGCTAAGTGATACCGTCGCGGCCGCCCATGGTCATTCATTTTGCCAGTACTTGCTGTACGTTGCCGGCCTTTTAAGAAAATGTATGCTCCTTTCTTGAAGGATCCTAAGTCGAATCGTTAATAATTTAAAACTTCAATGGGTAGCTGGTTCAATATCGTGGTTGTGCGCGGCAAAACTGCCTTATAAACGCTAAGTTGTGGAACGACGGACGTCGAGGTGATATGGCAAAGTTAAGGCCATTCGAGATTTTTTAACGCTGAATTGTTGTACACGATATTCAATGCAAGATTGGTAATATGATAAGAATTATGACTGTAAATAAAGGTGTGAAAATGTTTACAATAGAACGGAGGTTATATTACTGGAATGTGAGATTCCAATTGAATGGAAAGGATTTTGCTCCAAGGTTGTCTTTTATCTCCTTAGGAATACATTCTTTATCCGATTGCGATATTAAATCAACGTCATTTTACAATCTGGTTTGAATTAATTGTTCTCTATTATATATTGCTTTCTAACTGGTAATGCTTATTTGTTCTGCTCCACTACAACCTTTTTACTACCTACGATTTTTTTTGTATCCCTGAAACTAAAACTTTAAGTGGGTTAATTTTGACCGAACAAAAAAAGCACACAATCTTTTTATGTTTTTAAGTTACACAAAGGTTCACTTTTTTTATCCAAGTTTTACCGTTTTCGAGTAATTTCGCGAACACTTTTAAGTTTTTTAACCCTTGCTGGTTTGAAACGAAAATCTTTACACATTGTTTTTGTATCATTTAAACTACATCATATCAAAAATGCAAAGTTGGGTGCCGAAATTTAATTTGACAAACTTCTTACAATGAATGATTGAGCCGCAATCTTCTTGAGTAAGATCTGTTGATCGACATTGATAGAAAATAAACAATATCTGTTGTCAAGTGCGGTATATATTGAAATGACCGTTTTGTGGTTAATTTGTATAAGAGTCATAACTTTTTCCGTTTCATTACAGGAAAATCCCTGTGAAATCGTCATCTAAGAGTATGACATTTCCAAGTATATATGTACCTACTAGTGGTCACTTTCAGAACTAATATTATAAACAAATATTTTCTGATTAGTTATGTGATATTCAAATCAAATAAATTAACGGAGAAATGAACTAAAACCTATTAAAACTAAAAATATGAATATAAAAGCAACGTTAACAATATTATACTGTAATTCCTATATATTATAAATAATCTTTTGTTACTATCGACTTCCCACGGCGTCTAATGCCGGAATAGACTTGATCGCCCATAAAATTGACTAAATAATTGCTATTATTCATATAATTTATTGATATTTACCATACTTAAGTCATCGTAAACACATAATAATAAAAAAAGTTACTTATGCTTGTATGGTAGAACGTCTGAACGTAAAATATATGAACAAAAATTTTAATTAATTAATTACTACATTAACACTGGTACAAAGCTAATATAATAAAACACTAATTGGCTCTCTATATTAGTATGCAAGAAATGTAATAACTTGCAATTCACAAGTTACTCCACCAGTAAAGATAGGCCAACAGCTTATTTTCAACTAACAAGATTACAGTATGCCTTAAAGTGTTTTTAAAGAAGTCTTGCTAGGTTTCTAATCTTATGACGTCACTTCGGGCAGTATGCTACCGTTTCCTATTTCCGTCAGTAAAGCAATTAAATTCTATGCTGGTTGGAAGCAGTGCGTATCAAACGTGAAACCATATGATTCTGTTATTCTATAGTAGCTGTATTGACCCATTTTATGTAACGTGAACAAGTAACTACTTATAATCCTATCGCCGTTTTAACTTGAATAGGTCTTTCGATAATTCGTTTTAAACTGTTTATTTTTTATATATTAATGATAGTATAGTCTACATAATACAATTGCAATAAGTATTAAAAAATTCTTAAACTTTTTCTTTTATGAATCAGTGCTCCATATAAATTGTATACCGAAGAATTCCTTTGGTTGATTTCGAACGTAAATACTCGTTATAAGACCATATCGAACATTTTTCTATCAATAGAAAATTGTTTTAAAATGCATATTAACCTACATGTTCTGGTACGCTAGCTACGAATTTATCTGTTACAATATTAGTCTAAATTTCTTCACAATCATTGAAAGTAAACCACAAGTAACTACTTAGATTCGCTAAGTTAATTACTTCGATTATGTGTAGAGTTCCAACTGTTTTCACAGTCTTAGTTTGTGGTTAGGCTTTTCATTATACCCTGCGGTTTCACTTTAGTCAATCTAACTTCATTATTAAACTTTCTATAGTAAGTGAATTAAATTTAGTCTAGAAAATAGTAATCACCCAAACAAGTCAAAATCAAAATACGCTATTTTGAAGGGAAACGCGATATTTGTACTGCGACAGAGTTTTAATATTGCGGGGGTTAAGACTTGATTTACTATAGACATACATTGCGGTAGATGTTTTAACACAGATTGGCTGAATTCGCCGTTGAAATGGTCGTTTGTTCGAACTAAGTTACTAAGTTTTGTGATATTTATTTTTTATTTAAAATGAATTAATTGAATTAGTCTAATTAGACTATTTTAACTAAAGTAATCTAATAATTGAGCTATGAGTACTTTATTTAAAACGAGTAACAGGGTTCATGTTTATAATAATTTAGCATTTTAGAATTACACGTTTTTTCTGAGTACTAATTGCTGATCTTTATCTATTTAAAACGAGCTTTGTGAAACTAAACATAATATTGAGATAAAACAGTGTTACTAAAATAGGAGCGACAGTAGGCAGCATGTGCCCAAAAGTAGCCACGATTAACCCACGCGAATGTTACCAAAGTTAAAATAAATATTGTAATTTATACGCCTAAACCCAGTGTAATTCAAATAACATAGCTTATTGTCAATAGGATGAATGATAAATCTATAAATCTTACGAGAAGAGTACTTTTGTAGGTACACGGGAACGTAGCTTGAACGACGTAAAACATTAAAATGTTTCACAAAACTACTGATAAATTTTTTTTAATTTTTTAAAAATAATTTCGCTTCCATTAATTTCCTTTCTTCATGGATCAATGCATGTTACTTATTTGAAATATTTATAAAATTAAATCAAACTCCTCTGTGAATGTAGATATAATATAATCAGGAAAATGTTCCTGAATGGTGCCTTCTAACATTTCAATATTTATATTTCCAGGGCGCTAGGGACAACCTAACAGACTCGGATTCGGGCTGCGTGTCCCCAGGCTCCCGAATAAAGGACTCTGCATCTCCAGAACTTAAACGAATGGATTCTGGGTATAAATCTCCACATACACCGAGCAGCCCTTGCAACCCTCGACGGCATTTAAATATCCCGCATGACGACTTCAAAGAAGACTTTGCCAAAGCGCAAGTTTTGGATATTTTGGATAGAAATTCAGAAGCTAGTGACTCTTTGAAGAGCAACCCAGTGAAGGAACATCTGGAACAGATGATCCTTAATGCGTCGGCTGATGATAGGAGCTGCTTGGAACAAGTTCTGATGATGTTATATAACTATCAGGCACTAAGTAGCTCCGTCAGCGAAGACGAGTCTTATCAGGTAAATTATACATGTATTATTATGTAGTATTTTCCAGTTTTTTTTAATATGTGTATAGAAAATATTGACAAACTGATTTTTTTTAAATAATTTCTATATCAATCCAAGTGAGATTATATTTTATGCTAAGTATAACCTTATTACTGTAATGTTGTTCTAAAACCTCTTGGATTTATGTATTATTGACAGTGACAATTTCATATTTCCACAAACCACCAAAACTTAAAATAACAATAGGATTTTTATCAACCATGTAACTATTTAACCAATTTCACTCAGGCAAAACCGAAGAAAATATGTGACGTAAGATTACGAACGGAAACCGATATATCGCACAAAACACACAAAGCGATCGCGACCGTCACACCGTATCAGCAAAAGGATAGAACCGAATCCCTCGAAAGCCTCTGTGAGGAAAGAAAACCAAATAACATATTACAAGAGAGCGGAATATTTGAAGGAGTCGAGACTGAGAGCAAAGAAACTCAGACCGACCTCAACGATAGCTTCGAATGCTCCGGTGAACTAAATACCGAAATACAACGACTGAATAGCATAAGAGAGAAGTTAGAGAGGCAAAGTAGAAATAGGACGCTTAACGAAGATTGTTTAGAATGTAAGTGTGTGAAGTTAGGGAAGAAACACAAGCAGTATTACGAGAGGAGACTCAAGTTCTTGGAGGGAAAAATCTCGATATATGAAGCGGCACAAGACGTGAAAGAGGCGAAATTAGCGCAACGGCTACAGAAGGAGTTTTTGCTCGAGAATAGGATACAAGTAAGTTTAGAATTTCGTTTGTAGATATAGCAGCTGAAAGACTAACAGACATTCTTGAGTCGCCTGTCTCTATGCTTTATTGAGGAATATTTTTAGTACAAATTACTAGTTGGATTTTCAATATAAGTATTAAAATAAATGTTTTGAAAATGGAAGTATTCAATTAACTTCAGAATTTATCTAGGAAAGTGTATTGAAGATAAAAATATTATTCTCTTGGCTCTTGTCCATGTTAATTTACGTTATTGTCATTTTTAAAATATATAATTTTTAGGTATCGGGTCAAATGATATATATAATTTTATAATGTCTATTACAGGATCTAGAATCGCAACTAACCGAACTTCATGACAAATACGAAAGACTCGAAGAAGAATGTTGTGAATTGGAGGAAATAGAAAATGATACACGGTTACATTGGCAACAGTATGTATATATTGTAACATTTCAATAATTTATTTTTTGTTATATAATTTTTGTGTTCAACTTCTAAGTACTAAATAAGTCGTTAAAGTGCATACTTTAATTTCGTAATAATAAAGTAAGAGGAAATATATCTAATAATTCTGTAAAAATGTAGATAAAGATCTGACGCATTTATTTCTAAACCTTAAATTTATTAAAATTGTGATATTTTGAATTAATGTACCTGATTATAGATCTTGGAATAAACTCTCCTAAAATAATATACTTACACGCATTGTTAATGTATATAATAAAGAGTACGCGAGCCTAGACTTATTCCATATTATCTCGAAACGCGTAGTTTTGAAGAAAGAAGCAAATCGAATTCATTTTTTAGATCACATAAAAAGGCACTTACACACTTACCTTCACACATCAACAAGCAAATTATTATTAGTACATTGTCTTTGTTTCGTCGATTGGTTAATGCGAGAAGATACTACATTAAAATAAAACATTTACGTTATAATTTATTATATTTCTGGTTATTTGCATTTCTTCAACGTGGTCAGCAAGTGACTATCACTTCAACTTGACAATTTAATATCATTTATTTATTACTAACTGACCCGGTTAGCTTCGTACCGCCTAACATGACAGTTACGAAACCCGTAAACATTTTGCATTGGATAACTTTTTATTTAAGTTTTTCGTCTATTTTCCAATATTTTAGTTATTCTGCTATTCAATTAATTACAATAAATGAAAAACCATGAACTTGAACTTTGTTTTATATTAACTGCATACGCCATAAATCAGATACTTGAATTAAGATAAATATTACTTCAGTACAACTACTGAAATCAACCGCTTACATTCTTCTAAATGGTTGTACCATTTAGAAGAATGTAATGCTTATTTGTAAAGTAATTGCAATATTTCCTTGGTCTATTCTGTTTTGCTTAAAGTACTTGAGATATAAATTCGTATATTTTAATATTTCAGGTTAGAAATGGACTACGAGTTGTGTTCAGCGCAATTGAGAGATATGACGGAACAAAGGGAGTGTTCGCGGGCGCAAGCCGAGCGGCTCGTTCAAGAGCTCGCCGAGAAGGAGTGCTCACTGCAAAAGAGAGAGGTAAAGGCTATTTGAGCAGTTGCTTAAACGACTCTAGGAGGTCGTGCGTTCGAATCCCAGCTAAGCACAAATTTTTTTATAAAGATAATTAATCATTCGGATTTTTAAGGTTAATGTTGTGTGGAAACGGGCCTTAGTCCTCGAATAGAGTTATTGTAATTGCCAACAATTTCCTGGCATCTTCAAATTCTATATTTCGACATAAAACCGTATCAAAATCGGTTCATTCGTTTTGTAGCTAAGATTACATGTAAAATTTAAATGGTTTTTGTCTTGCAGAATGAAATCCAATCGCGATTAAGTAGTTTGGAGCGCGCAGTACCAGCTTTGATAGCATGGAACGTCATTCGTGTTATTGGCGTTACAGTCAATATGGGAAGTCAGGTAATTTTAAAAATGCACTTACGAGGAATTGACTGTTAATATTAGGTATAGTATAAATAACTTTATTAGAAAAGAAAAAAAAATATCCGACGAACTTCCTTACAATGAAATTTTCGGTTAATTTATTTATTTAAAGAATTAATGAACAATAATTATATTTCTAATTAATTTAATTATTGTTTAAAATTCGCAAACGGTATAGCTCTGGGTTTCTATTAAAACTAAATAAATAACTCGGTATTTCTGAACCATTTTAATGTAAAGTGGGAACAAACCGTGATCCATGTGGTATCAAATTATTTCAGTATTATTATTATTTTCTTATGTATATATTATATTATTATTTTCTTATGTAGCCAAGTCCACATTTCAAGGATCGTCATGCTCGCTTAAATGTCATTGCTTGTGGCGGCGTCCATGCGTCGGGTTGTCTCTCTCCCTAAAATATGGCGAGGGGGCCGATGGCTGGCCATGCGTCATACTCGTGAACGGGTGCTACTTGTGGTGACTGGTCGTACTTGAATTCGTGTATGCGGTGATGTTAATTATTTCAACTATGTGTTTGCGTGTTGTTCCCACGAGAATGTAAGTGCGTGCTCCTATTTCACCATGCCTCCTGCTGATAGAGGACAACTCTTTGTTTTTAATTTATGTTATTATTATAAATTACTTAAGATGTCATGTGGAACATGGTTTAATGGTTGCAGCTCCTTACAAACGTTGTGTAAAAAAAAAAACTTGGCGATTAAAAATAGTGGCGGAGAGTTTATTGCCAGTTCTTCTCTTCCGTTCTACGCCCTTGATTTGAGAACTGGCACTAAATGTAAAATTAGAAGCATTAATATTATGTATTTCTTTGCTGACAAGTCATAAGTGTACAATGTGTTACCCATATGATTAAATTATTTTTGAATTTGAATTTGAACCAATACGACTTAGGGTCAAGAAAAGAGCGTACCATTTCTCAAAGGTCGGCAACGTATTCGCGTGTTTATTTTTTATACGTTTCCCCCCTGTTTTATAAAAAATGTTTTTAATATTAGAGCGAAAAAACAATAATTTCATACAATTTTCAGCGTGCCCTCATCAGTCGGATGGGGCCTTTCAGCCATGACACCAGGAGTGCAATAGCGACCATAAAGCAGATGCGAAGTGTCGTAGAAAAGCCTTGCAGATCTGTATTCACCAGCGGTAACGTCAAGGCTCTGGAGCAGCAAGTTACGAAGTAAGTGATATTAAACATATTTCAATTTTTTTTTACTGACGTTATCTACTTATAAATAAAAATAAAATAAATCAGTGGCGCTACCGTTTTAGATCAGGGCCTCAGATTTCTGTATCTGTTTCATGATCATTTGTCAATGTAATAGGCAAGTGGGTGATCAGCCTCCTGTGCCTGACACACGCCGTCGACTTTTTGGGTCTTAGGGAAGCCGGATTCTAATGATGTTTTCCTGCACCGTTTGAGCGAATGTTAAATGCGCACTAGAAAGAAAGTCCATTGGTGCACAGCCGGGGATTGAACCTACGACCTCGGGTATGAGAGTCGCACGTTGAAGCCACTAGGCCAACACTGTTCGTTTGACTAGATAAAACTTGAGAATGGCGGGACAAATTTGGCTAATTTTGTTCTTGTAATATATGTGGAACTTCAGAGTTTAAATGGTGCATAATAATAAATAATTACATTTTTCAAGTCCAACTCGACTTCCACAGACTCGACGAACCATCGTAATAGTTGACACACCGCAAAAAATATAGGATATCAGAAATCTAATATATACAAATTGATGGAGTGTAGAATATAAAAATTGTACTAAGATTTGTAAATAATATTTCAATGATAAAACTATTATATTTCATCTTTTTATTTTGTATAATATTGTTATCATTTTTAGTGAAACAGTATAAGCTGTTGTTGTGTGCCCTTAATTACTTTTACCCTTTAACTTTATAATATATATTATATATACTAGCAGACTCGGCCAAGCGTTGCTGTGGCTAAGGTTTTTGTTATATTACATAGTAGTAATTTATTCAAAGGAAACGGCAGGACAACAACAGTCATGGGGATCACCATGCTTTTTTGGTGGCTATGCCATTAAATTATAGCTTATGTGAAACGTTGGTACTTTCAACACAGCGCCATCTGTTAGAATTGTGTCAAATAATAAACAAATAATTTGCAATACATTGCGGGTATAAATCGAGTTGTAAGCTATCCTACCTTTTAAGTTGGATCAAACTACACACGGTGTGCAAGTTTGATTGATATCAGTTCGGTAGTTTAGGAGTCCATAGCGGACAAACAACGTGACACGTAATTTATATATATTAAGATAACAAACCGAGTTATGAACATGGGACATAATGAGATCTATGCAGTTATCACTAGTACCGGCCAAATATCCTTTGACAAATTTGTTTACTTTATATGTGATTCTCTAGAGTTCTACGTAGTATTATTAAGCAATTTAGCTATAAACGGAAATTCAAAAGATTTTTTTTAGTATGATTAACTACACATTATTAGTATATTATATGTATCCCTAAATTATTCTTAGTATTAAAATAATATTGTTAAATTTCAGATTATTAGCAGAGAAGAAGCAAATAGAACAGCAGACGGGTCAAGTGAGGAAGAGTTTGGAAGCAAAGATTATGAAGCTGGAACAGGAATTGGAGACGGCAAGGAGGCAGATAGCGGCTGCTGAGAATGGTGCATATGTGAAGAAAGACAAAATTGAGGAGAAAATAGAAGAGCTAGAACAGAAGATACGAAAGGAAAAAGAAGATGAAAAGGTATTTATGTTATATAATAATATAGTAGTGGATTTATTATTCCTTAACTTGACTTCTTTTAATCTTATGTATAAAAAATTGGATTAAGACTTGAGGGATTTAGGGCGGATGTATTTCGGATTATCTGCTTTAGTAACTTTTGTTAACAGTCTAAACTACAATTTTCCTTGAAAAAAATTGTATATTTTTGCTTCTAGTTTTATTTCTTCCTTCCTTCAGCTTAAATGAAACGACAACATAAATTAAATCAGTCACACACAGTTTTAATTTAAACACTTTTCGTACTTTCGAACTCAGGGAAAACACAATAATATAAACAAAATTATCTAGACGATCTATTTGTATCTCTTGAATTTTCTTGTAAATCAAATCGTATTTTCTGATATGTAAACGCAAATATTAAGCCAAAAAGTTACTACTGTGTGTAGAGCGATAGTGCTATTTGCTACCTGACAATTCATTTACAAAATTTATATATTTTTTTATTTTCTTCTTACGTAATAACGTATCAAGATGGTTAATGTCGGACTATACAGTGTTGTAACAAAAACAGTGTTGTAACAAAAACAGGTCATAGTAGTCTAATGTCGACTCTTTATGAATTGTTCTTTTTAATTTTCCAGCTTCCAGCAGATCCGTTAACAAGCAGCAAATTAAGAGCATTGCTACTCAGCCAGCAAGAGTTGCAGAACAGAATTTCTGAACTGGAGAGAAGGGAGACGGCGTACTTGGAGATGCTGTCTCAAGCAGATGACATGTGGGCGGATATGGAGGGAGGGTATAAGAAGAAGATAGAAGAGTCACAAGCCACGGAAATGCAGCTTAAAGGAAAGGTAAAAAATATCATTATAATGTTAGTTCTTTACAATTATGAAATTGGCATTTTGTATACGAGGACCAAAAAGTAGATTTTTAAATAGAATATTATATTTAATTAATCAAAGTATGTACTCGTACCATTGCTTTCTATGCACTTTTGTCATCTTTTACGTAGTTCATTTATCTCTTTAAAAGAAAACCATTCGGATCAATAAAATCTTTGACGACGGTTTTGACTGCCTCATAAGAGTTGAATTATTTACCTTGCAAGAACCTTAAATAATGGTAATAATAAAATAAAAAAATAATTTAAATCTTATGGAGATTTAAATATCTTTTGGAGCAAGGTCCGGGGAGTACGTTAGATTAGACTTTCCAATTTAAGCTCCTCTAATTTGGTAGCAGTCTGTTGTGCAGTTTGTGGTCTAGCGTTGTCGTGAAGCAGCAGAAGCCAAGAGCGATTAACTAACCTTGGTTGTTTAGCACGTATTGGTTTACGAGAGTTCTTAATGAAACATCTTTTACGGGTAAATGCAAATTGTGGCACTGTGTAAGATTTTGGTATAAAATTACTGTAAAATATTTCTTATAATTTACGTCATATAATAGGTCAAAGCTCTGGTTTAATTTATGGAGAAAAAAATCAGTAGGGAACACATATAATTGTTTCATTTATCACAAAATTGCAGCCAAGTAATGTAGGCACCGCAAGCATGCTGCATAATTAAGTAATTATACATTATACATGTGTATAAAGAAACAGTAGAAATACAAAGTAACCACACAGTAGTCGTTGTATAAAATTTGACATATTATACCTATATATCTTTGCTTACCTATTCCGTGACTAGATGAATCAAGTATTTAAAAACATGTTTTTTTTAAGGTTAAGAAATTGGAATCTGAACGTGATCAATGGAAGACATGCCTAGAACCCCTGAAGAAGAAGCTTCGAGAAATCGAAGAGTCCGAATCGGGAATGCGGATAGCGTTAGAGAAGGCTGAGAGAGACGCGAAAGCCCTGAAAGCACAGAACACACAACTATCTGCAATGTTCGGGAAAGCTGATGTGGAGGCTAAAAAGGCTGAAAATACGTTCAGGAGTTTGGAAACTAAGTTCAAGGTTAGATTTTAACTGAAACAAAATTTATTTATTTACTAACTATTACTAAACCAACACGATGATGACGAAAAAAAATATAACAAAATATTTAATAATAAATACATAGGATACACAATATCGCTTCTGTGAACTCACTCTGCAAACATATAAAGATAGTGTCTGAGACAGCATTTAGTAAGCACCACGGCCTTTGGTATCGGAAATAAGCTTGGCCTTCGTCGTCCCCCCTAGGTAGGAACACTTGGATGCCCGCCACCCCCGCAAGACTTTCTTGTTATAATATATTGTACCCCACATATAATTTCTTGACGCATAGAAAAATGAGTCGCATTTAGATGCGAAAAGTGCACGAAGTTAAGGTCTAAGGAGATGGAACATTATGTGGGACTTGGGAAAAAATCACTTTGCGACGGGCGTGACGCACTACCGCCAATGGAATTTGTATGATTGACATTGCTCATGCATTGTCACGTGACCATTTCCTTACAAATTTGTTTGGCGTCAGTGGGTCACACCTAACAAAGAGTGATTTTGTCTTACGCCCCTGGACAGCCACAATTTTCAATGAGTATAGTAACAACTATTGCGAGCAAGTCCATCATTAACTCGAACTTGGGCGATGGCCTGGCCGAGGCCTTTTGGTCCTTTGGTTCCACAAATTAAAAAAAATTAAGTTTTACGAATTATAGTATTTCGATACATTGATTCAGAATTAAGTTAAGTGCTGTCCTAATATAATTATTACTGTCTTATATAATTATTTTCATATTACAGAAAGAAGTGGAGCATCTTCGCAAAATCAACAAGCAATTGGATGAAGACCTGAAGGGTCAGTGTGACACATCGAAGAAGGCTGAAGTAAAATTTGCTGGAGATCTCGATTCTATCAGGAAGGAATTGTCCAGGGCTTGCAAGAACAATCAAGAACTGGAAGTCACTAACAGCGAGCTTAAGGAAGAGGTAAGTTATTTTTGGGTTGTCTCTTTTGGTTGGGTTTAATACTATTCATAAATTTTTGACTATCCTTAACACTCGTGGTACAATTAGTAAATGTGAAAGACTATTTGAGGCTTATTCCAAATCAGTTTAATTGCAATCCATTGAAGTGTCCTTATGCCTCTTTCTGTGAAATGGTGTTTTCGCTGTGATCGAAAGAGACAAATAGATACTTTAAAATTCTGCAATTAGACAAATTTTTCGTTCGTTGTTGTCATTGTTTTCAAAAGGTTAGGTTTTGTTTTATACACACTTTCATATCAATAAATCCAAGATCATCTCTATGCACCTGTACCTTACTCATTAATTGGCTCTTCACCACTGCTTATTACGGTGATAATGCATGAAATATCAATTGCGACTCCGCTTTTTAGTTCGTAAGTTCGCATGTCCGCTTCCACGTTTGTTCCGCTCGTTACACGAAGACAGTGCATGTGAAGTGATGTATTGCATGGAAAGACTTCAACCATCTAAGGAGACATATTTTCTCAGGTTGAATCACTGGAAAAGCAGTTAGCGCTCACGCAAAAAGCACTGAATCAGTGCAAGCGCAAGTGTGACGATAAATTAAAAACAATTAGTCACGAATTGTCCATAAAGACTGAAGAGTTGGAGGAGATGCGAAGTGAATCTATGCGACAGACGTATCACGGGTCCAGAGACCTCAAACCGGATAGGACGGAATATGTCGACGAAGGCTATTCGATATACAATCCCGCACCGAAGAGCGATTTTGGGAGAATGCATCACAGTATGAGCTACATAACGTCGGATTCGAGGTGCTCTTGTCCGTCCATGAGGAGTCAGCTGGTCAGCCAGTTGATCGAGGACTTGTTCGACCGGATACACAATGCCGGAGATGACGATTTGAGCAAGCTGTGCAAAGAGATTGTTCCGAACAAGGGCGAAGTGACGGAGGAGACCAAATCGAAGATCACGAATTACCTCTTGATGGCCATATCGAAGGAGCTTATTAGGTCCATAGGAGACGCAGACGCGAAGACTGACACGGAGGTGAGTAGCTTTATTAATTGTCACTAAACTTGCGTTAGAGTCCATATCGTTCTAATCTACCTCTAATCGTGGTTGGGGATTAACATTTTTTTGCTTTAAAATGTTCTACCATTTCAGCGAGTCGAGATAATTTGTCACAAATTATGTTCAAATATCCGAATTTCGTCATTGATAATTATGTTGATCGGAATTACTCTTTTATTGATTAAATGGTAATTAACCCGGATCAATTATCCGATAGGATAGGATACGTCTATGACACATATTAAAATTAGTTAATTTTAACTATTATTCATAGAAAACATATTATCAATCTTATTGTTTTCTTCTAATTACTGCACTGATCACTTTTTAACACATCGTAAATAATAATTTATCACGAAGAGGCTATAAAGTTTATTAGAAGTTAACTTTTGATTAAAGCAATTTTAGCATGCAAGCAAGATTTAGGCAATTTGATACATTTTATTGATCCGTGAACATTTTATATAAATTGTATCTCATTAATGATCGTAGGAATGGCAACGCGCTGTATCATCAATGACGTATTCAGTGCCGTACGGCAAAGACGAAAGTCGATGGTGTGGCAACGCAGGTGTAGTGCGCGGCGCCGCAAGACTCGCTAGTGTTAGTTGCGCCTGCGCAGCTGCCAGTCTATGTGCCGCGGCACCACACCTTGCTCCTACTGTCAAGATTTGTCAGGAGGTAATTTTTTTAAATATTTAGTGCGTACCACATATTATTGCATATTTCGTCACTTCGTTTAAATTTTATAAGAAAATTTTATTTTTTAATAAAGAAATTATAAAGAAAAATAAAATAAATGTTTTGTTTTTAGGAAGTTTTAGAACATGGCGACGTTAAAATAATGGAAGAGCAGTTGGCAAACGCCATAGAAAGTATTGTTGTAAGTATTTCTTATAAAATTAATTTTAATAGTAGTAAAATATTGATATATAGATCAATTTGTGAAAACTTATTGCCGAATATTCGCACTTGAATTATATTTAATGAATATTTTACTTTTATCTTGTATCACAAAGCAGTAGCGCTAGCAGTATTGGTCTTGTGGCTTCAGCGTGTACATCCATACATTAATAGGTTAACTTATTACAGAATTGTCCGTCATGTGCGTTAGGCACGAATGCGATAGTTTGGAGCACGGACGTCTAAGGGCATCTAACGGATTTCAATTATGTGAGTATGGGTAAACAATTCGTTAGTAAAGATTAAAGTATAATTGTATAACTTCTGGTACGCTTCTGGTAACAGTCTTAAACATTTCCTTTTTGCTTCTAAATTTTTATGATAAAGAAATATGTTTCCGTCTCCCAATGAATCGTCCGTAAAAATATATCTTCGCTGCGACCGGGAATCGAATTCCATGGTTCACCACTTAGCATAGCAAGCTCTGTGATTATGAACCTAGTTTATTTTAACAGTCTGTATGTTGATAGCATAGCAAAATGTTTCATTTGTTGGTATGTAGCTACTAAAAATCTAGGCTAAGTAAAAAAAACACAATAGCTATTTATATATTAAAAATGTTTGTTTCAGACATGGCCTCCACCGACCTCACTCTGGTGCCTTCTTTAATATAGAAAAACTGTATATACTTTGTATAATAAACATAGAATTACTAATTACTATTTAACATTGTATCGAACAAGACATTGTACCTCTTCGACATGAGTTTCTTCCGTGCCAATTGTGTTTCGATTTTTTGTGTAAATAATAATAATTTGCAAATCGATCATTTGTACTAGAGTATCATTATCATTGGAGTATTAAATACATTTTATTTAACGAATTCATGGATGAAATAAATGGATATTTAACTTAGTTGGAGTTTTATTTCCTGAAACATTAGAACAAGATGCTTTGTAGCTTGAAGGTCGCGGTTACGTTTTTGCTTCATTTCGACTGTTATAAGCAAATACAATTCTTGCGAAGAAAAAAAAAGCTCTGGTGAAAATGTTTGCAAATAACGAAGCGTGCGTGTTACTGTTTTTGACGGGCGTGATAAGAATAAATTATCATAAATATCATTTATAAATTTTTTTTAATGTTAATTTAATTTAACTCCTCAAAATGATAAATCGACATGAAATACTTTTTATGAAAAACAAATCGTTCGCATAAAAAGTTCAACGTCAATCGAAAATGTCAAATATTGAAGTTTAAATATTAATAACAAAATAAAAATCTGTTTTTTATATCAACCATGTAAACCCCACGGCCCACGTTAATTTTATTACCCTAAACATTGATTATAACTGTCTGAAAACATTTATATATAATATGGTAGCAGGAAATGTAAACTGATAACATTCATAAAATATCTTACAAACTACTTTTGCAGGTAATTCGAACAACGAGTCTCTATCACAAGGACTGTTGCTCCTCAACTTCAACCAGTCGGTCGAAAGCATGATGGTAGAAGATGTTAAAATTCAAAGGGTCCAACTACCTGTCGAAACATCAAAATCCTCTGAATCTCATAAAGCCGAGTCCATTTTGTCTAAATGCTCATGTCCCGAATGCGATTCCCTCAAATGTTTCATTCTTAGACGAAGCCCAGCTAGCAATTTGTGTAACTGTCCTAAAAAATTAAAGTCCTGTTGCAACAATAGCAAGAATGCTTTACACGAAACTAAACCTACATTGGACACAAGCCGCGTGATAAGCCAAGTAAATAGAAGCGTGGATATTAGTACTAAAATCAGCTACAACAAAAAAAAAACGTCCGAAAATGGTTCATGTACAGTTAACACAATTATTAAGTCCAGCATCAGTAGTAAGTCAATAACTCAAGATAGTTATAAATCTCAGGACAGTTTTAGTGATGTAAAGTTAGAGATGACACCATTAAGAAATTGTAACGAGAATACGGCGCATTTAAGCGCTCAAATAATAAAAGCAGGCTGCATTCAAGATTTTAACGATTGCATATCAAATAACGAACCTTACAAGAGTTCGGTACCAGAAATAAAAGACGTGAAAGAATATATTTATACAAAACTAAAGGAAATATATAATGCATGCAGCTGCAAAGTCTGCGAATGTATTCCAACAACTCCACTCTCCGCTCGAAAAAACACATGTTCGTGCAAACCTTGTCAATGTGATGACTGTAAGAAACTATATAATTACGTTGGGTGTCATCTAAAGGAAAAACCACATGTTGGGTGTCCATGCATAAGTTGTGATAGAAAAGACTGTCAAGGAGTAGTAAAAAAATTTCAACAAATCTGCAGCTGTAAGCCGTGTGACTGTCTTATGTGTGCAGAATCATTGTCGAAAAATTGCAACTGCGCACCGTGTTCATGTTTCGAATGTAAGTATAAGCCTTCCTATTTGAGACGAAGCTACATAGTGGCCGCTGTAGGTCAAAGTAATCGAAGTACTACTTGTAATTGTGACTCTCCATGTGAATGCTCCAATTGTATTCCTACATATGGCACAACAGCTTTATCACAGGAACGCTCGACCGGAACAGTTGCACGTGCTATTTGCCCATGTTATTCGTGCACAAATCAATCATGTCAGTCTGATGGCGAAAATTGTAGATGTGCAATGCAAAAGCACGTTATGTCGAAACCTATTGAAAGAGCTCATCATGATTATGATATACGTAACGTTTTACTAGAAGATACAGACAGAATAAAAAGGAATTATAATAGAGATGTTATTTCGATGTGTGCTAATGTCCAACAACAATTTTGTATGGGGGATGATCCATCACAATGTATACAAAGAGGAAATAGGTTTGCAGCTGAATATATTAAATTATCATTACCGAACAAAATTTGTCGATATAGTTACAATCTTATTCCGTGTGAAAATAAATCTAGTGATAATGCTTATAATACGGGTGATTGTTTGGACGACAAAGAACTTAAGTTATTAGGTAAAATAGAAGATGTTTCACAACTACAAAATGTAAAATGTAGTTACTGCAATTGCGAGTTTTGTAAACGCCAACAATCCAACTATGTAAATAATGATATCGGGAACATTATTAAAAATAATTCCTTACCAAATGAAACAGCGTCTACTTTTAATGGAATGACCTTTAAAGAGCGACCAGAATTGGTGCTAATTGAATCAATCACCCACTTAGCTGGACAAAGTAGCCAAAATGTGAGAGCGTGTCAAGTTGCAACTTCTAAGGAGATAATCAATAATAGGATAGTAGAAGTAAATCATTTTGCTACCGATCCAAACTCGAAAAATAGCATTAACATAAACAGTAAACTTAAGAGAAATAACACTGAATTGTTACTATCCCAACGTAAGAAATTATATTGTGTAGCTTCAATTATCAAGGACTTCGCTCTATTTAGCGAAGGCTCAAGTTCTCTTTCTAATGATGGCAACAGTGAACATTCACCATCCTTAAATACGCAACTTCCAGCGACACTGGATCCCGTGTCATCTACATTACTTGTAGTTCCTGAGAATCTCAATAGCTTAGATGCTGAAAAATTGAGTATAAATAACAATTATTTTAAAAAATCTGCAACTTTACCGTTTTTTAATGCACTCTACGACGAAAACCAAAGAACACGTGGAATAGAAGACCCGAAGTTCTCAATTAAAATGTTTGATTATGCTAACATTCAGACAACATTACTCCAAGCGCAAGAATTTTCAATAAAACTAAGAGGGTTATTAGAAAGCTATGAAGCAGCAAATAACGATTTTAGAAGTGTTTCGCAAAGATTAAGAAAACTTTATGATGAAATTGTTAACAGTACTACGAGTGAGGATAAAATACATAAAGTTCATTTCAAACATGATAAAGAATCAAATAAATTGTACTACGTCGGTGATAGAATTTCATTGTCCAATGAGACAGATTTATTTGATAATAGTTACAACGCGTCCCTTATTACCTGTCTACCATCGAATACCAACAAAACAATATTAAAGCCTATCCTGGGTAGTCATAATTTATTAGAAAACGTCAGATCGACTTATGTGTTAAGTGACGAAGATATTTTTGGAGATGCAATCTCCAACTGTTGTACTATAACAGAGGTCAATAATGATACTATTATTGCTTTTAAAAGACAAAGAAGTCCCAGTAATATATGTAAAAAAATAACATCGGTTTCTATAAAGAGTAATAAATATGCAGAAACAGATTTTCTGTATTTTCATCAAGCAATAATGTTTAGTAAAAGTACATGGACCCAAAGTGATAAAAGACAGCAAAATGAAAATATAAATACAGAAATTACATTTAGAGATGCTGATTTTTACAAGGATGAAATCACGGAAACAAATGTTACAGGGAGTTTGTACACCACTTTCGAATCGTCGAAAAATATCGTTCTTCCATCATCTCCAGAAGTAAAGGTATGTATATAATGAATTTACGCTGCATATTTATGTCAACCTGGGATGCCCAACATTTCAAAATGAGAAAAACAAAGTACTAATTAAAGAAAGAGATTAAAATCTTATAGACTTTTTTTTAATTTTAGAATAACGAAAACCATCTACATTGGAACGTTTTGCGAAAAAATCTTTTCTTAAAATCACATCAAAACCCAAGTCATAATAGTGATGCACCATCTCTGGAAGTAAATATAAAGGAAATTATTAGGATCATCTCGCAAGAAATCCGGAAGGAATTTACTCAACAAGACATTAATATGACTTCCCAAAGACTTCATAAGGTTCCGGTAGTTACAATTTTATTACTGATATAGGGATTAGTTTTTTTTCAAATATTTGATATTAAGGTTGAATTTCATAATGATTAGGGTAAGAAATCACATGAGAATGTGAGAATTATTTTGGTCAAAGTAGTGTCAAGGGTTGTCCTTAAATCTGAGTTAAGTAATATGCAACGTAAATTCATGATATCTTAAAGTATAACAAATGCAAAGACCCGGTGATTTAGATACTGATTGCATTTTTTTATATTATTTACTTTACAGTCAATAAGCTTCAAACATGAAGGCAACAAAGCTAGTTTTTCCGATATAAGAAGAATTTCTAATCATACAGTACTAGTGAAATGGAACATACCAAACAATATATCCAATATTAAAGGATATGAAGTAAGTAATCTTTTAACTATGAAGTGGATATTGTTAAATTCTGAAATGACATGCAGATGTCCTGGTCCTTAGATGTACTCGTATGTCCAAAAAAGACGCTTTATATTTTATACATATTTTACTCCAGTTACAGATTGATGGTCGCGTCGTTAAAAAGATTTTAAACCCACATTGCGCAATGGCAGCCATCTCTAGTCTTCCACAAAGCGAGAGGGTTTTACTCACGATACTCACAATAACGGACTCCCAAGGGCCATACAGTTCTAATACTGTTGTGTATAATCCCCGTAACATAAAACGGTAGCAACATAATACAATTTACAAGTCAAAATTGTGTACTGAATAAATTATAAAGTAAATGTACAAAAATTGAATAAAGTTATAAATTAAAACGTTTTGTTTTTGTCAGGTTTTATTATTTATTAAATACCACAAACACTATAAGCGTAGTCCCATTGGCTATACGTAAATAGTACTCACTTTTACTAAGTGCTACCTAAATATTGAATGCATTGCAAATAGCTTAACGTGACAGAACATTCTATAACCAATACCGGCATATAGTAAACTTATAAAAAGGGTTTTCTAAACGTAATGTTCTTATTTATTTAAAAAAAGGTATACCAACGGACAACAATAAAAGCTTACATCTAGAAGACCACAATAATAACATAAAAAACTGATTGTACACCCTTTACAGGCAAACACAGCATGCTTTATACTTAAAAACTATTTCTAACAGAATTCTTACAAACTATAAATTTGGGATAAAAAAAGTAAGAGATATAAACGTTATTGTAAAATTTAGGAAAGGCTCTGCCAACTATTGTTTAAAATGTTTTTGTATTAACGGGAATAACAAGGACTCGAACGCTTTCGCAAAGGTTGACAAAATTGAAATTGGACAATAATTCTAAACTAAGGATGTCGCAATTTTTGTGCAATGGCAAGACCTTAGCGAAATATCAGCTCTTTGTTGGGTTTGAGGGATTTTAGGCATTTAAGTAAAATCTCATGGTCGATCACAAAGGCGACGAAAGAGTTGCTAGCCAATCCTTTTGAGACAGAAGAACTACTATTCTTGTAAACAGAGGCAATGTTATTAGCGAAAAGGTTGCAGATTATTTACAGACTTATCTTATTTAGGGTAGGGAATTAATTTTTATTTTTTAATGCTTTTATTTATAGTCTTTTAATGTCAAATAGAACAACAACAATGTGACAGTAAATTTTCAGTGCAGTAGAAAATTTAGTTTTCTTTATATGAAATTATTCAAAGAATGAATAAATTTCAACGTAGGTTATATAGATATCCAAGAAAGGATTATAAATACAAAGAACATGAAGTTGAGGAGGTCTTTCCTCCAAAACCTCCAAAAAATGTTTTCAATTGTGAAAAACCTATGACAAATCGTTGCTGTAGTGTAGCACCAGATTTGGTTGATGCAACAGAGCAGTGTGTGGAGGAAGCTGATGAGGATCTGGTACTAAGTTGATTGCTTTATTTGTTTTGATAGTATTATTGATAGCTGTTTAAACTTCTAAAGAACAAATTTCAAAATGTGTTATGAAATTACTTACAAGATATTTTGTAAATCTTTGATCCCTTCATTCTGTCTTATCTCGTAAATAATTCAGTATCATTGTTTTAGTGATGTAATTTATGAGCCGAGTTTCCAAAAGGATCACTATCCATCTAGATTACCTAACTAAAACCACTAGAGTTGCTTAATTGTAGTTTTATATCTTTTAGTATCAAAATCTTCTGATAGAACAATACGGCTTCGATCCACGAAATCTGAGTACGATAGACCAGCTAAAAGAAATAAAGAAATTGATCTGTGGAGAAACGCCCAAAGTTGAAACTGCTTCCCAATATAACCCGATCGAGAACAAGAAACTTTCTTTTATGGAAGCTGAATATGGTTTTAAATGGCAGGATATCGATAACACTGAAGATATAGATAATTTTTTTGTTACTGAGAGAAATGGTAGGTGGAGATTTTAGTATATAGGTTCAACTTCAGCTCGCATTATATTTAAACATAATACCTTAATGTTATACGTTAGGGTTTTTGCATACGTTCTAAGATAATCTTCAGTTTCTTTGTATCGGACTACAGCGCGCGTAATTAGTAATGCATATCGAGTTTACTAAGTACGCTCTTAAGCGTATTTAGTAATAATTCGAACCCCGAGCGTTTGTTTAAAACCCTCTTGAGGCCAGTCAAACCATAACACATGATTTCCAGAGACATATTCAAGCGATGAAGTAAAAATAAACGAAGTTCCAAAAGTAAAAGTAATAGCAGAAAAATTCATGAAGTTTAAAAAAGATAATATAGAAGTCAGAAGGCTTGATGAGAAAGTAGTTTGTGTGGAATACGACGTTTATAAGAAACATACAAATAATGGCGGGCTACCTTCTGAACCCATACAAAAATTACGAACTTATTATTCTGTTAAGCCAGTGGAGCCTCAAGGTATTTACAATAATTAGAACTGTACCATTAAAAGTCCTTAAGCATTTGCTTTACCTAACTATTTCCATATTGGGAAGACAACATAACCTGAAGACGACAGCTTTAGGGTCACACTATAATTCACAGTTCGTTCTCGGTCTAGTGAAATATTCTTCGTTATTCGTATATAATTGTATTCGACCGGAACTTTCTTGTTACGGATAGTATGGATGTACTACACATTTACACATTGTTTTTCATATAATAATATTTTACCCCTACTGTGAACGGTATTATGTGAATCCAGCCATATTAATCTTGGCACGTAACATTGTCAGATTTTCGGAGATGGAGAAAGGTCAGTTGTTTCTTAGTAATTACGAAAAGATCTTAAAAACTACTGACGCTAGTCAACTTATTTTCCGGGCACAATAGTTAAGTAATGTACATACCAGTCGGCCCCGACCGTATAAATGCCTCTTTCCGCTAAAGCAAAACCTATCAACATATTGTCGACTTGTGATATACCTAAGCCCAAAAAATTCACAATAACAAAAGGCAGTTTGAACAATATTCATTTAAGACTATTATTTTTTGTAATTATTTACAGATACATGTATTCCATCCTCTGTGAGACTTAAATACAAGATTGCGAGTGAAGATTTAAAGAATTTAACTGATAAAGAAGTAGAAATAATAGACGGCAAGATTTCCGAAAATAAGCCTTATTTAGACGATTTAAGAAAAGTTCTTAAACGAAAAGAGGCACATGAAAAGAAAAACAAAACCGTACTAGACCTAATGTCTTTATATAAATTGGCAAAGAGAAATTTGGCTTTTGACGATGACGTCATATCCAAAGTGGAATTGGAGGAAATCAAAGAGCTGATTACGAAGAATTGCGCCTCAAGCATTCATGGAATAAGTCGAAGGACAATTAAAAGTGAGAAAGATGAATCGAAAAGAGGGAAAACAATTAATGCTGTTTCGGAAAGTATTTTTACGGAAATACTACGGAATGCTGAAGATAGAATATCAAAGAAATCGAATATTTTATAATTTAAAAATCATTGTTTAAGTAATTCTGAGGGTGTTTTAAATAAAATACAATTATTTAACAAAAAACAGTTTATTTAACTGTAACACTATATAAAACATTTCCTTATTTAGTAAGTTTTGGCTTAATGAGATTTCTTTAAACTTTATACACTATTCTCAACTTTCTCAGTTTCGGGATTATAGGCTGGGTTGAGTCCTAGTTTCTTCATTTCCACTGCCATTTCGAAAAGGTAGTCGTAGCATTCCGTCCTGAAATTGACAGATGTTTTTTAGTAAGTACTAACATTTAAAAAAAATATTAAGCTTTATTTAAGCAAACAATTATATGTCTATTGCGTTAGTTTTAGATTCAAAAGAAAATACACATTCACAGGTAATATTTGGCTTAGGCCGTTTGTTCACCACGCCGTCACCGGGACGACCGTGTCAGAGCGCGGCCACACGACGCGGTAATGCACCGTTAACGCATCGTGTGGCCGCGCTATCACCGAGAACGAGATGACGGCGCCGATTTAGCAATACATACATTTAATATGGCCATGGGTCCAACGCACGCCCGTCACCCGAAACTTTAGATTTCCGAGACTTACGCTGGCCATAGACGGACCGCATGTTGCAGTCGACACCGACTGCTCTAAGCGGTCGCCGCACGGCGAACTGCAGTTTCCATACTAAATTCATATCCGCCATACACGGACCGCACGACCAGTTTCTGAGCGGTCGGAGCAGTCGCTCTGCGGTCGAGTTTCGCCGTGCGGTCGACTGCCTAGAGCTGCCGGACCCACCATACACGAATTTATAGATACCTTACCTTTACCTTATGGTAAAGGTAAGGTATCTATAAATTCGCCTTACTCTCTGTCAATAGCTCTCTCCCTTTTCTTCAACCAAAACACTGCACATCTTCGTGACATTTCATCCGTATAGTTTCATTTCAAAAATAAACATTGAAACAGATACAATATGTAGTCAAGGCTTATTATGTAGGTGGGTTTTGCCAACGGATTATTATAAAAAATCAAATCAAGGACTTACATAGTTTTAGCTTGTTGCCAACTATCACCCCATACATAGACTCCATGTCTTCGCACCAGTACTGCACTTGTACCAGGATACTTTGCTATAGCTTCTCCCAAACTACCGGCTAGATCTTTCTCAAATGGAGTGTTCTCAATTATAGGAACTACTAGTTTCTCATCATAACGCAGATATCTACCCAATTTGGCATCTTTTATACCCTGTAATGTAAAGGCAAAATAATAATTAATTTATGTCTACCTGTGATGATAATTTTTTGTAAGAGAAAACCTATAATATATATAAAATTCTTAGTATTAAACAAGGAAACCTGTTGGTTAAGGCATAGTTCCTGTCTTAAACCTACATGTTTGCCGAGCCCAGCAATGGTTCAATATTAAAACCAACATGTACAGACAGCAATTTAGAAACAAAATAAGAACAGTGCTTAGTAAACAAACTTGATTTTAATAGGACACTCAAAGATTATATTCAAAGAAAAATTTTATGCAAGTTATATAATTCTTGTAAGGCTACCTTTATCATCTCTTGGTGGGTGATAGCAAACTCCTTGTCATACAGCAGGGTACAGCGTACAGCATGTGGTGAATGTGTATGTATGACTGCACCAGCGCCTCGCTCACGATACGCGAGCATGAATAGGGGAGTACATTGACTTTTCTTTAACCTAAGAATAATCTCTGTATTATGACAGTCAGTATGAATATCTAGTTGTAATGTAAAGTGTAAACAATAATTTTCTTGTATTTTTTCCAATAGGAGGTAGTATGGCAATAGATACTATGAAATCAGTGTCAGTCAACTTAACTCAGCTGTTGCTTATTACATTTATTCAACTCATTGACATAAACCAAAACAAATATGTACTATATATAAATAGACTTATACAACATTTTATATCACCATATAAAATGTTGTATAAGTCTACACAATCATTTCTACAGGTTGTTTTTTTTTTAAATGAAACTGTTATAACAGGGAAAGCTTACTTTTTGTCAGGTGGTGGTAATTCCAGATCTTCATCATTAATTGTTTGAACAAATAAGTCATCTGGTTTCATTCTTTCCTTTTGTACTCCTGACGGAGCAATGTATATTTTATCCCTAAAACATAGTAGATTTGATTTTATATGACAAAAATATTTAAATATAAAAAAACCAGCATCCATATTATTTATGAATCTTGTCAATGTTTTGGTAATTGGAAAAATTAAATTAAATATAATATATAAAAGGCTCTTTGTAACTCTTTGTAAATATTAATTAATTAATAATAGCTAGCTTACTAATTACTAGGTATTTGTAAGAATTAATTTTCTTGAGTGGAGCTTAGGAATTAAGCAATTTATAAGAGACATGTTACTACCATTGCAATAACATGTCTCTTATATTAAAATGTATGATTTATTTTCACTGGGAAAAATTTCAACTTTGGTTGTAATGCCCAATAAACTATATTTGTAGTAATGTACTAAAACAGTGCAATCAGACTGTTTTAATTAAAAACATTATTCTCTCGGAAAAGCGAAATACAATTTGATAGGAAGAGACAATCAAGGACTTTAGAAGAGCAATTACACTAATATAGTTTTTATGAATCAGTGGGTCTCTTTGTTCTTAATGTGTTTCTGAAATATAAATATTACCCTTCTTTAATTGAAATGCCACCACCAGTGCCTGTGACCCATCCCATATGGTAAAATTGGGAACATAATTCAGGTATAAGATTTCTTGGATGTTCCTGAAATATTTTAAAATAAGTGAGTAATTTTTTGATAAAGATTATAAACAATCGGATTACTAATAAATGTAAGTTTTTCACAATAAAAAATACCCTTAGAAATCGTAGTTTAGTTCTTAAATTGTTGTGAATTTAATTATGTATCAAATAAATTATAACGTAGGAAACTTACCGGCCCCAATGAATCCATAGGTATATTTTATTCGATAATTATTCAGAAAAAAATGCAAAGAACTATTTTACAAATAAAATAATATCTAATGCGTAGTTTGTGCTTAGTTGCGTGATATAACTCGGATAACAGTTACATTATAAGAAATCACTTAAACAAGTATAGCAAACTGATAAGAGGGGTAATTGTCATTGACTATTCATTGTTTGATAAAAATGATTTGAAAAACTTTAAGTAAACATAAAGTAGTGTATTCTTTCCGTTTGAACTAAAGAAGTATATAATTAGCGATTTTTAAACATAAACATCTTTGGTTATGGGTAATATAATCAGTTTGAGCTTTGAACTGTGTTATTTTCACAATTTCAAGTTAATTAAGTTTCTAATTTTTAGAATAAATTATACAAGCAATCATAATAATTGTTGTTTTATTTTCAAAGCTGAAACTACAGATTTGAGATTACTGTAGTTCAAACGTAAAAAAAAGAAACCACAGACTATTAGATTTAGTAGAATTTAGTGACAACCCGTAAAGTGAAATCTACCACTAAACGAACAAAAGAATACGTTAAAATAAGTGTTAAAACTTGTTAAAATGATTGTAAATTTATTAAATTTTGTGTTAAATTAAAAGTAAGTAGTAAAAAGTGTTAGAGTCTGGCTAACGAAAGTAGATACTGGATTTTTTTGCAAACTTTTTATATGACAACACTAAAGTACGGTCAAAATGTCTTGATATTTTTCATTTTAAATAAGTACATATTAGTTTTAGTTACTTTAGATTAAATTTAAACTCATGATAATATTGATACTCATGATAGTGTTTGATAGTTTGTTTGTTCCTTTAATAGGCCACAATGGAGTGACGTATCCGTGTGATGTTTGGTTTGGAGTTAATAAAGAGTTAACAAGTGATATAAGCTACTTTTAATCTCCTCATAACGCGGACAAAATTGCAAGCATCCACTAGTAAAATAAAAATGAATGTCAAAGTATCAAAGTGAGTTGTTCCAACTTTCCTTTTTACTTTAGGGCTGCCATGCTGATATTTTTTAAATTTGCCGCGCTTTTTCAGTATCAACTTTCATTAGCCAGACTCTAATAGTTAAATATTAACACGTCTTGATAGTAGAAGTCTTATACATAGTACTCATAGCAGTGTGTTGTTAATAATTTAATAAAGAACAGACAACCACGAATATGAAGTCTGTTACACATATGCTGAAGGTTTTGTGTTCTGTGCCTTCTTGTCTTGAAGTTGAACCAAATGGCCTAAAGGTCTAAAAAAAATGTTGAATGATATAAGATTGGCGCCAATAATTATAGAGAGTAGAGACGCGGATGCATACTGTATTTATTACTTCAACAGTCAGTTAACTATCATTACTGATTAGTGAATAGTGATTACCTAATACCTAGTGACTATTAGTGCGAGGACTTTTAGAACTTGAGTATATACCGCATGTTGTATTTTTTACATGTATTTTGTTACATTTGTACTTTACAGTAATTCTATTTAAAATGCTGTAAACTGCATGGTGTTAATTTAGGGATTTCGACTGTTTGTTTCTGTCGTGTTTCCAGTATTATAGATTACTATAAACGTAATATAAATCCAGAAACTCTTTTTACGGTGATTTGTTTTTATTTTCCTCTGTCATCGTCATCGTTGTCTTTTTAGTATTACAAAAAAATTGTCACAACAGGCAACCGTATTACATTCAAAATTCAACGTGCTTAAATAATTTGTTTTGTTGCTATAGAAATGTTAAAAATCTAAATTATCAATAACCAGTGGATATATCCAAACAATATCCAGTCCACAATATAAAAATAATCAAAAGGTTGGTTATTGTTCTACTTTTATTAGGTAGGTACATTCATTAAGTTGCTGGTGCACCGAAACACGGTTCAACGAGGTAACTGAGGACAATGTTATCCGGCTTAACTGGCTATATTTATATAAAATTCATCCTGACTGATTTATGAAGCTTAGAAGAGGAGGGCTAGAATTAAGAAATTTAAGTGTTAATATAGTCTATGAAGTATAAATATGCACGAAGGTAAGATAGAAAGAAAACATGAACAGTGACACGTAGTTATAAATATATTAATTTTTATTTTAATGTATTTAAAACTAATTTCGTATATTTTTAAATTAACGCTCTCTATCAAGATATATTTACAATAAAAGCACTTGCATAAGCCTTTTTATTTATAGAAATATGCCTGAAATTCCGGATTGCCTCGCTCGTCGCTACCGGGCTTTAGACGAGCTTATCAAAGACTTGACAATGAATAAAAGCGGGTCCAATATAAACTGTTGTTCTGATGACCCCGGAGTTAAAATGATGTGTAATTTCTGGAATATCTTAAAAGAGAATCCAGATTGTGATCTAAAGGTATATCTAAATTATTAACTACCACGTATGCGATTATGTTCGTAGCGTTGCTACTCACTAAAAGCACAAGAGTTCGATTTTCTTGTAGGACTTGCTTGTTACACAGTTAAGAGGGTGTTTAAAGACAAAGCAGTACTGTATACCTACCTACTTATATATAAGAATTAAGTTATCTAAGAGCAGAGGCCCTTAAGTTTCTTTCGTCCCGATGAAATTTGTTTTAAAACAAACGTCTCCTTATTAACGTTAATATTAACGTTCGCAATTTTTATTAAATAAATCAATAGTCTCACACTTATGAGGAAGAAGAGACCAATTTGCTGAACTACTTGAGATGTTAAGTATCCTTAATCGTGAAATCTCTAAAGCCCAAACCCAATAATCAAACCCTACGAAGACAATCCATTTTTGGCAACGGATAAAATGCTCTTTATCGTTTCATTTGACCGAGTTTACACTCATATTTGATAATCAATGTAAACCAAATAAAGTAAATAAAACCGTACAAATAACATTATTAAATAATTAACTGTTGAAATTGAGCTTTCGTCAACTGTCATTTTCATACAAAGGTCTATCTATCCACAGACACCGATACGACCTACCATGGATAGCTTGTATCGACAGATGGCTATTACAATCCGTCGATTGGTTATTGGCACACTTGTTACAACATTTGGATTAAGATTACTATCTCAGATGGTGGCTTATGGATTGAGATAGGTTATTGAGTTCGGGCGTAAGATGTTGCGAAGTTCAGCCTGTCTCTTAGTTTTAAGCTTTTACATATTCCTCTGACATCACACGCTACTATGAAGAATATAATTTTACTCTTAAAACATAAATATACAGGAAGCCGTTGAAGAGCGCTTGGGTATAACTTCAACAAGTACGGGGATCTTTCCGCAGCGTTGCCGTGAAGTTACTTGTTATATGGCGGGGTGTTGTAAGCGCGACGGAGAGGGTAAAGAACAACCTAAGCCTGCTAGAGTGTAAGCATATTTCTGTGTATGTTTTATTAAACCGAACTAATCTTTACAGAATATTATATTTCTCAATTGTTGCTTACAAGTAAATTTATTTTTGGTTTATCTTTAAGTATGCTAGTAAAATTTTCATAGAGAAGTTTTAATTATAATATCATTGGTCAAAGTTATTGTTGTATGAATCATTTCAACTTTTTTTTTATAAAACAGACTGATTATAGACAAGTTGGTGTTAGCTTTTCCGATGGTCCCTGAAAGATGGGAAACCATTTTATATGAATAAATAAAAGTCATAATTACTATGTTATTTTTTGTTAAAGTAATATATACCAATCTCTGATTTATAATAATTTCGTCTCGTATTTTGTATATAGAAACCATTAAAGAGTACATACGGTTGATAAGCTGTACGGTTTACCGACGCAACCTATTGGCCTGGGGATTATGGGCTGTTTCAGAGATAAGCTGTTAAAATTTTGACACAATAAAAATTCTCTTTCTATTCTCTATCTCTACAGAACAAGTTGTTGTAAATCTGGCCAAAACACTGACCCGAAACCGCCAAGTTGCCAACGATGCAGTACGCCTAGTTCCGGGAGCGATACTTTACCCCTCAGCAAAGTACTCTGTAACATAAAGGAAGTTCGTAACTTTTTCATTCATTTTGTTAAGCGGGTGATTTGGCCTAATAGATTATGAAACTGAGTGGATATATTTTAAATAATAGTTACCATGAGGGATACAAAAATATCTGCTAAAATGGCAAGGTCTTTTATCTAAGTGTTAGTTTTTTAATTAATTGTCTCTGCACACCTCTAAGACCTCGTTTAACATCACGATGTAGCCTAACTTAAGACTAATAAGTAATTTAAAACTAGTATAGTTTACTAAAAACGATATTTGATATAAGAAAGTGTCCAAACACATTTGTTATAGTCTCTACTAAGGGGGAGACACTTTTCTTGTGTACTATTTTTTTGTGTGGAATGTTTGTAAATACATTTAACTAATATAACTAAAAACTGTGGGTATATCTTATCTAAGTCAAACAGTCTTATAATAATATGTAAATTGTCCTTAGGAGTTAGGATAATGATTTTTCATGAGTGGCAAAGTCACCTCGCACTAATACTGATTATGATGAATTTCGATAGAGACGGATTAAATATTAGCTTTTTATTCGAAAATTATTTATATATAGGTGTATATATATATATAAGAAGAATGAGAGTTTTCTTTAAATTTTTTCCCCCAGGGAAACACGAACGACGTCATTATTTTTAATTTTAAGTCATATTTTTTATCAATTCAACATTATCATAGGCCGCATCATTTGACAAAAAGTGCCAAGCAAAAGTCAGCGAATTATTATCAACGCAGAAGGAATTGCAAGAACAAATAGGTGTTTTGGAACAACGTGAAAAAGAAGGCCTGCAGCTACTAAAGCAAGCCGATTGCATGTGGACATGTATGGAGGCTTCATATAAGAAGAAAGTGGCCGAATCTCTGGAGAGGCAGACAGCTCTTCTGAAACAGGTTTTTAATTTACGAAAAATATATTTTCTCATTGGGTTTTAAGCTATTGCATAGCTTCTATCGCGGGCCTTGAGCGTGGAGACCGAATCCAGAAATTCCGTAACGAAAATAACCTAACACACAATGACGTAACGTGACGTCTCACATCGGGTGCAGCCGGTACGCGTTAGAGTGAGACAGACTATATAGGCGTGTTAGTCTGAGTCTGGTAGAGTGGAAGATTATGGAATTAATATTTAAAAAAAATATTGCATAAATAAAAAAATAATAAATAATTATAATTGCATAAGTTGATAAAAAATTCTATGCAATAGCTTTACCGCGGCAGTCCCCGAGTGCCACACATTTTTTTAAAACTTCAACTCTTCAAAGATCTTCAGATGCCTTTTATTATTGTTATTGCTTATACGAATTTCATTATCTCTCTCTACGCAGAGAAATGGCGTCTCTATGCATTATTTGGGTTGATTCCTCCTGCCTAGTTTCATCACCGTACGAGCCGTATTAATTCAATATTTCATCCGCATCACCTTGATGGCTGGAAGCTTCCACAGTCCGCTTCACTAGAAATTTACTTTTGCGAACTATAGCACACACGCATGACGCAACGCTCTCATTAATATGTGTGGGCTACGATGAATGCCCTTTTTGGGCGTCCCATAGTCTCTTATGCCTATCCTATAAAATAAACTAACTAAATTAAAAACACCAAAATCTTACCCGTTAGGGTTTAATCTCAGGTACACCACATTACAAATTCCTTTAAATTATTTGCAAATTAAAGTCAGAGATTATCAGGAAATGTTCTGATCGAGTCAAAAATTATTCGTGTCTTATGCTCGCTCTTTACCCACTAAACCCGTTAATAACGGTGTCAATATCGATTAGAGTGACGATATTTTCCAACATATATCTATCATAGAAAATTCTCGTGTCACAATGTTCGTTTCCATACTCCTCCGAAACGGCTCGACCGATTCTTATGAATTTTTTATGCATATTCAGTAAGTCTGAGAACCGGCTATCTATCTTTTAAACACCTAAGTGATAAGGGGTGTCCACCGCAAATTTATTTTAAATTTTTTTGAAAATTTATTTTTTATGATACAGCGTACATAAATATATGTAGGTACAACTTTACGATGACCCTTATTTTTTATTATAGTAGATAGTTATTTTTAACAAAAAAATGTTTACTAGAAATAATATACATGGCAAAACAAATGTTTGCCGGTTCAGCTAGTATATGTATATGAATATTTGTTTTATAGATGAAGGAAATCGAAGGCAGTGTTCAGAAATGGCGTAAAAATAAAAAGGAATTGGAATTTCAAATGGGTAACGTAGAAAAGTGTCAACAAGAAATAAGAGAGAAAACTACAGAAAAAAACAGCGATATTAATTGCATTAATTTGGAAATAGCTGATTTTACTAAAAGAATTGAAAATAATAAGGGCGATGTCGAGGCGACGAACAAATCGTTTTCCTCGAAAAGGAGTGCTTCTTGTGTTAGTTCATATCAATTTGGGCTTATTTAAAATCTGGTAACACTAGAACTAGCTAAACACTGGAAAGGTAAACTAGCAACTTCATGTAGCCATGATCAGTAACAAGCAAGATTTATGTTATATGTATTTTCAAATCCAAAAAATGTTCAAGGTGTTTAATCTATCCGGTGTATAAAATCCAATATTTAGACTATTATATGTATAATACATATGTTATTTAAGGTACATTTTTAAATTTATCTGTTTTGTTGACAAAACGCGGCATGTTAGTTAAACTTTATGCAAAATTATGTTTAATTTCTAAAAATCCAATACTAGGCAAAACAAGGTAACATAGCAAATGAAGTATCGAGACTGGAAAAATTAGTAAACGAGGAAAAACGTCGAAAAAAAGCCAAAGAAACCGAAGGAAGCAAATATATCAAAGACGCAAGGGAAGATTTGCAAAGACTGTGCAAAGTTTTATTGCAAAAGAAACTCGAAAATGAAGATATGAGTGCCGAGGTTAATTATATTGCTTTTTATTTATCTACAAATTAATAGACTGCAGTTTTAATTTAATTCATTCTTGACGAAGTGTCTGTCAACAACAGTGTACCTATATTATTATTGATATCGATAAATTTGCGTAAATTTTTCGTAATTTTATTATACTCAAGGCTGATATAAAAATATGAAACATATTGCTCTATTTTTTCATCAAACTTTTTGGCTTTTTTATCTGCGTGATAATAATGTTATGATGAGATAAAAATGTTTACTTAATTCAAATTAAATGCACCTAACTTTTTTCTTTATAACGATTCTCTTAAATAGTCGCACACTTCTGTCGATAAAAATAAGTTAAAATTGATATAGCGTAAAAACAAATGAACAACAATTTCAGAAAGAAGCATTACAGTTAGAAATCGAAATGTTAGTTCAAACATGTGATCAGTGCAAAGACAAATGCAGGAACAAACAGCAAAACATAGAAGATGAGATTCTAGCTATAGACAAAGAGATAGCTAATTTCAAAGTCCGATGTATAAGATGTCACGAATGTACTGATACTATGGATATGAGGAAGTTTTGCACCGACTGCCCGAGATGTGCCGAAGAGAGAGATTGTTTGCTCGAAGGTGATCATTGCGTACCAGATCATACTATGGACTGTGTGTGTATGACGGTCAAACAAAAGTTTTTGGATAATGTCTTCGAGAATATGTATACAGTCCTGGAACGGCAAACTAAGACTGGACCAGGGAAGGCAGTGGCCGAAGCGGTGATGAATTGTCTAAAGAAAAGTCGTAATGGAAAACTGAATGATGCAACACGGAAGATATTGCAAGATTTCATTTTGAATACGGTGAAGAAGAATTTGAATTTGACGATCGTTGGGGGGAGCTGTTAAGACTAGATGTGAGGTATGTGGTCTCTTATATCTAAATTGTCTTCTATTCATTTTTATTCTCTTTATTTTCTTCTCTCACATATACATACAAGGTTATTATGATTAAACTAAGCTGATAACATTAGGAAGTGTATGTGAGAGACTGGTCTCTGTAACAGGAGACCTGAGTGACAGATAGCCAGCCTCTCCACCACCGGACCGGAACACGTACAATCATGTCATTGTCATAAGATACAATAGAAGAAAATAAGTATTAAGTGCTAAAAGAAAACATTGCAAACGGAGTCTTAAAAATAAATTTGGTGTGTGTATGTGTGTGTGTGTGCTCAAGAAGTTTGCCGGTATCTGTACCAATGTTTTATACCCAAGCAACGCTAGACTGATATGTACTACGTTTTTTGTAAACGCGGAACGTTGGAACTGATTAATAACTATTAATACAAATTAATAAATCGTAAAAAAATATTTTTAATTATATAATTTTAAAACTTAATTTTTTTTTCAATAAAATAATACACGTTAAATTTAAAAAAAATTCTTAATTTAATTTGTATATTTCCAGTAAATGGTTTTAGCAAGTTAAAGTGTAATACTTTAAGCTAACGAGATCAAATATTATAATGTAAACACAAATTTCAGATGGATTCAGAGACATACAATCAACTTATGCTTTGTTTGAAACAAATCAAAGTTACCAAACCCGCTAAAGCAGACAAAGGGACACCTACTAAGAAGGTTAATAAACAATATTAAATAAACTATTCAAAAAACTTGTAGTTAATCTTAATACTGCTAGTTACTTATACTTACTGATGTTAAGAGCTTCTTCTCTAGGCCATGAAGTCAGAAAGATTTCATTTACGTGTCTGTCTGTTTTCGTTGAATAAGCAAAGTGTGTTTTATCAGCCAAAGGTGAAATTCGTAAACGAGACTTAGCGTGATACGTCAAATACAATATTTTGGGTATAAGAGAGTCATCCATATATATTTTTACATCTTCCTCATGTCATAATGCAGAGACCTGGATGTATGCCTTATAGATTTTCTTCGGTATCGAAATGGTACTGACCACTAATCCCAGAAAGAAGACACGAGAAAATGATTTAGTATCGATTTTTACAGATTTAAATCCAAGTAGCTTAAAAACGCAGCAACGTACGATCTTATAGATCAAAAAAATGTTGTTATAAATACGAAATACAAGCAAATCCTACTTAAATGGTCGCCAGCTCCTAGCTGTTAGGGCTAAGTACTCTGAATCTTACCCATAGGGTAACGAGACGTTAACCTCTTTACGCTAAGTACTCGCGTTTGTCGGCATACATGCCATACGGGAGGCATTCTTAGCTTATGACTCTGAATTTTACCCTAGGGGGTCGTACTGCAATTCAAATCTTAAGTCTCAATGTTGCCTAAATAATTTGACAGCCCTTGAAATTTAGACTAAAGTTTGACGTTTAAATACGTGTGATCTGTCAGATTTCTTGATTAATACTTGTTTCAGTGCATTGAAACTGGAGGTAGTAAACTAATGGTTTAATAAAGAAATTTGATAAAAACATATGTGTACCTTACGGGGTATCATCAACGCTACGTTACTTATTTTACAGGACCCATGCCGTCGTTGGCCGAATTCCAGCGAATGTAATTGCCCCAACGGACCAAAGGAGTGCATCTGTTCAAGGAGAGCTCCGCCCGCTGCCAGAGACCCGCCATGTCCGCCAGACCCCGATGATGCGGATGCGGTAATTTTTTTTTATTGCTAATATAAAGTGAAGTTCTAACATTCGGAGTCTTATACATTTTTGTGTCCGATCAATTTATCTTGAATAATAATAATAATTAAGCCGCATTCCATGAAACATTCGTCATTCAAAAAAAACTTTTTTTTCAAAGACCTCTTATAGAGTCATCTAGAGCCTTCTATATATTTTCCTATAGGCCTCCTCAAACTGGCTCCATCTCTCTCTATCGTGAGCCTATTTCTATCAATCTTCCCCACCAACTTCTTTAAGCTCGTCAGCCCAACGTGTAACAGGGCGACCTATTTTTCTTTTCCCTGGTCCCAATAATAAATAAAAATAATATAATATCCACTGTGCGTTTGCAACTTCTACGCTCCAACGTGCGATAATAGATCGAAAAATCCATAAAATTAGTATTTAGTGTAATTAAATTAATAATTAAAAATATTTATCAAATATATTATTTTTAATTATACAAATAGATATCAATAAAGTCTCATTATTATTAGTATCAATTTGCATCAGAACCACAAAAGCTCGGTATTGCGTTTTCTTACTTGAGAATATAACTTGTATTCTTTAAGCTTTCGTGTTATTCCAGGGTGAAGAAATAGCTTGCCCACATAGAGACAACGCCCCTTGTGGGCCGGATTGCGGTGCGCATACGCCGAGTCGCGTTGCTGCAGAAGTAGCGGCCTGGAAACCGAACCCTTGTCAAGGTGATTTTTACATAATATATGATCTTAAACTATTTAACATCCCCTTAATTTCTTACAATATCTCCTTCACATGTTTTAGTTGATGCTACTTGCTACCATGCTAATGGTAGAAACGTTACAGATCCGCCATTTTGAGTAACGAGTTTTGTGTAATAAGGGTTGTCTTATATCAAAAGGGAAATGTTTTAAGTTTATTGTATACATACACTTACATAAATAAAGCTGCAAGGAACTTTCTCTGATATAGCAGTGTCAACCCTAGAAAGCGATTTTTCGTAGGTATTTCCAGTGCTCTATTTTCGTTGGTCGCTGAATTTGTGAACAAAAACAAATACGTTCGGGCCATGATTGTACTTGCTATATTTCACTATTATAATTCTTTATATAGATTAGATTTTTGTCTTAGTAGCCGTACGTAAACTCGAATCCAAATTATTTTAGTATTTAATTATTATGGTTTTTGCAGGTCCCTCATGCCAATTGAAGAATATGAGAGCTGCTCAATGCGTCCTCGGGCCTGAAGCGTTGTGTTCGAAGGCAAATTTGCGTAACAAATCATCCGCACCCATTGTACCAAGTATCCATAGTTTAGGGGTAATGTATTGTGTATTATTCTTATATATTATAATATAAACGGGTAATATTACATATAAAATGTGTGACGGAATTATTCCTTTTAAAAACCTCTAAAAGTCAGAATATCTCTCTTTTAACTCACACAATATTGTTCTAAAAAAATGCATTATTGGCGAAGGTTTTTAATAAACGCTATTCATTATAATTATTTAGTTTTGAACAAAACTGCCTTTACCATAAATTTATTTTGTTGAATAGCTCAGGAAATATTATACTTTTAAAATAACTCCGCAGCAAATTAACGGCCAAATATCACACGAACGTTTATAGTGTGATGAACTTGCGCAAAACAGCTAGTATATCATATACTCGTACACACATTTTATTATAATCGACGCTTTAGTTAATTTCGTGAATATTTCAGTGCTAATTTAAATTAGTCCGAGGACTCGATTTCCATAACAGATTATTATCATTGGTAAATAACAAATTCCTTCCAAAATGTACCACAGACTTGTGGTGTGGTATATTGTTATTGATTTTTGGGAATTTTCAGAAGTCCTGTCAATGCAGCCACATATCACGAAAGGCATGCGCTTGTCACAAAGGTAATTTAATTTAGTATAATATTTAGTATGGGAGTACAACAATTCTAAGACATTTGAACATTGTAGATGTAAGAGGTGCTCCTCGCGAAAGAATTATTGAAGAGGTTATGGGAAGATATACTGATGTCACTCCCATTGAGAAAGTAAGTTACACAATGATTAGCAATGACTCGCTGAATATCAAACGTTGACTTTTTGCTATGTTTTTGTTTAAATAAATATTTTATTGTAATTTTGAGTTGTTTCAATTTTAAGAACATTACACAAATATTTTGTCTTTCAGTTGTTTTGTACTCCCATATAATAGAATAATATTTAAAATATAGTTCCAATAATTCATATAATTTGCAGATACAAAACAACTAAAACGCAAAAATAGATGCGATAAAGAAATTAGTACGGTACTACAATTTCCATTTAGTGACAAAAAGGTAGTGTTTAGTGATGAGGACTTGATGTATGAAATTGAACATATTGTATCAACCAAAGCATTGGCTAGGAACAAATCAGAGTCTACTTCTAGTTTTTTAACACAAAAACGTAGTGTAATTATAATAGACAACAACAAGAAAACCGAAAATACCCTAAATATTGACAAGGAAAAACAAAGAAACAAAAAGGAAAGTTCTGTTAATACTTCAAATAATAAAAAACATAGTACAAATGATAAAGACATGAAGGTTTTAAGTGAAGAACGGAATTTGAATGTTGTGATTCACGATTCAGATAATGAACTTAAATGTGTTGCGCCAAAATTGACTAAAACACCTTCCGGAAATCTGACAATGGCTTTAGAGGAAAATATAATTCAACTGATTGACTCAAAAGTTAAAGAAAATGTCGATCTATACATTAATCTAAGGGAGGATGATTCGGGATCTTATTCTATCGATTTCAGCTGTAGTGATCTCGACAAAAACGCCAAAAAATTACTGGTCAAAAGAACTCCCTCGGGTAACTTACTCTTGGATATCAAGGATAAAAAGAAAAACTCACAATCACTAAAAAATAAAAAAGCAATTAGACCAAATAAGTTGTCTAAAAGGGCGTTTAAATCGAAAAAAATACAAAAGCTACCACCGAAAGAAATCGTTGATAGTTTTACAGGAACTTCTGCATTGTCTAACAAATGTTCTGGTGAATTTAAATCACACTTATGCAAGGCAACCCTAAAGGGATTAAAGAGAGTTATAAATGAACCTATTATTTTACGCCGTACAGGTTCAGGCAATTATGACATAATTATTGATAAAGAATTCGAAAATTGGTACAAAGACGCTGTTAAATGTCACGAAGGCGAGGAAGAGGCAACTTGTGTCAAAGTTTTAGAAAAAAGTTGTGGTAATTGTATTATCAGTTTTATTGACGAAGAGGATTCTGCATATAAAAACGCATGCATATCCAAAGATAATAGTGGGAATTTTAAACTTATAATTAATTGTAATGTCAAAGAAAATTTGTTGCAAAAGCAGAGTTCTATTATATCATCAAAAATTTTCGAAAAAATACTCAATCGTGAATCAGTTGATTCTGAGAAAAAGAAAAGTAGCGCAATAAAAAAAAGATTTATGCAATATAAATCTTGCAGTGATTCTAATATCTACAATGATTTAAGGAACAATCTCTTTTCACAATTTTCTTCGGGGACATCAGCTAAATTGACCAAAACTAATTCAGGTCAGTATACGGTTGTCTTAGATAAAGAATCAAGAAATGCCCTCCTAACAAACTTACGAAAATATTTCTGTGGAGCTACAAAAGGTTCCATACCAATAAATAGGGATGATAATGGTGAAATTTCTATAGCATTAAACAACAGATTAAATCAAGCAGAGTACGCTTCATTGACAATTTCACCATCAGGAAGTATTTATGTAATGGTAAAAGATAATAAAAAAGATCAAATTGATATTTCAACAAAATTAAGTTCACACTGTGACATAAGATGGGATCAATTTATTGATGATGTTAAAAATCCATCTGTAAAGGGCATTTCAACACACTGCAATAATCGAGATGACGGAAATTGCGACATGAACAAATGTGTCTGTAAAAATTTGTGTTTTAAATCAAAGCGATGGGTTGTTGACGCAGATTCCACAAGCACCGAATGTGGTGTCGTATGGAAACGTGATTCTAACCGTTATTCACCATTGGATTTAAAAGATAATCAGTGCAATGGAACTATTATAAATCGTCATATCGTTATAAAACCTCGTCATGAAGAAAAACCGAGAAATGATGTCTATGAACACTATAATTGTTACTTAAATAACGTTTGTCCTTACCATGCATCGAGATATGAGAGATTGTCAAATGAACTTTTAGAGATATCTGGAATGTGTCCTACCGGACAGTTCGAGAAACACCCGAGTGTAACTGAAAATATAGTAAAAGAACAGCTGACTATTTTAAATACGATCCAAAAACCAAATGATTTATACATATCCAAAGAAACCAAGCAATACAATTGGGACTCTATAGACTATCTTCCTCATCAATTGCCTACATTTCTTAACGCTTTTACTCGCACTTCATAAATCGACAATGTGTTTAATGTCTTCTGTTTCGCATAAAAATTGTAACTGTAAACATTAAGAAAATTAAATAAAAAGAACTTTACTAATATATATATGGCTTATCTATTCCATAGTTGATAAATAAAGTAATCTCCTTTTTACGAGTCGTAGACTGTCCACATTTGTATGCGCTTTTTTCAGAAACATTTACGATTCAAAAAATCACGACGTGCATTGATATCACGCGTTAGTAGAGTAAATTACAATCAGCTAGATGCGATTAGAACATTTTCAATTCTATCGAAAGTTTTTTTTTATAGTAGGCACTGTTCAGTTCAAGTCATCCTGCCTGTAGAGTTTTAAATATACGCTATTACCTTTCTAGAATACTGGATTGCTACTACTATATATATCGATAGCTAAAACTAATGTTTGTACGACAAATCTACGATCGCGAAACTCGTACTTCGTCAAATACATCATAGAGTTAGAGGGCCCGCAGTCCTCGAAATCATGTCGATACAGAGAAAATGTTCGAATAAAGTATCGAGTGTCGCCAGTTCCAATATATTACCAAAGGTCAAATGGCAGAAGTTCTACCAGCGACATTAACATTATCTGATTGCGGTGAGTAAAAATTTATGCTGGCATTTTTACTACAATCGTGAATCTCATTGTGAAAAACAATTTGTGTATCTCGTTTATTCTTGCAATATATTTTACCATTGAATTGAGTGATATAGTTAAAAAGTTTAGCTGTGGGTATAAAAGTTCCCTAGTAATATAATGGGAAGAAAATTTGCAGAGAATACATTATAAATACATCTCATCGTAACTTTTATTTTTATAATTGAAATAAAAATAATAACAGTGAAGCAGCAATAATTATGTGTATTTAAGCGATGGATTTAAAATTTTAACATTATAATATACGTAATATGAATATTAATTAATGAAAATTTCAAGAAAAGTACGTATAATATACATTCAAGTTAATTTAGGAAATATTACAAAATTGCATTCAACAAAAGCTAGTTTATATTTATTCTAATTTTAATATGTAATTGGAAAAGTTACAGATATTTGAATCGCAGTTTTTTTACATTAAGAGTTTGGGTACATGTTCTAATATAATCGATTGCTTATTTAGCAACAAAATTTTTAATATTATACACATATTCAACACTTAATCATATCCGATATGGTCTAGTGGCTAGGATACCTGGCTCTCACCCAGGAGGCTCGGGTTCGATTCCCGGTATCGGAATATCTTTTTGTAGTCAATTTTTTTCATAAAATATTCCTATAGTAAAACATCTAAAAATCAAATTCTATAGATTACCATTCTGACGATGACCAAAGAAGTGAAGTGGTGTTGATTTAGCTCACTTTATTAATTGTAAATTTAAGTTTATTGAATTTTAAAGATTATATGCTTGTTTTTTTTATAGAACAGCGGGCAAACGGGCAGGAAGCTCACCTGATGTTAAGTGATACCGCCGCCCATGGACACTCTCAATGCCAGAGGGTTTGCGAGTGCGTTGCCGACCTTTATATTGTTATAAATATAACTCTAATATTATCAAAATATATAGTCGATTTGTCCTTGTTTTCCTACACCAATAAATGACATACTAAAATTGTATCGGTAACTATATTCTCTGGTACTTTTTATAAAGATTTTCTCTAAATAAAATTTGGATAGAAGCTAGTATACACGTAATCCTTTTGTTTCCCCAAACTCTATTTGGCTCACAACAAAAATTCTTAACGTGATTTGTGTAGTGGCGGGCGGTCGCATTTTTTCGTGAAGAGGTTGACACCCCAGCTATGGTGTTAGATTGATTTATGGCTGATTCGATGCGATGTTTTGGTTAACGTAAAGTTTTTCATATGTACATATATGTATATTGTTTGAAAGATATTTGTTACATATAATATATCTTGTTATGATGATAAACTTACAACCTACAGAAGGTCTACGAATGGTATAAGAGATTTTGTTTTTCGAAGGACTTGGATTGCTTACATTAATAAGACACGGAAATGTTTGTTACCATAGTAACCTACTATATAAACTCTTTTGCACCTAAGGAAAATTACGCATTGTCGTTCATAAAAATGGAATCTTCCTTCAGAGGAGTGTCAATTGGTTTGTGGCGGTGTAATTAAAAAAGCTTGTATGCCCATCACTTCTTTTTGTTTGGCCGTGTACATCGGTTTTAAAGAATTCATCAAATTGTAATAAATTGCCAGAATACACTTAACGCGTATTAATTTACACAATTATAAGTATACAGACTACGTCAGACAATTAAATTTCATTTAATTAACGACCAAAAACGACCTTAGAACGTAAATTACCGTAGATAGTTTTGAGTGAACCTTATCTTTTCCATACTCCATAAATATTAAATTAATTGCTGAAAATAAAATTGCATTATAATTTCAGTGTTATTCAATATAATTTAGGAAAATTATTTAATTTTTCCGGATTCTATAGAAACACGATTTATCATCAACAACAATGTATAGATATTGCTTTCGCATCTATTCGTAGTTCGATAATCACCAAAGTTTTAGTATTATTTCGGAAAAAGAAGTATTTATCCCATAAGATATTGCCGTAATAAATCATATAAATTAGCGGTATCAAAGTTGGAAATACAAATGTGTAACCAAGTGGGGTCCTGAATAAAAGATTACTGCAACACTTTGCCAAAGCACTCCAGAGGGATGGAGTGGCTTTGAGAACGTCTTTAAGATACACAGATAAATTGCATGCTGTTTAAACTATTAAACTAATAGGTTTAAGTTAACAGCTGTGTAATTACAGCAAATAGCCTCGAATATTAGATGCTGCATTTATGAATTGCATGTATGGAATATGAAAATGGTGCTTCGTATATAATACGTATATTTAATAATAAACCTTAAATAAGAGAATAAACCGTGGAAGAGTTACCTATTGATTGAAGTTTGATAAATATTAAAATGGTGTTTTGAAGAGAATTGTGATGATTCAACATTTTGTGATAAGTAAATTTTTAGTTACAATAAAAGAAAGGTAGAATTTTACATGGTAGTAGTTATGCATATTAGATTACATTATCAATCACATAATCACATTATTAAAATATATTATTGTATTATCAAATTAATATCAATTATTATGTTTCACTCTAATAAATTTTGATTCCCATACAAGTGTTTTTCCTATACAATTCCAGATTCATTTTTGTCATAACCAACTATCTCCCCTATTTCGCTATATAAGTCAGTAATGTTTTGTATTGCAGGAGATAAACAGGCATCAAGCTTCAAATACCATCGAGTTGGTCTTTTACGAAGGACTTTCTCCATTTCTAGGATTCTCTCTCTATACTTTTCTTACATCCAAGACCTTAATTTATTCTATATCAACTAGTTATTAGTACTTTTTATCTAACCTTTTTATGTTTTTGTGAATTAAATTAAGTAATTATTCAAGTAGAAACAGTGGCGTAACTATATCATCTAGGTCCTGTGGCAAATCTTCTTTCGTGGCAATTGTTTTGATGGGGCCCTATCAGTAAAAATCGTCCATACTCAGTTTAATTTTAATAAACTTCAAGATTTTCAGCGTATTCAAATACACGTTGTATAATATGTCCCACTAATGGTCATAGGCCTCCTCGCTTAATAACAATATCTCTTGGGCAGGGGCCCTCTTGGGTCGTGGGCCCATGGCATTTTGCCAGCCCTGCCACCCTATTGCTACGCAACTGAGTAGAAGTATTGTGACTAAGTATTATAATAGACGGACAAACTATGACCAATTTGTGTTCTACCATCACATATTTTGTTTTTTTGTCAATATTATTATTGTTATCTCGCAAGTTTGAAACCAAAAGTTACCACTGAGCCACAGTGGGGTTAAACATTGCACTGGAAGTTTTCAATTTTCCAACACATTAGGTACGTTGGAGGAGTTGCCACGTCTCGGTGATTGATTCCCGCCGACGCTGATTGATGTCCTCAATCAGAAAAAACCGAATGCACTTGTTTAAAACACCTTTTAATGTATTGTTACGATTACGTACGTTAATACGTTATCGTATCGTACGTAAATACCTACGTGGTCCCTGCTAATAATATATTGAATACGTTGGTAGTAACTGTGTGAATTTCTGGGACAATAAATCGAGGCTTAAATTTGTGCTGAATAATATTGGCATTTGACAAACACATTGATAAAAATATCAGATATACTATTAGCGGATTAAACGTGTTTGGGTTGGGTTTTGAATACCGTCGCACTTTTTTTATGATACTAACTATTTAGGAGTCTCGGGGGACCTTCATTGGAACACCTCCAAGTGATTTTTGCTGCAGGAAACGCGTCTAAGTATTTTTAATAAAAATTTAAAGTTTTGTGAAATGTATTGAAATTTGTAAACAATCCGCCATTTTCTACTTTTCTATTGGTTATTAGAGATGTGACGTTCACTTTAAAAAATCGTGTTTTTAATTTATCGATTGGTAATAATCGTTTTTTTTATTTATCGATTATTTCCACATTTTTTAAATTTAAATTTATAGAATAATCAACATTGAAATTAACCTAATTTCGTGTTGATAGATTATAGGGTTCCGAAAATTTTTGAAATTATCGATACCTACTCGTCTGTATTTCCTAATTAGTACTTGTATTTCATTGTTTGCAACTTTCTATATTATTTAATTTTTACTAGAATAAAGTGTTTACTTTAATATCCAAAAAGTACCCAAAACCGAATCAGAGCACCCCACTATCCACGTGGTCTTGTCTGTCTTACCCCTAGAGTGTATATAAATAATCGGAGGCGCGGAGGAAGAGCAGCCCCCACCCGCTGTAACAAAGCACAGGCATTATGAAAGCTGCAGCGGCAGAGGCTGGTCGCCTAAGGCGACCAAAAAGCCGAGGTTGCGGAGGCTTGAATAAAATGCCTGTGCTTTGGTACGCAAGGGTGGAGGGGCTGCATTTCCCGTAGCGCCGGAGCTGTCCAAAAAAACAAATATTATTTAGATCGGTTAGGTTAGGTTAGTATATGAATATTTATTTTTAAAATAACTGTTCAACTGAAATTGATCAACTATGATCGATTTTCAATTATTTTTAATATTAAAATCGAATACAAAAATCGATTTTCACTTTTAAAGAAATCGATTATTTTTCACATCCCTATTAATTTTATAAACGCAAACGGCCATTTCGAATGTGGATTTTGCTAGAACAGTGTGTGAACAGTCTTACAGTTCGTTAGTTAGTTCAGTCCGTTAGAAATCCGTTACTTAAAAAACGATTATTAACAATCGATTAACTAAAAAACGATTTTTTAAAGTGAATGTCACATCTCTTATAATCAATAGAAAAGTAGAAAATGGCGGATTGTTTACAAATTTCAATACATTGCACAAAACTTTAAATTTAAAAAAAAATACTTAGACGCGTTTCCTGCAGCAAAAATCACTTGGAGGTGTTCCAATGAAGGTCCCCCGAGACTCCTAAATAGTTAGTATCATAAAAAAAGTGCGACGGTATTCAAAACTATTACCACGTGTTTATTTATTAAAATTATCAAATATACTGACGAGCTCCATACCTGTCGGATGGTACGAAAAATAGAGACGAATATCCGGGGTAAATATAATCTAAGAAAAGCAATTTAAACTCAAAGCATAATAGCTTAATTAATTGTTTTGGTAATTCAACATTTCTTCTTACATACTTACTTCCAAGGTTAAAAAAAAATTCACAAGTCGAAAATTAGTCGAAAGGCTTCTTAGATGGATTAATCTTAATTTCTTTCACACGTACAATGATTATTTATGCACTTCTTGTAATTCACCCTCAGTGTGTTTCTTTTTTATTTTTCTATACAAGGGTTGCTTGAAAAAATAGCTTGTTAGCGATAAGGCCTCCCGATGCGTTTAAGGTAACAAAGTGTAAATAAATAAATGACATAGTGGTCGGGTTTTTCGTTGGGAAGAAATAAAAAGCTTCAAAAATTTAATTAGGATTTAGTAAATGTCTTACAGATTATATTCTCTATGGAAATTTCTAAATGAAACCGCGTAGAATAAAGTACGTATTAGAGCTATTACTTCCCAGAGTTAATAAGGTAAGTTATGAAGGCATATAAGATTGTCTATTTAGTAAGGTTTGCGGTGAAGTATGAAAGTTACGTTTTACTATATAACTCGTGTTAAAACCCTCAATAGATGCTTATGTTTGAGTAGATAACTATATAAAGCTGTTAATTTACAAAATCAATACTTTTATTATATAGTTTACAAACTTTTTTATGTATCTGTTTATATCTAAAACTAGATGGATGTAATTATAAAAGTTTAAGGAATATTAATCGTAATTATTACACTGGGAAGTCGTAACAATATTTTCTGTTTATCAACATCTCTATAAATATAAAGGAGTATAGAAATCGAATCACATACTTCTTGATTCTGAGATGAGCCCGCATAGAATACAAATAAGGGCCTACCATCGATTTCATGTTAACATTTCACTATTCCCCTTCCGGTAATCGAAAAAATGCGCCATCGCACAATTTCTTACAAAAACTACGAACTCTTTCGAATATGAAAGACGATCGAAACGTGGTAAGGATAAACTTCCAAATGATTTAGTTTGGATGTTACTAAAAGATTTATCTAAAAGAACTAGGGCAAATAATGAAGTTTTTACTCTGAAACTATCTTTGTATTCTTTAGAATAGTCTTTTATTAGATTTATAATGAAGTGAATGAAGATCGCGATGGTTACCATGGTTACGATGTTTTTTCTAGAATTTGTTCAAGTAGAACGTGGTATTATTTTTAGGCTACATTTTATAGTGAGCCCGTCTATGTATATCTTTCATTAATTCTGTTAATTTAATACGAATTATATCATTAAAGACATACTTGTTGCTAACTACAGTAAATAGGTCAGGTCCTTTACCGGTGTTTTCAAAACCAATATGATTATTAACAAAATTGTTTAATTGTTACATCGAATTCTCATGCGTTATTATGGCATCTCTTATTTTACATATATGAATTTTTCAAAGCACGAACATTCTAAGTAATGCTTTGACCATCGTAATTAGTTTTAAGCTTTTAATTCAGTGTATATAGTAATCCAAACTAGGAACATTCTTTATCTTCAAATTAAAAAAAGGAAAATTTATTTTATTCACCATTCGAAATAATCTATATGCGCACATGAATTGATGTTTCCACAATGTGTTCTATCTTTAAGAGGTGGACAGACTCTGCCTTTTTCCCTTGTCTCTCGTAGCACAGTTCTCGTTCTAAACTTGTCGCCAAAACCACAGGTTACTGAACAAGGAGTCCATTCACTCCACTCCGACACAATACAGTCGTTGGCTGAAAGTTCGAGTTTTAAACTTATTAACTGCCGGAAAAGTCTAGGTACATTTTACTTCCAAGTTAACGCTTGATTATTATAAGTTTGTTCATAGTGATAATCTCATATCACACGATAAATGCCTTAAATAGCCTCTAGGCTATATTTGATATTGTGTAGTACAGTATTCTATAATCTTAGATTAGAGAAGATCATACAAATAGACAACATGAATTCAACTAAACTAAATAAATAAAAAACCGTGAGGTAAACTATATACCAATTTTAAGCTTAGTAACTCTACTTAAATTTATATTTATTGAAATGACTTCTGAAACAAGTAAGCATAATTTAACAAATCATTTTTAATATCCAGTAATTTTTATTTACGTTGTATTTTGTTAACTGCGTGGTGTAACCTCGACCGGAAATGCCTTGGTAGGTGTTTCCCTAGTCCCAACTTCCTGCCCTGTGCCACTGCAAGTACTACATCATCCATGTTCTTGAGATCACTGTCAAACTCTTCCTCTGGTGTTGCTCTGAAAGTATTAATATTCATATATTCATATACATTTTTTCACTTGGTGGCAGGACAGCTGGTTTACCAAAAGTGATGGGCATTCAATAGTGATAAATAAATAAAAGAAAGTAGAAAATATTGTAACATGTTTGACAAAGTGGGATTTGACTTTGGCATTATCTTACCACTCGAATGACAAAAAGTTAAATATTAAATCCAGCTCCTTTGACGATGGCTAAATGTAAATAAGTATATAACGTTAAATTACTTACGTTAAAGGTGATCTTGTAACGACAACAACATTATTATCAGCTATATTATTTCTTGGCGTTCCGACAGGATCTTCTTCCAGGTCTATTAGCTGATCCAAGTTGCTTTTGGTTGATATCTCCGCGTACTGCTCTACGAGGTTTACTTTTCTTCTGGGCAACCCCTTCTTTTTATCCTTTAACTTTAGGCTTGTAAGCATTTCCTTTCGGGCTAAGTCGTTTTGTTCCTTGGTCGAATATTCTTTTACCTTTAAAAACATATTGTTATATTACAGACACAGATTAATCATAATTAATTATAACGTAAGAGAACTTAAAATTGTAATTGATGTCATCAAATAGTATAAAATAATATTGTATGTTTAGTTATAACAAAGTATTACTTATTCTCAAGCTTATATATAAGTATAAAAATATATAATCAAAACAAATGTACAATTTTGAACGGTGTGTGTACAAATTGTGATCCAAACGTAAATGAAAATTGGATGGATTATTTATTATATTACAAAAATTATTTATTATTTTGAAATAACTTTTGAATTATTGCGAAAAAAAAAAATGGTTTTGTTATAAAACTTATATATGATCTTTCCCTTTATCACAAAAAAAATTTTTTTTTTCAAAAACCCAATTGTAGTAATTAAAATTTGTCCCCCTACCTGTTGACGGATTGATCTGAAATTTGGCAATTCTGATGACAATATAATTCAATACAATCGGTGCTACTGTACAAAGACAATTACTATCAACAGACTTGATAGAAATTTCACACGCCCAACGATTTTATTTTTTCGTCTGATCAATGCCGTAGATTGATGAGAAGAGTGGTGTGAAGACTGGTACTTAGGAACTACCGCATTATTTTTAAGCTTTTGGTACATTGTCTACATAATTTTATTCTTTATTTTCAATGATTCCGTTCACCTAATTTTTTTATTAATATATACAAGACATGTTCTCTCTTCAGAAGCTTAGAACGATATTTGTTCTTATTAGTAATAGAATAGTGTACTACTTATCATTGATATTATCGAAGCACTCCAAATAATCCTATTAATTTACCCGCATCCAAGTGTTATTGAATTATGTATTAGATGGGAAGAGCCAAGATTAGCTTTCTGTTATATTAAGAGAAATATTTATTGGAACGCTCATCATAAACGTGAAACCGTCTTTATAACTTAATTGTTTACGATACATTTAATAAATAATAGGTTGCTTGATGTCTATGGAAAGAATTGTCTCTTATTGTAAGCGAATATTCAATCTGTGACAATGTTTAAATTTAAGGTTCGCTACAGTAAAATGAGGCATAAAATTCTATGCTTGAATCATTAAGCGATATTTTTTCGGCTCTCTTTTGTTTTAAAAAAATGGGTTAAAAAAAACAATTAGCTTTCAGAAAGGATACATTTTCCCGCGAAAAGCGATTAATTTAATTAATTACTGTCAGATCCCAATTAGATATGATCGAGGTAAAGGACTTTATACCTTAGTGAATTCAATCTTTGCGATAGATGGTAGTTCTCTCAAGTTGGGATAATAGAAACCAGCTGCGGGATGGTTGGGATGACGTGGTCCATGTCTGAAAACTGGTTCAGGAGGTGATGTTTTCCATCGAGGTGCTGTGAAGGTGAGGCCACTTGCAGCCCCGCCATCCAGAGGCTGGAGCTGCATTTGGAAAAATATTTTAATCAAAGGAACATATTTTTGTTTGCCTGTAAGTTCTGTAATATTCAGAAACATACATCTTTATGTTGATTTAGAAAAAATATTCTATAGTATTTCGGTACAAGCTTTACTTCAGTTCTATTACATAGGAATCTATATTTATTTAATTAATACGAGTAATTATGGCTACATTTTTTTACACTGGGTACAAATTTGGGAAATCGCAATTTCCTATTATTTAATTTTCCTTTAGACAAAATAAAAATTATTTATTCGAAGCGAATCTAAATATAAATGCATCACAAGTTATCTAATATTTTGATAGTATTGTCTTTGATTAACATAACCTTTACACATTTAAAGAAAAACGCTTTTTACCGGATTAAAGTTATGTTTATTATTATAAATTTACAACTATTTGACATAATTTTAAATTTATCCGACGTTTCGCGTGCTTTACAGCGTGCGTCACCGTGACCACGCACGGTAAAAAGCGTTTTTCTTTAATATTTTGATGTAAAGGTAAACTTCAGGTTTTAATTAATTTTCGAGGGAACTACTCACATCGAGTGTAATTTGATCTACCCAAGAAGAATCAACACAGAGATCGAGACTGTCAACTCCGATGAACCAATCTGGCGAAGGGATTAGACGACATATAATAGATATCTGGAATCATTAAAAGTTAATTATTAGCATTTTGATCTGCAAGTATTTCGTTCGAACCCTGTGAACCGATATAATCATTTTACGGAAACTGGCATCCGCATGAATATATATGTTTAATTGAAAGTGCTAAAGTTTAAATGTATGATTGAGGAAAAAATAAATTGTGCGTGTACTAGGTGTACACACGTAAGAAGTGAAACTTCTTTATGATCTTATTTTTCGAAAAATGATCTACTATATGCAACTTTACAGAAATTCGTTAAATTAGATAAAGTTTAACAAAAGGCTTTTATTATCATAGACATGAATACAAATATTTCATTTTACCTTATTACTACGAAGATTATTATAAAATTTCATTAATTGTAATAGAATTATTACTATCATTGAAAAACGTGACGATTTGCTACAAAATTTCTCCCATACGTCGATAAAGAAGTTTCATTCCAACACCGATAAAGAAGTTTGACTTCAAAAAGCAACAAGGCGCGTAACCGAAAAATGTGACGCGTAACGAAAAAATGTTACACTAAATTTTTTTCCAACCTCGATAAAGAAGTTTCACTTCAAAAATAGTCGCAGAAATGTGTCTGTCCTATGCCCAATAGATGGGTTACGGGACTTCAAACAACAACGCCGTGATGAAAGACTGATCAGCCTTGGGATTCTGTCACTCGCGCGACCGCCGCTGTGAAAGCCACTGTGAGAGTTCGAAAAGTGAGTTACAGAATCACAAGGCAGTGCTTTTAGTAGTTAGTTAATAGTGATGTAATGTAATAAACCGAAGGATACAGTTTTTACGAACAAGACAATTTAGCTGAGTATATGTAGTTATTTTAATTTCAATAGGGGGCAAACGAGCCTACGGGGTGCCCAAAAAGGGCATGTATCGCAGCCCATAGACACCCATTTTTTGAAGGTGCGTTGCCGGCCTTTGAGGGAGGAGTACACTCGAATTTTGAATAGTTGGAGGTCGTACCTCTCAGGGAAGACCTCTCCGGGACACGATGCCACAGCTCGCTAGTTCGTAAAAGAAAATGCCTTGTGAAACGGACTATGGAAGAGCCATCAAGGTGATGTTGATGAAATTTATATTGCTAACAAAATAAATATAAACTGAGTAGTAGTAGGCGCATTAATATTGATCTGCAAGTATTTCGATCGAAATACATATAGTAAATATGTAAAATAAATAAATATAGCAATGTCACGACACAATCACAATCTTACCACTGTATGTGCTCCATCTAGAAAGACCATATTTTCAGCTTCTCCAACTCCCTCAACAACAGGTGGTGTTGAAAACTGATCGTAGATCCTCGGGTCCTCATCACCGCTTTTCACTAAAGCGTCCAGTATGCCATACTGTACAAAGTTGCGAACGATTAGTGGCGCCTCCTCACCTACGCGATAGAGAGTGTAGGATGAGTTGTGTGATTGTCCTGTAAGATCACAATTTATTAATTTATTAAATGTTAATATAATTACGTAACATAATTAAATCAATATTGGGGATACTAAGAAGCTACATTATAACTAATCCATTGCAAACATAAATAATAATCGGCACAGTTAACTCTTTTCATTCATCTTATTTCTTCATAGTCAAGTGATAAGCCTCCTGTATTTTCGACGGAATAATAGTTTTTTTTGGGACAAATCTGGGATTAAAGAGTGGTTACCGGACGGTCAGTGAAAACTCGTTAAAAACTTCTCAGAAAAATAAACAGCTAAACCTGGCCACATGTAATATGATTCATCACTATTATGGTCGGACTACGACATCTAAGATGGTATCACAATTAAATTAAAATAAATAAATCAGTGGCGCTACAACCTTTGTAGGTCGGGGCCTCAGATTTCTGTATCTGTTTCATGATCATTTGTTAATCTAATAGGCATGTGGGTGATCAGCCTCCTGTGCCTGGCGCACGCCGTCTACCTTTTGGGTCTAAGGCAAGCCTGTTTCCTCAGGATGTTTTCCTTCACCATTGGAGCGAATGTTAAAGGCGCACATAGAAATAAAGTCCATTGGTGCACAACCGGGGATCGAACCTACGACCTCAAGCATGAGAGTCGCACGATGAAGCCACTAAGCCAACACTGCTTTTAAATTTAAAAGATTAGTATGTGAAAAAATCCTAAAAGAACCTGCAAGTCGACTTACAATGACGTAATGATACAAATAATTGTATTTAAGTTATGTATTAGTAGTATAGTAGTGAAGCCTCTTTAATGTCTTATCCAGCCAAATAACTTCCTGTACCTAAATATTATTAAAGAATATTTTATGAACTTTTAGCGACTTCCGTTGTTGCGGCTAACCTACATAATTAATAAGGTTCGAAGGTTCATTACCGAATTTCGACTAGAAAAATTACCAAAATATTATAATTAAAATTTAATTATTAATAAAATTTGGTTCTTTACCACGACTTTGTGGAACCAGCTGCCCACTGGGGTATTTCCGAACCAATTCCACTTAGGGTCCTTCAAGAAAAGAGCGTACCAATTCTTAAAAGGCCGGAAACGTACTCGCGTGCCCTCTGGCATTGAGAGTGTCCATGGGCGGCGGTATCACTTAACATCAGGTGAGCCGCCCGTTTGCCCCCTGTTCTATAAAAAAAAATACGGTGCTTATATTACTTACACCTTTCTATATGTCCTGAGCTGTATGTTTAAAGCCATCCCAACGAAACTTTTCTGTTAAGATTACTTTAAAATAGATGCTAGCAGAAAGGTTTATTTATACAGATTTACATTGAATTATCCTATATCTTTTCTATTTTCTCTCGTGTAATATTTTTATGCAAACAACTTGCTGTGGGAAGTCTACTGGGACGGTTGTGTCATTCACACGTGTTTATTTTTAAAACTACATTCCATGCTATTTTTCAACATTCGTTACATATTACACTTGTGTTATATATACGAAAAAATATTAAATTAAGATTACTTTATTCTCTTCATTATGTCTCATATTTACTAGTATTTCTAATTCTGCAACAGATTACATTTTGGTTTAGAGTTGATAAAATTATTGATTTGTTTTTACTTGGAACTGGACTTTTACTGGCGAAGATTAGTTCGAATATGTCGGGATCATCTCCTAATTAACTAGTCTAGTGGTAAGCTTGTTCAACTGCAGATCTTACGGAGAGTTTAATCCTGGTAAAAAAATATTATATGCCAGTATGATTTTTTAAAATTTCGTTTCGTTCTCTTGTTTACGTGACCAGTCTTATTACATATTAATAATAATAAAATGATAAAATCTGAAATAAAATTTCAGATTATATTTAGATTCAGTTTCCATTAAACTAATAGTAATAATTCGGTGTGTTGTTTGTGCTGTGTAAAGCATGTCGCCGTGGTAAAATCCGCCTGGAAATCATTATATTGCCTTAAGTTACTCCATTAATTACAATTATTTGAAGGCGCATAAAATAGTGACTATGTAACAATTTTTGAATTTTTGTTGAAGAATAATTGACCCAAATTGCAAATACAAATGTTTTCTTGTCCATTTCACATAAAATTCTTCTAAGTTGAAATGCTTCATTTCTCGGCCAAGCAATCAAAATTGCGATAATCACGCTTATTCAGTAACGGGTACTAAGCAAAATTTATTTGAAATCTATTCAACTCTAAAATATAAAAATTTCTTAATTTGTCATGACCTAAATAATGTATAAGCTGCAGTTTTTATTGTTCATATCTCATTGTACGTTTGAAGAAATAATTGGAAAGAATATATTAATAAAAAGGCGATAACGTTCATTTCCTTTGTATAAAAGGTTGTTGAGGACAAATAAATATATCTTTATCTGATTGAAGAGAGCCCACAAAATGTCACTTAGCTGAAAGATAAAAGGAAAAACTTTTCCCCCTCAAATTTCCGACATCCTATTGTGTTTTCTATTGTTCCAATAATTATATCAAGTTTGAGCGAAAAAGAGATATTTAGTAGTGGCTTTTGGCCGCAGTTTCTCTCCCCTGCTGTTATACCATACTGATGAAATAAAACCAAGCTACTATACTACCGTTTAACATTTCCTTAAGCCATTTAGTAAATATATGAATATGTTCACCTTAAAGCTTATTTATCTTAAAATCATTATGTAATTCCTCAAAATTTCGTAAGATTCGTAGCTGGGTTGCATCGTTTTGAAGATATATAATTATATATATTAAGAAAAGATTAATGTAGGTATTAAAGATACTTGGAACTGTACTAAGTGTAAGCTGTATAATATAAAATCATTTTGTAACTCTTACATTTCACAGTAAAAAAAATATTCCTGCTTGCAAATAAAAAATGTTCTATTAATGCTTCTTATGCATCTACTTACATCTTTACTTAATTTTTGGCATAAAATTTGAAATTTGTAAATAAAATATGACGTTTGAAAAAAAAATATATTAAACATCCTTGTTCAGATTAAATAAAAGTATGCAAATATTATGTTTACAAATTTAAGTGCGAATTTTAAATCATTGATTAAAAAGACATTAAATAATTACGTTGCTTTGATATAACTACTATGTTAAGACAATCTTGTGTGCTTTCAATAAAGATTGTATATTGCTTTATATAATCAGTGTCCTATTTACGAAATCTAATAATATTCCACTGCACATGCATCTCATCTAACGTACCGAAAAGCGCCGACCATTGAGCTTTCGGTCGATACAACGGATAATCTTTTGGAAAACTTTCCTCACTCCACAAAAACTTCACTGACACTTTGTAAACAGCCATATCAACATCACACGCGGAACACAAACTGTTTACGAAAAACAAGATGGCCGCCACTAGCGGTCGAGCCATGATAGCAAGCGCTCGTCTAATTCATATAAACACTGCAATTTGCTCTAACGAAATAGCGTTTTAATTTCACGGTTTCGTACACAGCCAAATGTTTTGGTGGTGTTTTAATTTCGTTCGTTTTCCGCGTGCGTGCAACGGGGCCGAGGAGAGAGTGTGGACTTTTCTATTTTGAGTCCCCTTTGCCGTCCGGACAGAAATAAACAGTGGGCGACGAATCGTATTTATGTAAGGCGTTTTCAGCGTTTGTTTCAGCTAATCCAAATACCCGTAATTCACACTTGGCTAAAGTCGTGCTGTTAGCTTAAAATATATTTTTTCACTAAGAAACACGTAATCAATTAATTCTTGTAGAAAGAATAATTATCATCATACTTTTATTATATACATTCGTATTACGCCGGCCGGCGCCAGTGCATTTTCATAACTAATAAAACGCTTGATGCTTGTAGGTATAAAAAGTGGAAAATAAATGTAGTTTAGAGCGTGGCGCGCTCTGTGCGATTTTTTTAGTCTATCGAGCAACCCACGCTTTTTCACAATAATACCAGTATTTTTTGTTCATTACCATTTTCCGCCTAAATTAGGAATTATTTTTCACTTTTTAGTTTGATGTGCTTTAAAAGCGTGTTTTTTGTTTTTTTTTAATTATATTTATTTTCCACTTTTTAGTCCTAGCAGCAATACGTGTTGTCTCAATTTAATCGTATTGCTTTGTGGACTTAAAAGAAATTTCATTGTTTTTCGAGATAAACCTATGAAATTATTATATTGTCGCTGATTCTTTATAAGTGTACAAAGTTTGAATTAAATCTGTCCTTTTAATGTGGGTCAAAATCGAGTCCGAAGGAGTCGGTTACATACATACATACACACATACATACATACAGGTGAAGCTAATATAAAGCGTGTAAAAAAGGATATTGTTTAAAAATTGTCATAAAAGATGCAGATTCATTGAGTAATTATTTATTCTTAATTTAAAAATAGGAACTTATTTCTTATTTTCATAAATGAAGGTATCCAAATATTACTTTATATCACCACAAATTTTAACAATATCTTTAACCTAAAAAGTTCTTAAAATCAGTAAGAAGCCACTAAGTGATCTCAGGTGTCTTAGCTACCTGCAGATTTTATTGAGGGACACTTAACCCGGATCGAATGCCCGCGCTGATTGATTGATCGTACGCACTTGATTGAAAAGGTTTCTACGGCCCTCTGAAAAAGTAAAGCAGAAACGGTCAATTTTTATTACACGCCATAGAGTTCATATAAAGTAGTAACGTATCAAACTTTACGAAGGAAAATTATAAACGTTAGTTTTGTATTTCTTTATCCTAATTCAGTGTTGGTTTATATAAAGACGATTCTTTGTCCGTCTTGTTATCTACAAACTTATAAGTTCAACAAACAATAATGTCCACGTAATATAAAACACAACACAGTTTTGAAGAACGTTCGTTCTTAAGGCAAAATTTTGGGTATTATGTTTGACGTTCTTATGTTCCTGTCAAAATAAATGTTTTTTATTAACAAATAAAGCTAATATTGCCTTTATTTAACTAAGCACTACAATTTTCAACCACTTGTTTAAAAAAAATTGCGTAAGTTATTTTACATACTTACAGATTTTTAAATCAAACAATGAAAATAAAATAACGCCGTGGCAACGATAAAAGCTATGAATTTCAGGAAATTTAACGTACACTGTACGTTATATTGTCTACGTTAATAATTCCAGTTAAATGACACACATTATAACGTCACTGTAGAATGATAACCTCGTATGTCAAAAAACCATTTGTTTTTTCTTAGACTCATGTCATTTAATTGGTATAATCTTGAAGAAAGGACTTCTTTATGTAATTAATAAATAAGTCCTTTTTACCATCTAAAACTATGGACAAAAAACACAACTATGGAAATTGACGAAATGAAACATTTTTTTCGTTTTCTGTAATGTTTGGTTCACTGGACATAGGAGGGTATCATTCTACAGCGACGATAAGTAAAGCAATTATTTTCCAACGTATATCAACGTTGACCCATCATATTGAATAAAGAATTTTAACCCGTCATGCAACGATTAAAACCATGTTCCATCAATCACCGGCTGACCCACGTCTCGGTCAAAATGATCCTGGGGTCTTATGTGTCGGAACAATATCTTTATTTCCTTTACATAATATCAAAGAATTACCGTTTGTAACTCTTCTGTTAAAATGATTTATGGTTGGTGTTTTTCGTGCGTAGAAAACTATGTTTTGTTTTTGTTCTCACTGTAAATAAATATAGTAGTCCTTTGTAGTACGTTTTATTATATTTAAATTCTATATATTTGTATATGAGTCTTTAAATTTAAATTTTAAAAATGATGCTATTTTTTAAAGTAAGTGCATAATGTACATTTATTTTTAACATTATTTATTTTAAGATATATTATGCTACCATCAAGGTACATGTATGTAGTGACTAAATTTTTCTTACTATTAACATGCATACAATCTAATATTAGGTCCTTACATATGAAATTGGCGTTTTTCGTACTGGCCACTTTAATCACGATGTTCTCCTCTTTGGTAAGGAATTCCAAATTCAAATATGTACAGCTATTTACTCATGTATTTGTGCTTCGATGACCGTCATTCATTTGCTTTTTCTTCTTGGTTTTTCTGTTTGCGTCACTCATTTTACAAAATGGAAAACTTAAAGTATCGCATTATTTACGAGTACGAGTTCCGCCGTGGCACTAGTGCTGTGGAAACGACTCGAAGGGTGAATGATGTGTATGGCGGTCATGTTGCAAAAGAAAACACAGTTGGTTTTTGGTTCCAACGTTTTCGTTCTGGAAATTTCAACCTGCAGAACAAGCCCCGTGGAAGGCCTGAGACCCAAGTTGATAATGAAGTATTGAAGGCTATTGTGGAAGCGGATCCATCGCAAACCACGTCCGAGTTAGCTGCAGGCTGCGGTGTTAGTGATAAAACTGTTTTAATTCTCTTGAAGCAAATTGGGAAGATTAAAAAGCTTGAAAGATGGGTACCTCACGAATTGACTGAAGCAAACCGGCAAACGCGCGTCGACTGCTGCGTTACATTACTGAACCGGCACAATAATGAAGGTATTTTAAACCGAATCATTACCTGTGATGAAAAATGGATTCTTTACGATAATCGAAAGCGCTCAGCGCAATGGTTGGATCCTGGCCAGCCAGCCAAATCCTGCCCCAAGCGAAAATTAACCCCAAAAAGTTACTTGTAAGCGTTTGGTGGACTAGTGCCGGTATTGTTCATTGCAGTTTTCTCAAATCTGGCCAGACTATTACGGCTGATGTCTATTGTCAGCAATTGCAAACCATGATGGAAAAGCTAGCGGCTAAACAACCTAGGCTGGTCAATCACTCCACGCCACTGCTACTTCACGACAACGCTAGACCACACACTGCACAACAGACGGCTACCAAATTAGAAGAGCTTCAATTGGAATGTCTAAGAAATCCTCCGTACTCCCCGGACCTTGCTCCAACAGATTACCATTTTTTTCGAAATTTGGACAGCTTTTTGCAAGGGAAAAAATTTAACTCTGATGGGGCAGTCCAAATCGCCTTCACAGATTTTATTGATTCCCGTCCGACTGGTTTTTTTAGTAAAGGGATCAATGAACTACCTATGAGATGGCAAAAGTGCATAGAAAACAATGGTTCATACTTTGATTAATTAAATATATTATATTTAAAAATATTCGACTTTTTGTTCCTCCCATACAAAACGCCAATTTCATATGTAAGGACCTAATATATAAAATTCTCGTGTCGCGGTGTTTGTAGTTAAACTCCTCCGAAACGGCTTGACTGATTCTCATGAAATTTTGTGTGCATATGGGGTATGTCTGAGAATCGGACAACATCTATTTTTCACCCCCTAAATGTTAAGGGTAGTCCACCCCTAAATTATTATTTTTTAATATTTAGATAAAAAAAATTAATTTTTATGGTAAGTACAGGATACAAAAAATACATACAATCCCTAATTTTCACCCCTTTACGATCAACCCCTATTTTTTATTATAAATGATATACATGGCAAAACGACGTTTGCCGGATCAGCTAGTGTTATTATAAATATTTAAAGATATTCTAGACTCTCGACTATTGAAAACAACAAACTATCGGGATGTACATCGAACATCGAATTGTGTATAAATACATTCTTATTATACATAAACGGAAGAGATTTATATTTTTGTATTGTACTTACTTTATTTGACGTATTGTTCTCGACCCCTGGAGGGGCAAAGGGCGTCCACAGTGAGCTTCCATTGCGTTCGGCCTTGAGCTTCACATTTGCAAGTATACGTTGCCACGCTTCCGCTTACCTTGCGTGTTCCAAACAAGCGCCTGCTTGAGAATTTCTTCGGAGTGCTTGGCCTATCCAGTTCGACTTGCGTCACTTGAAGTGCTGGCTAATCGGAGTTTCTTAGCAGTGCTCCCAGTTGCTAGTTGGAGATCTTCTTGGGCCAGAAGATACCCAGAATACGGCGGAGATAACGGATGACGAAGACTTGGAGCCGGTTCGAGATGTCGTTAGTCACATCCCATATCTCACACATATACAGCAGCATATAAAAATTACTGGACCGGTTTAAAACTTTTAATTTGCTACATTATCTCTGAGAAACATAGGCTTTATTTATTTCCACAACATTTACAACATAAATATCCAGACTTATGTAGGTACCAATGTACCAAAACATTTGACAAACTCATTAAATTATCAAGGAACTTGTCATAATGTGGTATATATATAATGGAAACTTTAACACCACCAGCACCACGTAGGGTTCTTGTCAAGAGAAGAAGAGGATTTTACTCATGATTTTTTTTAAACTAGGCACTTCATTTAAAGTATATAACATAATAATATATTAAACTTTATTAATAACATTAGTGATTTATTAAAATTTTGGCCAAATAAGAAACAGTTTGCGAGGCCATTCTTCAAGATTAAAAAACTTTCGAGATGCCCATCGCAAAGGAGTTTTACGGCTCAAAATGAAAATTTGAACAAGTTCATACTTGAGTTGAAAATTAACTTTCGTGGGAAATTTTTGGTACAAATATAGAAATTTTCTTTTCTCTATAGTTCAGTTAACATAGTGAGTTATTTTGTTATTCTTTCCGTCCATGGTGAACATGATAGTATAAATACGAAGCGCAAGAGCAAAACAATTTCTTCAAATTTAACAATTTGTTTTGTTTTGAGATAGTCTGTGAATTGTCCCAACAATACCTGTAATACACTCAGCTACTCTATCGATATCTATGGGTACTCTATTTATAGTTACAATCTCTATGGAAGAAGAAAAAAGAGGGATAATACGTGTATCGGTATGTCTGTCTTGTTTTGTAATGTTTACTGCATTCAAAGTATTCTATACTATAGAATTTCAGATCTTCCTCTTCTACCTCATAACTCACAACAGTTTGAACTTTGAAGATGTTCATTAAAAGTCGACTGTGACCATAAAGTTATTAATTCAATCAAGTCAAGTTGACCATGATTTAAATGGAAGACAAAACGTATTTTTTCCTGTTCTATGTTCTCTTAATTTGATCCTTAACTATCTATTATTTATTATTAAATTATATAGCCTGGTTGCACAATTGTTCCATAAAACAAATGTTGTATCAACTAAAATATAATATTAAAATAGGAGAGTGATGAAATTCTTGCACAAACTACGGTCGTCGCTGAAGAATTTAATCTGTGAAAATGTTAGCAGAGAGCGGGAGGTGCTTCGTGAACAAACTACGTGAAAGGACAAAACATTTCTAGAAATAGTACGTATTTATTTCTATTAAATGTTTTATATAATTAATATTTATTATTTGAGATTGTGTCTGTTAAGGGCGAAACAAACCTGGATAAACGACAAAAACAATTTTTAGACGACATTATTTAAAACCTGAAAATGTGATTAATTTCAAAATTAAAAATTAAAAAAAAAAATAATTTGCGATAAGTATTCAAACAATTTAAAGAAAGACTCACTGTAAGGCTTTAAAATAAATACCGCTTTCGAATGATTTGCTAATAATTTTTACCAATTTCAATAATTATGAAGTTGCCTAACGATGCAACCTTATTTTTACATAGTTACTTGAATAGTCATTATTCCGAAAACTATATTATTTAAGTATTGAATTAAGAAAGCGTAGCAAAAGTATCACAGACAATTTTTTTTTTGAAAATGTTATTAAATTTATAAAAGACAAAACATTTTCAAAATTCATTGTTGTCAGCTAAAACCTATTGGAAAATTACTACCGAAAGTAATATTAATCCGCTTAAAAAATACATGTAAAAAGAGTATTCTGAAAATCTGTAATCGTATTTCAAATCCAATCAATTAAGGCAATCCATTAGCTTTAAAAATCATAAAATTGATCCCAGTTCAAACTCTAATAAATTCAACATGCCGATAATTTATTTGACATGATTGTGATGAGAGGAAAGGTTTGATTGCAAAATGAAATATATACACAACAAATTGTATTTCGATGTCTGTACGTAGAATTTTAGCAAAATTAGACTATCATTGTCATGTTTTGTAAACAATAAAAAGTAAAACAGTTTTATATGTTCTATTAAGAAACGTTGTTTGACACTGTACACACCAAAACGTGGTGCGACGTCCGACTCTACAGTTCTGCATTCAAACATTCATTAGATTTTGATAAAACATCGTGAGTACAGCAAGTCTCAGACTCAAAAGTCGTCAGGTTGTGTTCAGCCCTGCGATTCTGTAACTCACTTATCGAACTCACACAGCGGTTTTCGCATCGGCGGTCGCTCTCAAATCAGTCGTGAAGCAGTCATTTTATGATTTGGCATGAGTTATCCTAACTTAGATTAACTTAATTAGTTTCATGTATTTCATATACGAAGATTGATATTATTTAATTGTTACCTAATATTCTGTAGTTGCCTTGATGTTCAAATTTACTGTTGACTATATTATTATTTAGTTATTTGGGAAACAATATAGATGAATACAATAAAAAAAAATTAAAAATAAAACATAAGATAAACATATTGGATGTATCCACAAAAAGTTTCACTGATCAAGAATATGATACAGAACAAAGCACAACAAATCATGACAATTGACAGCACAAAATATAAATCCGGAGAATACAAGGATTAGGACATTAATAGTTGTTTTTAATTATTTATTCATAATCTGATATAAGTGAGTAACAATTAAAATACATGCGACGCAGGGGCTCGTCGCTATAGAATAAGAGTACAAAGGAATGTAAATACGTAAACACGGAATAATTGGCAATTAGTCGGTTCTATTGTACAGAAAATTGTTGACACGTCAGCCGTTTAAATCTATTTCGATATGATTTAACCGAGAATTTTGACTAATCGCTTTTTAAAATATAATTGGACTAAGGTATACCGTACCGAAATAATAATTATTTACACTGAAGGCTCGGTTTTTTTGCCGTTAATGATGAATTGTTAAATATGTAGATATATCTATTTATATATCTAGCTATAGCGATCAAAATATTATAATTATTGGTAGATGATTAATTTATCTTGTGTGTATGAAACAAAACAGGAACATGGTGGCTTTAACAAGGATAAGAGATAAGTAGAAAACAATATTTAAAACGCATTAGCGCCATTAGTCTAAAACTATCGAATGGGATGGAAAATTTGGCGAACTAACTTATGCCGTAAATTTTAATAATAATCGAATATTCACAAACATTTAAATTTAATGCTTATATGTAACATTAAGTATACTGTTAGCGTTTCTTTTTGTTCTCAGTTATCAACAATTTTTCCTTATTTAAATTTTAATGTATTTAATAAGTATGAGAACTAAATCGTTGACTGTAATACTATAGTACTGATTTATGTCTTTCTATATATTACGCTACTGAAACGTATTAACAAATATATATATATAGTTATAGTTTATTGTAGGAATGTTTACTACTTAATATTTAAACGGATGAGCTGGCATATAAAACAACACCAGTGGCGCTACAACCTTTTAGTTCTGGAACTCAGATTTCTGAATCTGTTTCGTGATCTGTTTATTGTTATAGGCAAGTAGGTTATCAGTCTTTCTGTGTCTGACACATTACGTCGAATTTTTGTGTCTATGGCATGCCGGTTTTCTCACGATCTATGGTTTTGCCTTAAAAAATACTATGCGTATATCACTCAATTAAATTTCAAACTTCTCCTAATCTATAGGTAATCGGTTAAAACTCCAAACCATCCCGGATTATGTTGTAATGGTCTGTAAATATTGACATTACCGAAACGTGACCTCACAAACTGTCAAAGGCTCAACGTCTTTTTCTTTTTAACGCCCCATCGGGCGTAATTCTTGATCGGCTGTCGGTCTTGAGTGTATGAATGTTGAAGCCTTTCATTCAAGAGCACTTGTATTTGATAAGATACTGAAGAGGGCTTGTAAGTAACAACAATAGATGTTTAAAAAACTTGTTGAAGTAAGAAAAGCTATTGCGCTTTCGCAGAAATTGTTTTCTATTTCATTTACCAGTTTTATAAATATAAAGTCACATCATATTTCTTAGTATATACTATATTTTTATTTTTGTAATGGTTCGTGCACATAAAACGAAAATCAAAAGGAGGCCGGGGCTCAAACGCGCGTTGCGAATTATGCGCTTGTAGTTATATTTATTTAGACTACTCATTAGGATGTGTTAAATCTCGTTTTCTTCAAACATTAATGAACATTACTTTTTGCTGGCTAGAGCAAAACTTCTTTAACGAACACTAAATAAATTTTGTCTTGTCAACATTCAAACATTCATACATTTTGGGAACAACAGTAATATGTTATATGTGAGTTTGTATTATATATTTACTCTATTTAGGCTATTACGTAAGAATAGCTTACTAGTCATGTTAAATTTGTTGCTCAGGTATTGAAGATCCATAGTTAGTGAAATGTCCTACATTTCAGACAGCAACTCGGACATAAGTTTGAGCTCAAGTTGTTAACCTTTGTGGTCCAAAGGATGTTGATATGTGACGGCGGGCGATGAGAAATGTATATTCGAGAATTATGGATAAATTCGTGTATCAATAGTTTAGGGCACTAGTTAGTTTGGTTCAATGTTTATATCAGGCAAATAAAAGATTTGTGAAATAGGTCCATTTAAATCTACGTCTTTGGTTCTCCGAAGAGAGATAAATTTCATTTTTTAACTTTTTTATAGTGTGAACGCCAATAAGGAATTGTCAGACCTTTAAAAATTCTGCACAAGGTCTTGCGAGAATATAGTCTTACAATAACGCAAAATCTATATTTCGTTAGGGCAAACTATGATAAAATAAGCATTATGAAACCTTTCATCACTCAACATTAAAGTATATAAACGGGCCTAAAACGATATTAGTGTAATAAATTACATTATACAGTAACAATCATGTAACATTCTCATTGTAAATTGTTTGAGAAAGGCCGACAGCGTGTTATCTCAGAATGAAATGCCAGTTAGATTTATAAGATGGACGCCATTTTGACGGGCACTCCAGGACTAAAACGTTTAATGTCTGTTACATTTGGTAGTATAAAGTTAATCCTCCTTAACTTTGAACGTGGTATGTGAGTTCTGGTCAAAATTAAGCGATTTTTATGTTTTTAGTATTGGAAATAAAACTTACTCGCTTTTGGAAAAGATAAGAAGTATTATGATCCAATCTGCGTGCATTGTGGATGAAAAAACAGTTGGAGCTATGTTGAGAAAATGTTTGGTACGTTTTGTTTTGGCTAAATTACACTTACTTCATATTAATCACTCACGTACAACAAAAGATCGAAGGACCAAAATGTATGTTCCTGAGCCTGATGCTTAAATAATGTACATTATAAAGTATGAGTATATTATATTAATGATATGATTTGAAATGCTATGGTTATGAGAGGCTAAGAAAACCTGAGTGAGCAAATGTTCAGCTTTAGCTCGTACATTTGTTTAAGGCTGATTTAAATTCGTTTTGAAATACCGACTCATATGTTGACAACAATGTTATACCTAAGTTTACACTTGGGTACGTTTACGGCACTATAGTGCTCGTAAAGCTGTTTAAAAATGAAATAGCGCGAATGCTAGTTTTAGTAACAAAAAGATATTTAATTAACTTAAATAATGGAAATGGAGCTCGCCACCGACCCAACATGCAACCACTTTTTACTTTCGACTTTTTTGTACATAAATCTCTCGTACGTTTTATCTGCAAGTTTTAATTATTTAAGTTAAGCCAAGAGAAATATTGTTTTTTGTTAAATAAGTAGGTTAATTTAATGCGGTTATTTTAGACTAATGTTTCAAAAGTTAATATTGGTGTATTTGTTTGAAACTAAACTTATTTAAAAACATTATTTTTATAAAGCTGGCCTAATATTGTATATAGCAAACGACTAAAGTCGCTCGACTGGGTATGCCCTGTAAAAAATATTGATGATGATAAAACATTCATATAGTTTGAAATGTTATCTTAATTGACAATTACGCTCAGTGGATAAAAAAATCGGAAGATTAATTTAGGTTTGTCTAAGTATAATAACACTTTATTTTCGATAATATAAAACAGGAGAGAAAAAAAGAAGACAAAAGATGTATTGGAGTCTTAATGTTAAAAGTTTCTTCCAGACAAATAGTATTTCATTTTTTTTTATTTTCCTACTCCGAAGCCGGTTCTAGTTCTAGCCTATAGTATGAATGTATAAAATGCATTTAGCGCAGAAATTATACATTCTACTAAAGACAAATGTTTTCAGCCATAGAGGGTGATCTGGCTGAGACTTTAAACATTTGTCTCCAACTCACCTGTAATGATATAAATATGCCTTACATTGCACTTTATTATCTACTATTCTATCTTAATTTAAAACTTTTAAATTCACTTTTTTTGATAAATTTGTTCAAATAATAAACAGCACCATCGATAATCTTTTTTCATGCTTACAATAATTATTCACTGGACGATATCTGGCAACACCTGTTTCGTGGTCGACGGTGCACCTAATTTATTTACCAGTGTTGCCATCAATATAACTCTGAATTAATTATGAAGGGTGTTCCGAGCGCCGCGAAACTAATGGTTTTTTATTGCGAAGCATTATTTTTCATTCATTTTTCCGTTAAATACCTCGTTAGTTGAATGTTAATTTGTAATGGAAAGTGGTTATGAAAAATATTTTAAGGAAGAAAAATGTAATTCACTAAATATAAAGTGTACACTATTAAGGAAATTACTGGTATACTGCGTATTTATAAACGACTGTAAATAAGGAGCTTATTGACCTGTTTATATATGATGGTTGCATTTGCGCAATATTCAATTTGACGCAATTCAGGACACGTATTTTATATATTGTGCGGCGGGTAGTTCCAACAGCATTTTGTCCTTGTTGGACTGACCCTATCTGCAGTGCAGCTGTGAGAACCCCGCAGGGTTGGGAAAGTAAAAAGTTTTCGTGAAATTAAAAAAATTGTTTTTACTAATTCTAATAACGTAGTTTTTGTTATTGTTGCTGACACCTTAATTAATAAATGGTCTGTATCGTAAATAAAAATGGTAATATTATTATTTAAAAGTACTAGTGCCCAAGGTACAGCATACGAAAAAGAGGAAGACAACTTAGAAGGTGGATAGACCAAATTAAAGAAACAGCAGTTGGTACATTGCAGAGAGTGGCACAGTGCAGCTGAGGAATGGCTGGGATTTAGAGGAGGCTTTTTCCAGAAAAAGAAGATTGAAATAAAAACGTCTTTAAATGTAAAAGTATCTAAAAGGTTGTGATTGTTATATTATTATACATAGTAAAAAATATCGTTTTTCTTTTGGCACGTACTTTAAGTATTTCGCATCGCAGCACGCAAATATAATATTTTAATGGGGGTGAAAGTACATCCAACTTACTTTAAGCTTCTAAATGTCTGATACTAAAATAATTATTTGTAACAGCTGAATGCATTTCGCTACAAATTAGTTCGTAGTTCCTTTTGTATTTGGCGTGTTAAAGCTTGGAGAAATTCACTATACTAAAGTTTAAAACTATGAAAGTCATGTCTATAAGATCCTTACTTTGACATCACAAAAACTTTCCTATAATAAAATAAAACTTAGCTGAATCGACTTATACGTAGTGGACCTGCCAACTTAGCACTCAAGCTAAACTTAACCCGCCGCTTAACCGTGGCTAAATTTTAACTTACGAACGAAGTTTCCTAGCTTAAAGTAAACTAGGAACTGATAATTTACGAAACTTAAAATTGTCTACTCAAACGAAAATTATAGCTAATCCCTAACTTTACTTATTGCTGTGAGACTTTTCTTTTTTCATATTTCATAGCGATGAAAGCTGTTTTCTTCTTATAGAATCTGTGGTAGTATGTGAAGATGTACTGTTCATCCTATCTTAAGATAGGATTCTCGATAAGTTGAACCACTGAAGGCTTCGACTGAGATCTCATATACGAAGGATCAAAAAAACTGATTCTGACTGATCACGGTATGACGTCGTCGTACTGATTGTAGCCCTAAATTGTAGATACCTGCTACTATTTAAAATTTAGCGTGTATTACAAATACGATACACAAAATCTATCTATTATCTTCAACTAGGTAATAAATCAAACAATCCTTGGGTTCGAATCTAGACGATAAATTCAAAACCACAATGTATTGTAGAAGTTGTCGTAAATCGTAGCCTCGTGAGACCACTGACCTAAACTTTTGCCTAGGAAGAACAGGAAATTGTTTGATAACTATTTTTCGATGTCCAACAGATCGAACTATTTTTTAAGCTAAAAAAAGTTTTAAAGTTTGTAGGTTGATGAAGCACCTCCATTTTGTGCGTTTCTTGCAGCTTGTGTTATTTTATTTAAAACTATATGTCTTCATTTTTTTATTCTTATATTTGTGTCAAGATTACGACCAATTAATTTTATTTAATTTAATATCATGATTGTTATTGCAATTTCATTGGTTACGAACAGTTCGGAAGGCATTGAAACCTTGTGAGAAATATAAAAACATTGCTGTTTACATGGTATTTTTACAATATAAAATTCAAAAACAATGGCGCTTTTCTTTTGATTGTGAAACGGGAAAGTGAATCGTACCACGAGTCTGCGGTTGAACTAGAGGTTCTGTTGAAAAATGAAAATTAAGCAAATCGCCATAGTTTCACATTCTCGACAGATGTCTTAATGACTTTACAAACTTAAAATAATTTCGTTTTATTTCTATTACACAATATACAGATAACTGTACTAAAACTCTTAAGTGCATATTAGATTTAACTACTATTGAAGTTAATGTACGAGATAAGAGCTTCTTGGACGGAGAACTATTTCTGTGAAACTTTACGTAGCAGATAACTAAGTACATTCTATGTATATCTATTAATAGACATACTAGCTGATCGTAATTTCGTCTTTGATACAATATCTTATGTAGTCTTAGGTAAACTGGAAAAAAGCCATGATGAAAGCCACAAACAACGGTTCGGTGGCCGTTGATACACAATTTTATATTAAAATAATATCCCTTGAGTATAGACCTCGTATCCACATATTCTTAATATAAAAGGCACATAATTGTCACAATAGTTCAAAACACGCACAAACACTCTCTAAAAAATATAACATTGAGGACGTAGCTAATAATGAATATAATTGGCAAAAAGATAATCAAATAAATGCGTCTACCAAAACCCGAGCGAAACAAAGAAGCAAGTGAATCAAAATGTGACGATCGGCCAAGTTAAAATATTTACATGTATTTCGAACGGGTAATATCAATTACAGTTTTTATGTGAATAAGCTTATGTTTAATGACATTAATTAATCAAATTTCGAGGTTTGAGTTTTAGAGCCTACCCGATTAACGCTGTAGAACTTTGGGTGATTTACCGTGATTCTGTAATATATTCAAATGTGTGATAATAACTTCGATAATTAGTATTTATTAACGTTTTAATTCTTTTTTTACATGTTTTACTATTTTCTTTTAGTCTAAGTATCAGTCTTTTATTCCATACGATAAGGTGCGCTTACACGAGGGCAATAATTGCTCGGCAACACGAATGGACCGATCTGGAGCAATTAATGGAGCAATTTCAATAAATTCAATATATTTCAATAAATTATTTCGGCGATATTGCTTCTAATTGCTCCACATATTTCATATCGCTCAATGTCGCAGATACGAATTGACGAATATCCAATGGACTTGGAAATTCCTAGCAATTTTTGTATATATCTCATTCGCACTTGTTTGTTTTGCGGCTTGCCGTCTTGCTTCCGCGGGAGAGCGAGAGGTCTAAATAATAATAATTTATAATTACTTTATTCAAAAGTAATTCAAAGTCTGTTCGTGACATTCTAGTAAAGTTTTTGAATAATATATCATCTAATTATTTACACAATGAAAATTGCGGCCAAAAACGATCGCACCCAGATACGCCTATTCCTTTTCTATCTTTTTTGTTTTTGATTAATAATGAAAAAAGCGCTACAAGCCGCCGCAGCAAGAACAATGTCGTCTATAGCGAGCTAATACTGAATTGCTCGTGTAGGACTGTATTGCCTAGTTGATGAAGTTGCGCCATATCGCTCAATATTGTATTGCGCAGTATTGCTGCTTGTTGCCGTTGCCGTAAATTGCTTGATGTAGTCGTGACGTCATAGTTGACGAGTATTGACTGGAATTGAGCAATTTTAGTTGCCCGTGTAAGCGCACCTTTAGAGACCTATATTCCAGATATAACTTTCCAATTTCGGTTTTGTGTTAATCCCACTCGATTCCCACACAAAAAAATCTCTTTTGTTACATCATTTATTCTCCCTAGTTTACTACGTACTACTACTAATAACATAAAATTATAATTCTATGCACCAGTGCGACGCCCTGGGAATTCCCTCCTTTATGTAAAAGTACGATAGTTTAAATTCAAAGGGTTTTCACGTAAAAGCGTCTTGGAAAGCCACTGATTCTATCCAGGCGTTACAGCTGTGTCTTGCATATTTAAATGCACTTTCTCCATATTCACGTCTGCTTTCCATTTAATTTACGGAAAGGAATCTTAAGTGGAATCAGTACGAAGTTTAGTGTTGTTACGTAGTTTTATTTTAGATTTTTATTTGCATAAAGTTTTCTATTACAAAAACGGGGCCTTCTTAATCTTGTGACTTAAGATTCATAGTCGAGACTTTGAGCTTAATATGAGAGAGACTGCTGCCTTGCGATTCTGTAACTCACTTTTCGAACTCGCACAGCGGTTTTCGCAAGGCTGTATGTGAAAACTGCATTGGATTGGAAACCGCGTCGCTCAATCCTGAATCTTGCCTGCGGACCTTGGCGATGAAATTAATTTGGTCGTTGAACCGAAAATTGGTTAGAAGGCAGACGCTGCTATGTTTGGATGTATAGATGTGTGGGTGTGCGTGTGTGTGTGTGTCAACCTTATATAACAGCTTTTTAGATGTTTTTTAAACAAAAACTTCTATAATAATCGATGAAAGTACATTGGTAAATTATTTAACTATTACAATTTTAAGTAACATTTATATTCATACATTATTTCAATGGATTTATTACCTCAGTTTCTATATTGATTAAAAGCCTTGTGCGTTAATAAAACCAGCCTTATAAATCCAACTTTGCAGGTACATCAGTCGTAAAGTGAGGAAGTGTTTCGGTATTTCACTTTCAGGAAGTAAATATTTTATGAAATATGAAAGGAAAGGGAAGCTATATAATCTAACATAAACTACCCAGTCCACAATTCTATTGCGATTGTGGTGACTATCCTTTAAGGTAATTAAAGGATTATTTAATTCATCAAGTAAATATAATAATCGTAAAGATGGTAATGCAATAAAAATTAAAGTAATAGCAGGTAAAATAGTTCAAATTAATTCGATTATTTGACCTTCTAATAAAAATCGATTAATAAATTTATTAAAAAATAAATTTATTATTAAATATATTACTAAAATAGTAATCATTAGTAAAATAATTAAAGTATGATCATGAAAAAAAATTATTTGTTCTATAACATAGACTAATTATGGGCGAAATTATTTTTAATTTGTATCAACTACATAGTAAGATGTACTTTCTGCAAAACTGTTTTATAAGATCTATCTACTTATAAGTATGTAAAGCTTGTCTGCATACTTCTGCTGGAGATGTTTTCAATTTAGGTGATATATTTCTAGAAAACACTAATGATTAAACTGTTACTAAAAAGGTTGCCTGGAAGAGATCGCTAGAAACCGATAAGCCCGCCTTTTCATTTAATTATGTCAATTGTATTATATTTCTGCAACTAAGTGTGAATAAATAAATAAAAGTAAAGTGAAATGCCTTTAAATAAAAACCTTTTCATTTTAATTCAAGACTTAACAACCGAATTAATGTCTGGCAAATTCATTTTTAGTTTTTCTTATATTTAAAGAACATAATATTAAAATTACAGACATTCTAAAATACTTTGAAATTTTTATAAAAAAAAAACTTTAAATCGCGTCTGGCACATAGTTAGCAATGTGAAAAATGTCTGGCAATAAAAAAAGTATGTCAGGTAGACTTATTTAAAAAGGAAAAATTAAAAATTGCGCTTCTTAAAATGCAACGCTTCATCATACTGCAATACTTTTTCATTTTAATTCAAGACTCAACAATCGAATTAATGTCTGGCAAATTCATTTTTTGTTTTTCTTATATTTAAAGAACATAATATTAAAATTACAGACATTCTAAAATACTTTGAAATTTTTATAAAAAAAAACTTAAAATCGCGTCTGGCACATAGTTAGCAATGTGAAAAATGTCTGGCAATAAAAAAAGTATGTCAGGTAGACTTATTTAAAAGGAAAAATTAAAAATTGCGCTTCTTAAAATGCAACGCTTCATCATACTGCAATACTTTTTCATTTTAATTCAAGACTTAACAACCGAATTAATGTCTGGCAAATTCATTTTTAGTTTTTCTTATATTTAAAGAACATAATATTAAAATTACAGACATTCTAAAATACTTTGAAATTTTTATAAAAAAAAAACTTAAAATCGCGTCTGGCACATAGTTAGCAATGTGAAAAATGTCTGGCAATAAAAAAAGTATGTCAGGTAGACTTATTTAAAAACGAAAAATTAATAATTACGCTTCTTAAAATGCTTTTAAAATCCAGGATTATTACCGGACAGATAGGATGCGCACTAATGAACGCAACCGCTACCGCCAGCCAGATTGCCCAGACTCTAACCGAAAGTGCAAGAAGGAAGACATATCACAAAATCAGCTGACCTAAAATTCTTTCTTTTCAAACGTTGCTACCTCCCGTACTACAGGGAAGTCGGGCAGGGCAACGTTCGATGTCTAATAGAAAACGATATTTAGAATACGTATATTTTAGTAACACGTACTAACAAACAAATGTCCGATATAATAAAGAAAAGAAAATTCCACTAAAGGTTGTGCTGTCTCAAATTATTTTATAACGTGGTTACCCTAACAACTGACAATAGAAGTGAAGTCACGAACAGAAGTGTATAAGACATTTTTATGTCGCGAACACTTTTCACGGCGAGTGTATCTGAAAATACTAGGTTAATACCGCACACGTTTTCCACAGAATATAAAATGCATGCAGAAAATTTTACTTATTGACAGCAGCGGAAGAAAACATTTCATGACTTCATTTTTCCGATAGACGGAAGAGTCTTGAATTGAAGAATTTTTGTTAAAGGAATACTAAATTCAATGTGGGTTGTTCTGAAGAATATATATTTATTAAAATTAATAAAGAGGCATTGGATTTCGCTTGAAATAAGGAATTAAATCTGTGACGATTAACTTACCGTTACTTTATCATTAGTAAAAAATAACAGATCATTAATATAAATGAACATAGGTTCATAAATGAATATAAAGCCTTTATTGTCTTTACTGATAAAAAAAAACTTTTTTTTTCTTTACCAACCAGTTTAGGTTACGTAGGCTTTCTCACATAGGCCTATTTTTGCCCATTCATATCCCTGCCTAGCCGCTCTATCTTTTCGGTATTATTTATTACTTTATTTAAAAAAAATATTAGTAAAAAATATATAATAAGTACCTGGTAATTTAAAAAAAAATTACTTACCTTGTTATGTTATGCCACATTCCAAATGTAAAATCATTTATTTTTAATTTTACGAATTGTTTATATTACATTTATTAAGGAGCTATGGGAGGAAAATCTCATATAAATATAGTAATTTATAAAAAAAACATAAATTTCCTAAAGAGATATATTTTAATAAAAAAATTGCGGCGTACACCGAAATGGTAACTTGGCAAAACTGAAAAATATTAGAGTTTCATCTTTAACGTGTGGTGCAAGAAGCGAATGTATAAAAACTTTTTGCCATAAAATTAATTCTGACCTCTTAGTTATATTCATAGTCATTAATAAATAGTCATATATCAAATCAAAACCTAATAATAATAGGTCCAAATATGCCTAAAATCAATTTCGACCGTATGGTATGTAAAATAAAGTACTAGGTATTTGTATAAGAAAATTAACTAATAATATCAAATGAAGATCTTAAAATAAACCAATGGTGCTAGAACCGTTTTAGTTTTGTAATCATTATTTTTTTTATATACAAGTAGGTGATCAGCCTTCAGTGCCTGTCACGCGCAGTCAATTGTTCGCTATTCCGTTTTCCTCACGATGTTTTCCTTCACCGCACAGAGATATATTCTTTCACATTCATTTATTTTATTTACACACACGAAAGTACAAGATATAATAACAAACTATTAAATATTTTTTTCTATTTTATAAGGAAAAGACTGTGTTTTGTACTAAGTTAGTTCTTAACTTGGGCCAAACAAAGTCGGCATGCCGTCACGACCATATTGGATTACCGTTGACGAAATCTGCTGACGCGGCGACAGCGGAAATTCAGAACCATCACAGCGTTCAGACCCTGTATTTTTACGCCTTTCTCTACAGTAAAGCAATAGTTTCAAGTGGTTCAGCCTGGTATAAGCCTTTCTAAATATTTGCATTTGGCATTCTAAGTACTACGCATTTGTAAGAAACATAATTTTAGATAACTTTATGTTTTCTGAATCTAAAATTAATAGTCATGTAACTGTCCCATGAGAGCTTAACTATCACGTTCTACCTTATTTTTTTTTATTTACAAAAGCTTACCTCACGCTCGGCACACTGATACATTTGACATAAGTAAAATAAAATACAAGATTGAATGTGACAAGCAAACATCAGAAACACGAAAAGAAATAATGAGATGATGGTATGTCTGGGGTATCTAGAGGGTACACGAATTTAAATTTAGTTATAAAGTTCCAGGCAATCAACCTGATTCATAAACGTAAACGATGTATCAATTAAATTTCTACGATTTCTGTCGTAGAGAAATTAATAAAAAAAAATCGCTACTACCTAGAGGATTATACAGATTCAGAAATCTGAGGCTCTATGAAACAGATTTCTGAATCTGTTTCATAATCATTTTTAAATCTAATTGGCAAGTAGTAAATTTTTTATTTGAACGACAGTATGGTTTTAGACCAAAAAGTAATACTTTAACTGCAACTATTGACTTAATTACTAAAATTAGGACCAACATAGATAATAAAAACATTACGTTAGGTGTATTTATTGATTTAAAAAAAGCATTTGATACTGTAAGCCATAAACTATTACTACAAAAGCTTGAATGCATTGGAATCAAAGGCACAGCTCTCAAAATTTTTCAATCATATTTAAAAAATCGATTTCAGGTAGTTAAAATAGATAATACTCAGAGTAAACCATTGCCTATCGAATACGGCGTTCCATTACTCTTTCTTATTTATATAAATAACTTGCATGAAATTGGATTAAACGGTCACCTTACTTTATATGCAGATGATACGTGTTTATTTTACTTTGGCAGTTCAATCAAAGATATCTTCAGCAGAGCCCAAGAAGACCTTAATCTACTCTTCACTTGGTTTCAATATAATTTACTCACTGTCAACGCGTCGAAAACATGCTACATTATATTTAAATCTAAAAATAAAAAAGTTTTTACCTCATGATCCATTAAAAATAAATAACACGGTCATAGAAGAAAAAAGTACAGAAAAATATCTCGGGCTTAGAATGGATAGCGGTTTGACGTGGAATACACAAATTGAGAACACCAGATCTAAGCTCTGTTCACTTATGGGATCACTTCGACACATTGCTCGGTGTATCCCACGTCAGGTACGTTACACCATCTACAACTCGTTGGTCAAGCCACATCTACTTTATTTAATTGAAGTATGGGGCAGCGCCGCTAAAACTAAATTAATAAATATTCAAGTATTACAAAATAAAATTATAAAAATACTGTTCCACTATAATTATCTTGCACCTACCATAAATATATATCGAGACACAAACATAATGAATCTAAAACAACTTTATATTTATCACACATGTATTCTTGTAAAAAATTTATAACAAGTTCTCTCCATACTAGTTTAGCATTCTCCAAACCGCCACGTGTACGAAGTATGCGTCGAACGAGTTATCTTGCATTACCTAAAGTACGTACGAACTACGGCAAAAAAAAATGTTTACCTACGAAGGCGCACAGCTGTATAATAAACTACCCACAGATATAAAAAATATTACTTCTATCAATTCATTCAAATCGAAGCTAAGTGAATATGTTAAACAAAATTACTTTTAAATTCATTTCTTATTACTTACTTATTACTTACTTTTAATTCATATTTCTTTTTTACTTTTATTTTTTAAATTTATTGCATATACGGCTATATTTTATTGTGATTATTTTAAGAACGACTACAATGTTATGTTATCTAGAGTATTATTCTCATGTAAGTGACATTTGTTGTCTTTTTTGAGAAATAAAGTCTTTAAACCTAAGTAGGTGATCAGCCTCCAGTGCCTGACACACGCCGTCGACTTTTTTGGTCTAAGACATGTCGGTTTCCTCACGATGTTTTCCTTCACCGTTCGAGCAAATGTTAAATGCGCACATAGAAAGAAAGTCCATTTGTGCACAGCCGGGGATCGAACCTCCGACCTCAGGTATGAGAGTAGCACGCTGAAGCCACTAGGCCAACACTGCTCTAGAGAGAAATTAATACACTTTAAATATATGTTGAGCGATAATTTTTCGTCGTTTTAATTTGAAACCGGACCCTCTTTACGCTAGGTTGCTATCAAATGCAGATGTCGACCGGATATTTAAAATGTCTCTTTTATTAAAGTCCACGTTGAAGGGGACACGGACTAATAAATATAAATGACGAGGAAAGTCAACAGCTAAGTTAAATATGCCTATGGGAATATTTTATCAAAGAAAATGACATTAAACTATTATGTCCGCATTTTCGAATAAACTAAGCTTAATATTTGTCTTTGAGAGAGGACTTGCTTGGGTTAAGGTGACTCTATTGGCAATAGGATTGATTTTAAAGGAAGTTTACTTTGGTATAAATTAAACTGATACAAAATTGGTTAAACAATTGGACAGGTTTACTTTAATGAAGTAGGTAGTGAACGTTTAGACAGTTTTAATTCTTTAAAAAAAATATTTGTCTAATTTGAATGAAGTTGTAGATAAAATATCAGTGTGTACAGTAATCCAGTGCCGCTACAAACCTAAATGTGACGGCTTTAGATTACATCCGTTTCTTTGATCATTTTTATAGACCATAATCAGCCTTCTGTGTCTGATACGTGAAATTGAATTTGAATTTAAGACATGCCGGTTTCTTCACGAAACTTCACCGTAGGAGTAGGTCCTATTGCGCACAGAAAGAAAATTGCATTGCTTCACACCCGTGATTCTAACGCACGATCTCAGGGTCACGTTTAAGCCACTAGTCTAACACTGCTCTGTATATCTACATACTCTATATCTGTATGTATGTTTAAGATTATTTACATTTTGATTGCGCCCTATGACGTAGGTGGTAATTCAATATGGCGTCAAGCGAGGCGTCGTGACTGCGGGCGGTACATAACCTCAAAATTACATTACGGCGTATATATTACCGGAAAATTAAACCTCCGGTTCAATTATGGCACCCTAGTACCTGGGTCTAAATTGATGAAGGCTGTGGCGCTGAACCTTATGCCATATCCGGTGTAACATTACAAAAAAAGGTTGGCAGTTTTGCTGCTTGCTAAAATGTCGCACAAAATTATGAAAAACATGAAATAATCATTAAAGGCTCAAAGCCTATGTCTACTTTTTATATAATAATAAATTTGAAAATTATTGGTATTTACTCAACAAATCTGTCGATAAAGACGTCAAGAATATAAGGTACGGCTCACATCCGTGTGTTGAATTAAAAATAATAAGTCAGTGGTACTACAACCTCTTTAGGTCGAGACCTTAGATAACTGAATCTGTTTCATGATTATTTTTCAATCTAATAGGCAAGTAGGTGATCAACCTCCAGTGCCTGACACACGACGTCGACTTTTTTGGGTCTAAGACATATCGCTTTTCTCACGATGTTTTTCTTCACCGTTCGAGCGAATGTTAAATGCGCACATAGAAAGAAAGTGCATTGGTGCACAGCCGGGGATCGAACCTACAACCTCAGGGATGAGAGTCGCACGCTAAAGCCACTAGGCCAACACTGCTCATCGTGTGTTGAATTAATTACACAAAAACAAGCAACTAATCAACCCTTGAAAGGTCTCTGTTTTCGTAAGCCAACTTGTCTCCGCCTTGAGGTTGATTCGACCCACAAATTGGTACTCGTTAACATTTGGACGCGATTTCTGAGCGCTACCTCTTAACAAGGAACGACCTTACAAACTTTGGTCGGGTGCAAAATGACCGAACATGCCTCAATTAGTAACAGTTCGTGAGTTACCAACTCAATACATAACTATTGTTAAAAATAGTAGTCTATAGTCAAATCGCTTATTTATTTCACTTATTCACAAAAATCATATACTTTTTACTTTTTATATTTTCAAATGAAGTATCAAGATACTGTGAAGCTAAAATAACGTTACAGTGTTGTCAACATAACAAAATACTTAAAATTCCAAGACTTAAGGTTCCATTTTTGAATCATTTTATATTTTTTGTATCAACCACGCAAAACGTATAGAATAACTACGCAATACAGGCATATTCAATAACAAGCGTACTAAAGCGTTTGTTGCCAAAGAAAAAACGTTAAAACAAACAGTTTTCGAATTTGTTTTTCCCTAAAAATAAGAGACATTCGTGAATGAATTCCCGAGTTTGCCCTTTAGCTGTAGTAGAGGTTTCTTTTAATGCCTCCCGCGGGTGTCTGCTGAACTTTGTATTTTACGATGCTGGCTCCTACTCGCCGAAACGCTTTTATTTTTATCTCCTGATTTTAGCATTGTTTTAAAAAGTACAATTTTAAAGTTGATAGAATTTTAACGGTATTCATATACTATAAGCAAATTATATAAACATTATATTATTATTTATTTTCAAAATGTTGAGGTTACAGTATATTTATAAATATAAATTTTTTACGATTTTTGTGAAGACCTTCAAAACATAAGATTAAAACAAAGCAAACATAAGCTGGAAATAAATGAAATCAGTAGCTAAAAATATTCCTTGATTGGGTCCTTGAAATTGACTTCCCCCAATATCTAAAGCTATACGACAAATTTCCATTGCAATTTACGCCATAATTAACGACAATTACATGGAAAAATAGCGCCAAAGTTCTCATTAAAAGTTATATATCCCCTTAATTTAACATCAGTTCGCAGGGGTGTCTCCCCAACGAATATATTCATAGAACCATCAAATATGATGCCAGAATTATGCATTGGCGACATGCAACGATGGCAGACTCATTTTCAGCCCATTAGATGCCGTGTGGTTCGCGTAACTAATTTATAGGGGTTTCAAATATAGACAAACGAGATTATGTATGATTGAAACTTACCGGGCTCATTCTGAAATGTGGTAATGACATCGTTTAAAACATATTCTATGTAGATATGATCTTTCGTATATATTCAAGCCGATCTAATTCCTAGCACACTAAACTAGCCGATCTAAACCTAGCAGACAAAAATTAATTGAACATATTTTGAAAGGTAGCGTAGTAACGAAATCATTGAATGATTTATTGCATAAGCTGCTGTCTTTTTTATAGAACACAATCGGGTAGGAGGCTCATTTGAAGTAATACCGACCGCCCATAGACTGTCTCGATGCCAGAGGGGTCGCGAGTGCGTTGCCGGACTTTTAAGAATTGGTACGCTTACGTACGTACGCGTACGAATAAACTGCTTTAAATAGCGCTCAGTTAAGGAATGACGGTCTCAGTTTTGACATTATAACGTGCACAATATATTCTGCGTTTCCTTTTTAGTATTCAAAATATGAAAGCCAATCTCATCAATCAACATACTCTCACATTCTTCCGCAAGCTACAGCCATAATTACGTTTCGTAAATGTCATATATAAATAAAAACAATGGGCTAACCAATGACTGTTTAACCACAAAGGGTGGATTGCGGCACTAATAGAGCTCAACATTAATTACGTATTAAATGCGGTAGCAGAATTAATTCATTTAAACCCAATCGTTAGCCTTAAAATAACAGTGGGCTGAGCGTTTAATAAAGAGGGACGAATGTCGGATAACTATAGCACTCGCAGGACCGTGCTGAAGCATAAATTATACAACTGCTCGGTTTTAACTACACCGGGAGGTATAATTGTATTCTATAATCGCTTAGTGTATTGCAAATTGAGCCTTAAGGTCCTTTGACTATATGGCAAAGCCGCGAAGAAGCCCTACATGTATGTAGCATAATAATCTAATGAATGAATGAATTTATTTAAAGGAGGATATTGTCACACGCTTGTTAATTTAGCTTACGCCAATATTAAGAATTAAATTATATTATTATATTAAGTTAATATGGATTTATTACGTACATAAAATATATAATAAAAAGCACACGATTATAGCTATTTGTAGTGTAATACAGTCTAGTGTAGTAATAACGCTGATCCCCTACATACGGATAAAGATAAAAATAATAGGAAAACAGATGCAAAGATTAAATCCCGCCCAAAAATTAAATGCTAAAAAGTGTATATTGTTAGAGGTTGATTATTACAATTTACAAGTGTACATTAAATACATTTTATATATTGAAGCCCTTTTTAATGTCATAGATGAAACAAAAAGCACACGGTTTTTCATCTACAATCCTTCAATCAGAAAAGGATGATAAATTTGCATCGTCCCTCAAAGGCAGGTAACCGGGAAAGCGTTGAATTTTTCCAACGGAATCTATGAAAACACGAACTACAAAGGCTAACTGACTCTGATTGGGTTTAGTCAATAGATTACCGCCCCACTGAGGGTGCTAAAAAGTGACAAGTGAAATGATTTATGGAATAGAGAGATAAAGGCAGACAGTTCTGTCTCTTTGCCACGATAAGACAATTGATTTGTAGCTCGAGCGCAAAAACCATACTGTTTCGGAGCCAAATGCTGCATCCTATCATTTACTGCTTTTGTTTATATTAAAATATTGTGCGAAATATTCTACGTCATACGTGAGTTAAACAAATATTATAATTATTGTAATTTTAAAACAAACAACCATTTCATATTCCATTAAAAATATTACATACATTTCTACTAGAAATATTTCTATACAATCACTATATTTTGCGTATGAGGCCATGTATTAATAACAAAATACAGCTTTGAAGTTAAGACATCAGCTGAATGTGGCAGGTTGATACGAGCTATGATCGAAGGCCTATACATTAGTAATTTACATGGTTAACTCGCTAACTGTACTAAACTAAAATTGCACTACGCCGCTTTTGACAGTTTTGAAATTAACACACAATTTTACTAGTTTATCTATTCAATAGTTTATATGATTTCTTAAGTTCGTAGTAAAAAAATTGTAATCGTAATAATTCTTGTTTTCCGTGCTAAAAAACTACTTCTTAGACTTGTCTTACTTCTTTATTTAGTCACGGTTCTTCATTACTGAAGGTCGGCTTGGTGATATCTTCCTCCATTACCACTGTCTTCGCAAACCTGAGAGACGGTGTAATACTAAAGCCTATGAGGACTTAACTTGTTGGGTCCCGTGAGTACGGGATTGGCCTCAGGGACCTACCTTCTACTCTGCCGGCCATCAGAAACTTGTCGAAGTTATCGGGAGCTTTGCGTTCTATAAATCCAGAGAAGCTCAGAATCCTCTGAGAACTCGGAACTCACTGTAGAAAGACGGGTTGTCACTTATAGCTGACTTTTCCAAATTATGCATCCATAAATGTCAGTTAAAATTAGCAGAGCAGTGTTAGATTTTTTTTATGTAGGTACAACCTTACATATATAACACACAGACACAAAGCTACATATAAAAACCCCGTGTGTACTAGGTGCACGTCAGGGATATAGAAAAAAAACATATACATTAACATGACTAAATGGTTACAATAACGCATGGTTTCCATAACTATAGCAGTTAGGCGAGCAAGCTCGGAATTAGGCCATTAATTATTCAGTAATGTTCTAATGGAATGTATGCAACGCATACAGCGTTTGAATTATTCTGGAAATAATTGTTCCAATTTATTTGTAATTGATATTTCTGCTTATTTCTATCGGTTTTGGTGACATAATTTGTTACAATAATTTTGATTGCATTTTTTATTTTATACTAATGACTAATTATTAAACACAGCAGTGTTGGCCTAATGGCTTATTCGTGTACAACTCAACACTGAGGTCGTGCGTTCGAATCACAGCGTGAAAATCAATGGATTTATTTTCTATGTGCGTAATTAACACTTGCTCATACGGCGAAGGCAAACATCGTGAGGAAACCGGCATGTCTCAAACCGTGACTGATCATGTACTTGTATATAAAAATAAAATGATCAAAGAAACGGATGGAATCTGAAGCTTAGACCCGTTTAGGGTTATAGCGCCAGTGGATTATTACTAATTAATGAATAATCAACTCACTTTGCGGTCCACTACAGTGGGAAAATAATGTCACAAAGAATTTATATAACAAATACGTCTTCGTCTTTATCGAGTGAAAACCACTAGAAAACCACGTCGGTCAATAAAATAACAATTGCATATGAAGATGTGTTTATATTGTTTTAATTTAATTAATTTAAATAAATCTGCAGCATAGAAAGACAGGTTCCAGCAACCATAAATTTTGGTCCAAATGGTATTGCGTAGTGGCATATAATAAATTGCACTATTCTTGTATTCAGGTATTATGTGGGCTGAGGTATACCCCTTTTTAAATGGAGGAGGGTTACATGAAAGATTTTTAAGTCCTTTTAATGATTTATTGGTCTTCAGATATATATACATTAAAGTCAACAAGGGTCAGTAAAATTTGTAAGATGAATATAATAAATTATAAGACTAAAATTTGGGTGACCCCAGAGCTGGTGCTTTCCTCGCTCAACGAATAAGTATCGCAATACAGCAAATACGGGAATACTTGCCCCAGGGAAAACTTTTTATATTCGTTTTGATTTTCCATTTATCAATTTTTTATAATTTTATTATTACTTACATTACGAATATTGTAATACTGTATATTTGTGTGTTGAAAATAAATCGATTCCCATTCAATTTACTTGTTATTAGTAATTTCAAACTAAATTACTACTAACCATGACTCAGGAAGCCGTCAGTCCGAACTATAACCCGGCCATTTGGAGCCTAGTATTAAAGAGAGCAGTAAAAAAACATCAATTTGTATTTTCCGCAGATCACGCGCTGACAGACGTGACGGGCGTTTCGCGAGAATTGTACCAATGATGAAGCATTTTTATGGTTTATTGTAAATTATTGGTCAGAAAACGTTAATATAGGCTTATAATGGACTACGTGATATGACTTTCGGTAAAAATGTTAGCCTATTTTTGCTTATTTCTAATATAATAGCCGACACGTTTCAAAAATGTCCAAAGGGAAAAATGAAAATACTCAATAAGAAGTGATGCTCTTTGAGAAATATTTCAAAGATTGTCTAAATTTAGGAAGATGGCGTTGTTTCTCTTTAATGAATAATCTTTGTTGAATCCGTACCATAAATATAACTTGTATTCGACATGTATATATGCATTGTATCTTGTTCTGGCCAAGTAAAGAAGACATTTTGAATTCAGAGAGGTACGGAGCTCTTATATACTTGTATTATAGAAAATTACTCTTTGAATTGGAAGTCTCCTTCTTAAGTACGAATTGAAATTACGTTTAGAATTTATAGGAAAATTTATACTTGTTATAACAGGAATAAACTTGTTTTGGAACAACTAAATACTGTAATTAAAACGCAATTAGCGTTGTTGCTGTAATTCTATAACGTAATTGGTTTAAAATTCGTAACCAGACATTCTAGTTTGGAAAGTTGTCAAAACAACCGCCGGCGTAAAACTACAAGTTAATGTTATACTTCAAGTTAAATTTAACGGGTTACCGCTATAAAGGCAATAATTATTACACTGTATCTATATTTATGTATAATTGATATCGTTACACACTTGAATTATTTAAGAGCATAAAATTATTAAGAAAATATAATTAATATAATGTCATAAATTTTAGAAATGGGACTTTTTTTTAATATGTTCCACGTTATACAATGACCTTGATTTTGTATGTGTTTGCGTGTTGATGTAATGTAAGTGCGTGTTCTTATTTCGCTATGCCTACGGCTGTATTTTTATTATTATAATATATGCCATTTAGACTAAAGCTTAGTATCTTGTAAAACAAAATATAAATTAAAAGAGTGGAGGTTAGTTTCATGCCAGTCTACACGCACTACATATACACTACATATTTTGGCGTTCATAAGTTAACAAAAGTTTACTTGCATCATGAAATTTTGACTTAGCTTAAATTACTGAATGATTTATATTAGTTAATATATTAATAAGAAATATGAGCAAGATTTACAATTCCTAGGTACGTAAACTATAGAAATCTCTTTCAAAGTTACATAAAATTTTCTTTTAATTTAACTACTTTTATAACTGTTAGTGTGTATTTTACAATTTAAAAGTAACATACCTTTATCAGTCATAACTGATTGTCGTTGTCTCCTACGCACTCTACATAGTCACGTAGTACTCGTAGCAAGCAATATAACAATCGTAGAAGCAATTGAATTGAGCACATTGAACATACATTACTGAAATCTTTCACAACTGCAAAAGATTTTCCTCGTCGTCACGCTTACAAACGACTACGATAGAAACGTTATTCCTAACAAAATGCACTCACAATGCTAGTTTCTTAGAAATACGAAGCAAAAAGGTAGAATCTAAAAAATGGGTTCAACTTGTTACAATACGGCTTTGTCGTGAACTAGCAATGGGGAGCTCTTAAACTCTTAAATCTTAAGTTCTTGTATTGTATCGGGTTCACGTCCAAGATAGTGCTAACAATATAATCAAGGGATAATAGGTCGTAGTAGTGGGATTTAAGGCAGAAAGTTGGACGATTGGTTTTAATAGTAAAACTATCGGTTTACGTACATAATATTTTAGCATCTTAGAATGTCGAATTGTGATATCTTCGGACCACCCAAGTATATATCTACGTAGTACCTTAATTCTTTATTTTTTAATAATGTTTTAGCTTCTATAAGTATGATAAGTACAATTGGATCAATGACGTTTTAGAAATATTTTGTATGAAATCTACTATCTTGACAGTCAATATGTTACGTCAGTTGTTGACTAAAAATATTTTGAGTCAAGTTTAGAGAGCTGCATACCGAAACACCAATATATAATGTCATACGAAGTTTAGGCGGCATATTTACATATTTGGATTATAATTTACAATGCTTAAAGTTAGCACTACGGGGACTAAGCGTATGTAAGCTGGATGCATTTTGAAACGGTACAAGTTCCTGTCAATACAGATTAGTAGACTAAATGGAAATTTCAGTTTATGAATATAATAGCAATAAATCCGTGTAACTATGCAGAATTTTATTCATCACATCAAGACGTAAAGGTGACGATGATTTTATATTTCGAAGCTGATTAAAAAATGTTCCTTATGCGTTAAGGCTTAATTATTAAGAACACTCATAGTTTTTAAGTGTTCAAAAAGGCTAAAACATTAAGAACATTTCTAATATCTTCATTCATTTCTAGATACATTTAACATATAACTGTAAAAAATTAACTACTATCTGTATGTACTACTTTTGTAGTAATCGGTAAGATTCAAACGAATGAAACGAATATTCGTTCCAAATATTTAAAATTCAAAGTGTCACGAAGTATGTGCATTAGACCATCCAGGAACGTGTAGTGTAACAATCGTAAATATTGAAGTAGCTTCTTACCTTCGGACGAGCGCAGCTGTGACCTGCAACTTCACACCATATAAACACTTCGCTTTTGTGAAAATATTCAATACATGCAAACAATACGTAGTTCTCTTTAACGTCTTAACCATATCCTTTCCTACTGTTCAATCGTGACTTGTAATTAGACATTTTTTTGTAATTTTGAATATCTTATTTAAATTGTATTTTTCACCAAGCATTAATTGATAATAAGCCATTATTTTGTTTTTCTTTAATGTTAGTTTAGTTGTGAACTTTTTGCACTTCTAAGTATGTATTTATTTTTTCTTTTTACTTAGTAGGGTTGTCTGGAAGATATCACTTGTTATCATAAATACGTACACAAAGTGGTTTTTATGTTATAGTTTATTATAGCAAATTTTTTTCGGATGTCCAAAGATGCTACACGTCTTAAAAACACGGTAGGGACATGTAAGCATTTCTCAAAAAGGTATTATTAAAAATTAGACGAAGAGCTTTGACGAGAAGAACCTGAAGAGAAGAAAACGTGTTAAAGATGCTTGGCGTGTGATGTTACAAAACAGTGTAAAAAACACCCGTGGCCTACCTTTGGTCTTGGTCTCAGATATCTGTATTTGTTTCGGGATAATTTCTTTTATAGGCAATTAGGTGACCAGACTGCGTGGCATTTCAGTGCATGCCGTCAACTTTTTAGGTCTAAAGCATGCCAGTTTGTTTCCTCACGATGATACACCGTGCGAGCGTTTAATTCGCACATAGAAAAGTCCATTGGTGCACCGGGTTTCGAATCTACGACCTCAGGAATGAGAGTTGTGTGCTGAGACCACTAAGCCAATCTATTCTTCAATACAAGACGATGCTATAAATAACAAATTAAGCTGTCAATAAAATAACTTATATTCACTAATCGATTAGTGTTATGTAATTTTTGTTGAATTAACTTTTAACTATACTTATTTTACTGGTTAATTGTATATAAACTTAACTATTTTTTCGGAAGCATCGTTTGGACAACAATCAATGTGAAATATTTAGATTTTTTTAGTTCGCATTGTTTTACGTTTTTATTCTCATATTTTATTCAAGTAGGTATATGACAACTACCAACGCAGAAATCACCAACAAAATAATATACGGTATCATTACATTAAATACATTACAAAAATGTATTCCAAAAAACTAAAAGTACTCACATAAATTAAAATCTGGAAATATTCCGCAAAATAGACGCCGTAAAACGATAAAAAGTAGGTTAAAAATAACAATAGCGTCGACGACAGCTATTTCCCTTCGAATGCAACTCTACAACAACTTCAGGTTCTAGGTCGCAGAAATAATTGCTACGCTGAACACTACTTACAGTTTCAGTTCAACTTGAATTAAGGGGAACAGATGTACTCTTTCATAATTCAGTGAAAATGGGACAATTGCAGATGCGGAGAGCACTAGAAAAGCAAGCAAGCATTAATCAGTTCACTGATATAACCTGCTTTTCAACCTCGTTGACCCAGAAACCCAGCTTCATCTGGTGCTACAATTCATTATTTTAATTGCAATTGCGGGCCGAAATGCGTTCTAATGGGCAGAAAGACGGGCCCTCAACGCACTCCAGGAATATTAATAGGATGTTTTTTATAAAGTTTTAATTTGAAGAGCTTTTTGCTAGGCGCAATAAAATTGTTTACATAAAGTTTTGGAACATCAGTGAAATATATTTTTTTATATTAGGGTAGATATTAGTTTATTTGTATAATTCTTTTGCGAAGATTAAATAAAAAATTAAATTCATTTTTCTGAATGGTTTCTGTGGACATATTTTCGTATTTCATAGTCATTACATAAATTAAAAGTAAAAAATAATAAATCTTATCAAAGGTCGAATACCAAAATGGTCGATTTACGGCAAGTTAATATTTCGTAAGCTTCAACAATATTTCGAAGTAAACATTAATAACATTCAAGGTACGATGATTTTAAAAAATATTTTTGACTGAAATATAAACTAAACATAATTATACCGTGTATGAACTGTCAGAATAAAAAAGTAAAAATTAAAATATTTTAAAACTTGGCCACTAATTGCTGCAAAATTTCAAGTAGGCGTTTGAAGTTTCATAAAACCGAGTGGTTACATGTTTGTTTAATAAATATTAGAGGATGTTAAATTATTCTTGTTTATTTGTTGTAGATTAGTGAAATTACAATACCTGTGCTCTTAAAAAAAGCTTGTGTAGTTAAAAGACAATAGAACAGAAGTAAGACATTAGTGTGTCTTGATTAGATTTTCATCGACTTAAATCACATTTTCTACAAGGGCTTTCATCGGTTCAAAACGTCTGAACCATACCAAATTAAGGTGTAACGTATATATGTGTATATGTGTTACACCTCAACGTTACCTTAGCGAAGTTAATTGTAATTGACATTCAGTTTCGTACATAAATCACCAAACGAATTTATATGTGCTACATTTAACAAAAGTATATATTCCATACATTTACTAAGATCATAAAATTTAGAACTCTAAAAATTTATGGTTTTATAATTCGCGAATATTACCTGTGGGTATGAACTTTCAGATTCCAGGAATCAAGGCCATAAAAGCTTCATGCCTCCCTCTGGGATGCAGTGTGAAGTGCTTTGTAAGTATTTGGCGAACATTGTAGGGCTTTGGGGACCTCTGGGAGCTTTACCGAGGTTAGAGGTTAGATTTTAAGAAGAACGGATATTATAAAGTAGCTGCTTTAATTCTTTGGATTTTTTCGAAATTTCTTGTCATCAGATGAGACCTGAAAGGCCACCACGTAGTTATCGATTGATTGTATGCTATTGGAAAGAGTCCATATTTATAAGGAAATTCATTAAAATTAGTCTAGCAAATTTGCGTTACCAACTATATTCAGACGACCGGAATATGAATGAATGGAATGTGTACTGATCTGGGTGGTGTATATTGTGTATGAATAATGCGTAGACATAAAGAAAAACTTCTTAGAATATATTGACAAAGTTAGTACAGGTGACATCGCTGCATTTGTATTGAACATAGCTCGAATAGCTAAAGTTAAATTGGAGATCACTATCAACTCTTGGATTTGCTTTTCACAAAGAGGATTTTGTATATTCCAGCAAATTGCCTTTTTAACATACAAATAAACCAACCAATTTATTCCTAAAATCTGACGTTTTAACTCAGTCTAAACACAATCTAATAGAAAGAGTACGTCTTAGAGTTTAGTTATTAAACAGTTGAATGGTAACAAACCCAAAAACCAAGTTAAAGAAACATTTTTTTGCATTTTTCGCGCTCCAACAAGACTGCTGCTACATTACTAGATACGTATACATACCACAGTGGTCAAATGATATAATATGTGTTCTGTGAAATAAAAAGTGTAAGGAAGGGTAAAATATTGAAATTTTATTGATTTAGTACTAATCTAATATATAAAATATTACTAAGCATAACTCACTAAACGAGGATAAAATATTTTTCTAATCGTATTTTTATTATTGTAGTTATATACGAGTATATAAACCCATATTGACACAGCAACTGAAGACTTACGAACAAAAGAACAAAAGCGGAAAAAAGGCTTAAAACATCAAAAAACTTTGATCAGTGAAGTGGCAGAGAAGAGGGTTCTACGAAATAAAAAATGTCACTCGAGCCCCTCCCCTGAGCATGGAAGAAATTAATTTGTCGTTTCCATCAAGATGTCATCGCCTTCCGGACAGGGGATAATTAACAATTAGTTAATGGAGAGTACTGTTGGAAAACTGTTGACATTAGGCCATCTTTGTACTGTATACAAGTTAGTGTTTAATTTAAACATGTAGCTTTTTTATATAGGCGTATCAGTAATTATCAAAATTTTAGTCCATGATCGAAACCTGGATCGATCACAGAACTAAAAATCGCTCACTTAAACGATAGACTATAAATCTTGTACCTCAAGTAAGCTTTTATTTCTGATAATATGAAGATTAGCTCAGACTAGACACAACAGTGAGATGTGATGGCATATAACATGGAGGACTTTATTTTAATTCGGGAAAACAATACTTGTTTTATATAAAAGCTTATCGCTTAGGTGCTTTAGACTCACTAACTTAATACACAATTACTAATAGCAATATAAATATAATTTGAAAAACACATGTGCAGCTTAATTAAACGTTTAAACTGACCTCGGTATCTACCGAGTTACTAATATCAAAGCATTAATTTTTTTCAAAATTATTTCGCGTAGAACATGCAGTGGAAATACTTATTTATTAAACATCTATAATTAAAAACAAAAAACTTTATTTAAAATTGTCACGATCTCTCCTCGACAATGTTTGCTTGCTATTCGGAAGGTCTTCTGTAGCTGTTCTAAAATTAAAAATAATTCATAAATAGACGCGTATCCAGTAAAAGTCTAATGTTGATAATAATAATAATGTTCCCAATGGGACGGATGTCCGACCAGGATACCACATGAGATGGCGCAAGACAGCTTTACGGGCTCGTCCCAGGAACGGACGTGTTCATGTACACTGAACGGCTCTTTCTAATCTGCGCCATTACCCGAGACCTCCTCTGCAATCGAACATACATCCAGTCACTTATGTATCATACTCAAAGACAATATTAAAAAAGGGTTTGTAAACAAAACAAAACGCCTGTTTGCTTACTTCTATGGCTCCCAATACAATGGCCTGTATTTGCCGAGCACTCGACAGTGTCTCCGGTGTAAGCAGTTTACTATTTGTACAATAGAATACAGTTTACTATTAAATACTATTATTAAGTGATGAAAACATAATTTAAGCATTGATTTTATAACCTATATATCGTTGATACTAACCTAAGTTGTTGTATATCAAAGATTGGGTGTCAAAGTTATATATGTATGTAAAATATACGATAGCAAAACTAAATTGTATCGGATAAGTGGCAAAATTAATCTGAATATCTTGTTTGTGATTCCTTCCTTTACTTGCCTTCATATTAAATCAATTAGAATAATTGAAGCGACATTATGATTGACATAAGAAAATTGTCAGTCGTATTTAATATTGTCTTAGAACGGGAGGCTTCATTGTAGGTTATAGTTATAGCAGTAGTTTTAAGCGTTTTGCAGAGTTGAATGCAGATTGTTTGTGCTGCACTTTATGTACCATCTATGAGAGCTTTATGAGATTCTGTCTAGGCTTTTATATTAATGTCCCGTGCGTTTTGAAATTGCGTCATTTAACATGAGAGACTATCATATAAGCTTTAGCACAGATGTTTATATGCTATTAGATGTACCTCAAAACTTATGAGCGTTTTTTGCAGTTCCCCAGACAACAGCCAACTCAGAGAAGAAACAAATTTGTTTGTTTTAGTAAAATCAATTTATAGTGAATATAAATATGTTATACTTAAAATAACCCAGTGGCACTACAACCTTTTTGGTCTGGATTTCAGATTTTTTATCTGTATCGCGATCATTTGTTTTTTCTAATAGATAAGATGATCGGCTTTCTGTGTTTGTTACGCTTTGGACTTTTTGGATCTAGAACATGTTCACGATGTTTTCCTTCACCTAATGAGTGAGTATTAAATACGCACATAGAAAGTTAGATTTATATTTACTATCCACTAGACATTTGCATACTAGTTTGATATGGCTGATGTGCGTTTTTTTTAAGCAGCTCTCCCTAATATGTACCACTTTCAAGGTACATAAAGAATTGATTTATTTATTGTTGCACAACCGGGGAACGAACCTAGGACCTCACGTATTTGGATGCTGTAGCCACTAGGCCGACAATATTTAGTAGACTCTATTACTAAAGTAGTTTCAAAATACCAATCTATCCTTATACGAAATTCTACTTTAATAAATTCTATACCTCGCACTACAGTACTCACTTTTCAACTCACAGGGTTTCGATCGGCGGTGCTCTCAAATCAGTCGGGGGAAGGGGTCATTTTATGATTTGGCATTCTAATAATCAATAAACTACAAGCTCCACCTTTTCAGAATGCCAAATCATAAAATGACTGCTCACTATGCTTGACAGCGAGGCGATGCGAACCAGAAGTCAGGGCTGTACCCGAAGCTGTTTTTTCTTTAAAAACTCTATCACATTTTACTTTGACAGGGCAATACAAAGTCACATTTTCTTTAAAAGCATCCACCCATTCACAGTACACCGTGTACATGCAAATTTATTGAGCCTTTGATAAAGTTGTTCAATTCTCATTCAGACAAACTCTACTGAAAAAGATTAAAAACATGATCCAGCGTACAATGAAACTTCGCTTCTGTGAAATTTGCTAGCCAGTGACAGTTTTTATTTGCTTTTGGAACTTTTTATAGCATACTTCATCCGTAGATATAGATTAAAGCTCAAAACAACACCTGCCTAAAGTTTTAAAAGCGCGTAGAACTGTTAACAATAATATTTGTAATTGTATAGCTAAAAATATATTATCAACATAGTTCTTAAGCGGAATTGTTTACTAACTCCTTTATACCAGTTACATCAATTTTAGTAACTGAAAAATACATCCTTGAAATTCATTAATACTGAAAGAATATGAAGAATGCTATTATAATTTAGCACTAGCATTAAACTATTGACAATATTGACTTAAATATACAACGTCACAATTAGTTGAAGATTAAAAAATAATGATTATAGAAATTCTAACTAATATTCACAATTTAAAGACTTTCTACTACTACAAGTATAATATAGGATAAACAAATGGTTAATTATAAACTGTGATAGATAAATGTTGAGGCCCTTACAAAAACGAGTTAGACACCTAGGTAACACTGAAAATTTTTAGAAAATGAAAAACGGCCTAATGTAGTGTATTATAGTGTAACAAGAGTTTTAGATTTGCCAATGACAAATGAATGCAATATACTGCATTAGTTACCAAAGTGTTATAAATTCAAAAAAAGTTTTCACTAGCAATGTTTCTAACTGGCCAGTTCTAAACATTTTTAGTGTTGTCCACGTATAGGTTTACAAACCCTGCTTGCCCGCTTCTGAAGATATCGATTGCGTTTTCAGCGCGATGGAATTTATTATAAGCTTGCAGCTTTCAAGTGAGAGGTGCCTGAATTTGAGTGTTTGTTTACGGAAGGAATGTTATCAATACCGTATATTAATTAGTTCAAAATTTAACCGTTATGAGCTTGTACAAAAACATAATATTTTCAACGGTTGTAGATTAAAATCATTTTAATTTCCTTTAAGCTGTCGTAAGGTTATCTGCGTGAAAAACCATTGCTAATATATGCAAGATGTGAGGGAACTGCATATATATTATATAATATACCATTGCAACGCTTATACGTAGGGAGACTGGAGACTAGGGTCGACTTAATTTAGTAGAATTTTACCCAATAAAGTTTGCGCGTTTACGGCTAAAAAGAATCCCTTCGTCGTGTCACCATTATTTGAAGAGACTCCTCCAGACCTCAGCCAGTATCGGGATTCTTGGCGTTGACATGTCATTTGGAGGGTAAGGTCTTTAATTTAAAAAAAAAAACTTTATGCCGCGCGCCAAGTCTTTGTTGCCAGCTGCTGCTAGCAAAGGTATTTCCGTATGGATACGCCTGCGGGGCCAAAAAAAGAAAAGAGCCCACCATTCCTTGAAAGGTTGATAACACACTCACTAGCCCTCGGCGTTGCAGGTGTCTCTTCGGCGGTTATCACTCAAAGTGCTCCCGCCTCCTCATGTGCCTTCTGTCCCATAATTAAACGACTTAATACGACTGCGCACGAGAAAGTTAATGATGATAACAATAAATTGATAACTACTATATTTATTAAGGTTATCGTTTGTTTTTAAGTAAATTGTACCATGTCCTGAAACAAAAATAATGTTGATAAGGTATACATATAATTGACAATACAAGACAAGGATTTGGCAATTGGATAAGGATAATGTTGCTGCTGCTGGTACTATGAAACCAACATAAGTATTATGTTATATTATTTCTTTGACGTCTCTATAATGTATAATTCATCTTTATAAAATACAAAATAATTA